>JAECWN010000432.1:15632500-15772500 GCA_018150725.1 Drosophila quadrilineata
GCTTATTCTGCATTGAAGACGAGCAGCAAATAAATTAACCCTAGAAAAGGTCATTTGAGATTTTTCCAATAAATTTGCTTTCATACCGCAGTGAAATTGTTATTTGTGCGTAGAATTGTTTTTTTGCGAATTTTTCTTATTGGATAGTATTTTATTCATTTGCATAACGTATAGATAGTGATATTTAGGGACATTAGCATTTATAGTAATTTACGTTACTTTCATACTAGAAATGAGTTCTCATATCCATCTAGGGCATCCAAATATAATATTTTCTCTTCATCCAATAAAAGATTCTATCGTATAGAGGGCAGTTTGATCGGTTCGTATGCGAATGAGGCAACGATTTTCCACGAAATTTATATCAAAATGCAAAATGTGGTAAATATGAAAACAACAAACAAAGCGCAAATTCAAGAATTGAGAATGCCATAAAAAAAATGAAGATGAAGAGGGGCAATAAGAAGAAGAGTTCAACCACAACATATGTATGTAGAATGGAAAAAAAGTCTCTGCTTTGATTGTTGCATTTCAATTTGATAACATTGAGGCGGCAATTAAAATGGGAGCAGAGGGAGGTGCTGCCCAGCGGGGGAGGGGGGGAGAAATGGAGGCGGCATCATAATGCAAATGGTGTTGCATGTTGCATGCTTGCCGCTCTTTCAAGTGTGTGGCAAGGAGCCGATTACGAGCCACAAATGTGCAATTTCCTCACAATAAAAGAATGCCACATACATATCATATGTATGTATATAAGAAATTGAAAAATATAAATATAATAAATATATACATATATAACATACAATGCAAAAAAAATAAAAAATAAAAAACTAAATAAAAATTTACAATTCAAAAGAACATCGAAAATCGCTCATAACTATGCTAAAACTCAAGCGATTTCAGTTTGATTGATGTTGTTGATTGATGCTGATTGTTCAGCAAGTTTGCACTCCTTTTGGAAAATATTTAACCATGTTCATCTTAAGTGCCCTCAAAAAACAAGTATTTTCTCGGCATTGATTTTCAATATTTTGAAATTTATATTGTCCAATTTTAAAGAGGATTTCTTCAATCATTCGATTGTTCAAAGGTTTTCCTTCGGCACTTGTTTAAATCGTGGGGCAACATCATTTATCAAACTACTATGTACAACGAGTGCAATCTGGGCTGCCCCAAGAGCTGTGGCAAGAACAACTGCTAATGTTGCACCTACAACTAGACGAGGTTGCTTAGACAATAGGCAGTGCGGAGAAGGGGCAGGGAAAGGGTTAGGAGGTAGGGTTACGAGTAGGGTTAGGGTTAAGGTTAGGGTTAGGGGTAGGTTGTGCAAGATAGGGAGGAGTTACAAGTAGTTGGCCAAGTTGTGTGGCCATTGTTGCTGCCACCATCAATAATGCCACGCAATGTGGCAGGCAACTGCCAGAATTAGTTGCAGCCATTTATTTATGACTCTTTGTTGCAACCTCTTTCCGCACTCTTTCCCCCACCCCTCCACCTACGAACTAACCTCACTCCGTCTGAAGACAAACTGAAGTATGTATGTGGGTTTTTTGGGCGGCAATATGTGTTGCAAGTGGTTGGTTGGTGGCTGCCACAGCTGCCCCATCATTGATTTATGGCTGACTAATCGGCCACCGCACACCAAAATGTACATACATATGTATAATTGGCACAGGCTAGCGGCTCATTTCCTGTCAACGGCATGTTGCAAGTACAACTCATTAGCTGCCCCAACGACGAGATTCCCAATATCCAAATGCCAATCATCATGCCTCATGCACGTTGCACGCTGCATGGTCACTCCAGTCAGCATTCTCAACAACGTCATCATGCAACTGCGTGTTGCAAGCAGCATGCGGCAAGCGGCAAGTGGCAAGCGCAGCTGATTAGCATAATACCTGGTAATTAGATGCATGTAATTAATTTTAATTGTGGCCACAACTCTCCAATGCCTATGCACAACTTTCGCACTTTCCCAAACACTCTGCTTGCAACTTGCAACCTGCAACTTGCAACGTGCAACTGCAACAGCTTGTTGCATCTGCATTGTTTCGCAACTGATTTGCCAAGTTTTGAAGTTTTGTTTTGTTGAGACTTTTCGCCAGCTAATCCACGAACTTGCCACACACCCATCACCTTATCAAGTGCCCCACGAATGATGACAGTTGCAGGCACAGTGAAGCTTCGCTAACACTAACGGCACTCTCTACAATCGTAAGCTGGAGACCTAAAAACTTTCTTCAGATTGAAGTTCTGTTTATTTGATTGCAGATCGCAGTTCAGAGAGAAAGAACTAGAGAGAGATAGGGAGAGATAGGGAGAGAGAAAGAGACTATGGAAGAGAAGGATAGAGAGAGATAGAGAGTGATACACAAAGAGAGAGAGAGAGAGAGAGAAATATAGAGATAAGAAGAGGGGGGGAGAAAGTGAAAGCGAGTGAGTGTTAAAAAGAGAGAGTGTGAATGAGAGAGAGAGAGAGAGAGAGAGACAGTGAGCGTGTGACAGAGGGATTCGTTAAGGTTTCGAAATCGCTCGCCATTTTGATTTGCAGCCTCACACACACACACACACACACACACACACACACACACACACACATACGCAATGCACTGACCGGAAGTACAGTCCACATACAATATAAAAAAGCTAAAAACAGTCGCTGCGCAAACTAGAGAGAAAGAGAAAGTATGAGAGCTGAAAAGAGTGAGGCGAAGAGAGAGATAGAGATAGAGATAGAGAGAGAGAGATAGTTGGGTATGTCCATTTGTTGAGTCGGCTTACTGCATTTGTTGTTGCGTCGTCTGCTGCCCTCTGCCGCGTTGGCTGCGTCTAATGTGGCAAGTGCGGCTCTGTGGCTGCCACTCGCATTTTGCAAAACATCATCAAAATTGTAAAAATAAACAAAAGCCAACATGCATAAAACCAATTTCCATTAAGGCACAAACACACACACACACACACACACACACATTCACAGAGAAGGCGACGCACACGCACATGCAACACATATGTATGTGTGCTTGCCACACTTTCTCTCTCTCTGCCTCTCTTACTCCTCTGTAGCTCTCTTATTCACTTGAACTTGCAGGCAATTCTTTCACTCTCTCTCGCTCTCTCTCTCCCTCTTTCTCTCCGTCTCTCTCTGTCTCTATCACACTCTATCACTCTCTGTCTCTCTTCGACTAAAGTTTGCTTGCGCTGTGCTTCACTTCCGTTCTGTGTATATGTATATGTTTTTGTGCGTGTGTATGGGTGTGTGTGCGTGTGTGTGTGGCAACTCACTCTAACTGTTGTCCAAAAAAAATATATATATATATATAGCATAGAACAAGAGGCATTGAACAACGTTGGGGACGTATAGATGAGCTGCACATGAAGTTGCAAGTTGAATGTTGGGCGCTTGCCCCATATGACGTGTACATATGCCACTCTATCTGCCTCCCTCTCTCACACTCTCTCTCTCTCTCTCTCTCTCTCTCTCTCTCGCAGTCTCTCTATCACTTTCTGTGCATATGTGTGGGTGAGGCGTGGCTGGACGATAGACTGTATATGTCTGCCTATCGCACCGAAAAATAAGCGCCACACACACACACACAGAGAGGGAGAGAGAGTGAGTTAGAGAAAGAGAAAGAGAGAGAGAGAGAGAGAGAGAAAGAGAGTGAGAGAGTGAGAGAGACTGCAGGAGTATATCCTTAATTGATATCACAAAAAGCGAGGCGAGGAATTCGCACAAAATGGCAACCCACATGAATTGCCTGTCAGTGTATATGTATAGGTGTGTGTCTAAATGAGTGTAAGTGTGTGTGTGTGTGTGTGTGTGTGTGTGTGTGTGTTATGCTGTCTGACGCATGCAACCCAAAAAACGGGTAACAACAGCAACAGCAACAACAACAAAAACGCAACGAGAGCTTATTGCATGCGATAGGTCGGAAATTTTGTTCGCAATCAACTTGCAAAAACCCCAGACCCCCCCCGAACCCCAGACCCCTCAGCCGAAACTGGAGCGCTGGGGAGAGGACGGACAGCAGGAGAGGCCAAGCTTGCAGGCATGGCAGGCATTCTGGAGTCTCTCGGTCCGTCTGTCTGTCTCTCTGTCTGTCAGTCGGTCCCTTTAGTCGGTAGGTCGTGCGGTCCGTCGGTAGGTCGTTCGGTCGGCTAGGCGTGTTGTGGGTTGCCAGGCAAACTGTATGGGAGTGTGTGTGTGTGTGTGTGTGTGAGCACACCTGCAACCCACTGCAAAAAGGATGCAAGGGTGCAAGGCTGCACACGGGGCGCAGTAAAATGGCGGCTCAGGTCTCGGCTGCTGCTGATGCCGCTGTCCACTGTCGAGTTGCGTGTGTCTCTGTGTGTGCGTCACTTGGGAGCAGATACCGGGGTAACAGAATAGGAAGGCAGCTGCATTGGGTTCCAGTGCGGCCTCGGTTCACTTCGGTTTGCTTAATACATATACAATTTGTGTGTTGCCTTTTTTTTTTTGGTGTATCCTTTTGTAGGTTTTGGGATTTGCTTTCAGCTCCGCTTATTGGGCTGCACTTCGCTTGAGTGCGGTTCGTATGCGGTTCGGCTTGACTTCGGGAGCGGTTCAATGCGATTCTCACACATCCCGGACCGAGTGACAGAATCGTAACTTCAGTTAGGTCTACATGTAACTTGCAGACATATGTGTATGCAACGCATCAAAATGGCAGCTTATGCAAGCACTTATTAAGCGGATTCATTAGGTTATGCCTTCGTAGGGTTATAAACAAAAACAGAAATATAGCAACCTACTTGAATATTCGCTGGCATTAGAAGACCTACACCAATTATTATTCTATATATATTTTTTGTAATAGTTTTAAAAATATTTTGAATGGTTATTCGGAAAATTCGGCACTTGATAAGACAGAAACCTTTTTACTTATGAAATGAAGGGCACCAAAATTATTCAGTATTCTAAGGTTATGGAAGATAAATGGACCGCAGTTTTATATGTTTTATTTAATTTATTTTATTTTATAGATTGTTACTATTTAGAGAAAAGTTGCTGCTTTTCCTGGGAAGACAATTGGAAACGAGAGGAAAGCATCGCCTACAAATCACGCCTATGCGTAGTGGGGAAAAATGAGGTTACAGACATATCCTTGCTGCATTTTTGGTCAAAGCACTAGATTAGGTGTGTGTGGGTGGCACAAGGGGAATATTGTTGTCGTCTGTTGAATTTTAGTTGAACAGTAGTGACTTTTTGGGCGTCTAAACGACAAAACGACCGACCGACCGACGGACCGCCAGACGGACCGACAGACGAAAGGTCGGTCGAGGACGAGAGGAGCGAATGCCGTGTAACTCAGTTGGCGCTTTGGGCGCATTTTGCTTTGAGTTTTTGAAGCAGAAAATCGATAAGTGCGCACGTACACGAATATATATAATATATATATACATATATACATAGACATGTGCATGAGGGCAAGGCATGTACTTAACGTTGCATGTGGGCAACGTCATGCGTCTCCGGGCGGCACCATTTGCTCCGGCTCCACATACGCAGCTGGCGCAGGACACACAACAGGACAGTGGAGGCGAGGCGAGGTGAGGCGAGGACAGGACAGGACAGGCGAGGCCAGCAAAGGAAGCAGCTCCGCAACGGCATAAGGTGGCAAGTGGGGCAAGTGGGGCAAGGGTCGGGGTGGGTTTGGAGGGTCGTGTGTGGGCAATATGTTGTACGGCCTGAAGACGGGGCACTGAAACTCGGTTTTTTGGGTTGAAACGGTGAAGCAAGTGAAGAGCAAAGGGAGATCAGCAACAGCAAGCACTATCTCTCTCTCCCTTTCACACACACACACACACACACTCTAGGGTCTCTTTCTAACAGCCTCAATCTGTATGTTGGCTGATTTTGGTGGGAATGGGAGTAGGAGCGGGATTTTGGGGAAGTGCAAAGAGAGACGGCTCGAAAATCCCTACGTGCGCTTTGCTGTTTCATCAATTATTTGTTTCGGTTTTGTGCGAATGGGCGAGCACACAAGGATGCAGGATAACACACACACACACACACACACACACATACACACGCATGTTGTGTGCAAGTGGCAGCAACACCCATCGGAGTGTGTTTTTTGGGCATTTTGTTTTGGCCAAAAGCAAAAACAGTCTGCGACTCTTCAGTTGAATGTACTCTCTATATCTATATATATATATATATATACATATCTATATATATCTCTATATCTGTATACCTATATATATACAGATATATGCATGCACTCCGTCTCCATCCTCGTCACCATCTCTACAACTACATCTGCCTGTACATGTGTGTTTGCGTCTCTCCATGATATACTCTCCAGCAATATAGTAGTTTTGAGCTTCTATTGGATCATCTGAGACACAACATATACAACACACCTAGAAAATCTTGTTTTATCGGTTTTTACGGCAGTATCACGACTAAAGATATACCCTTTTCCAAGCATCCAGAAAGACCGGCAGATATTGTTGATATTATGCCAACTTCCTAACTGGCATCGAAAAATACACACGAAACATTTTTCGACATACCTTATAGTAGTATTTTTCAAAACTGTGACTGAAAATTAAAAAGAAAAATAATCTAAAAAAACGGATAATTTCCTCCACTTTGAAGGATCATAACTTTCCCATATTTCTACCGATTTTCAAAACTTTTGCATTTCTGACAATGGTTATGACCATATTTTTAATGTGCATCAACATTTTTTTCATTTTGACAGTTTTTAATTTTAGTCCATTTTTCACCTATTACCCCTTGTAAAAAAAAAAACAAAAAAATTTAAATTTTTAAATTCGAAAATTTTTGTGCTGAGTCGATTTCTGGCATTAAAACATGTATAAAAAACCATACTTCACATGATTTGACCTATTATTTTAGAAAATATGGCCAAAATAGTGAAAAATGGGGAAAAAACGCTATTATGGGGAAAAACCGAAAACCTTCTTGACTTTGAGAAGCCATAACTTTTCATAACTTAACAGATTTTGAACATTTTTAATGTTCCGTAAATGGTTCTATATATAGCCTTATAATAGGCATACCATAGTAGAATTGGAATAGTATTTTAGAAATTATGGTCCGATATGTAAAAAATACGAAAAAACACAGAAAAAGGGATTTTTTTGAAACTTGAAAGTGCCATAACTTATCCAAATTTCAACCGATTTTTAAAATTTTTGCAATTTTGTCAATGGTTTTCATCATATTTTCAAACTGCATCAAAAATTTGTTCATATTGACAGTTTTAAATTTTCGTCCATTTTTGGTCTTTTTTGCATACTTACCCCTAGAAAAAAAGTCAAAAAAGTGAAAATCTTAAATTCGAAATTTTTTGTGCCCAGTCGATTTGTGGCATCAAAAAATGAATAAAAAACCTTACTTCACACGATTTGACCTATTATTTTAGAAAATATGGCCAAAATAGTGAAAAATGGGGAAAAAACGCTATTATGGGGAAAAACCGAAAACCTTCTTGACTTTGAGAAGCCACAACTTCTTCATAACTTAACAGATTTTGAACATTTTTAATGTTCCGCAAATGGTTCTATATATAGCCTTATAATAGGCATACCATAGTAGAATTGGAATAGTATTTTAGAAATTATGGTCCGATATGTAAAAAATACGAAAAAACACAGAAAAAGGGATTTTTTTGAAACTTGAAAGTGCCATAACTTATCCAAATTTCAACCGATTTTTAAAATTTTTGCAATTTTGTCAATGGTTTTGATCATATTTTCAAACTGCATCAAAAATTTGTTCATATTGACAGTTTTAAATTTTCGTCCATTTTTGGTCTTTTTTGCATACTTACCCCTAGAAAAAAAGTCAAAAAAGTGAAAGTTTTAAATTCGAAATTTTTTGTGCCCAGTCGATTTGTGGCATCAAAATATGAATAAAAAACCTTACTTCACACGATTTGACCTATTATTTTAGAAAATATGGCCAAAATAGTGAAAAATGGGGAAAAAACGCTATTATGGGGAAAAACCGAAAACCTTCTTGACTTTGAGAAGCCATAACTTTTTCATAACTTAACAGATTTTGAACATTTTTAATGTTCCGCAAATGGTTCTATATATAGCCTTATAATAGGAATACCATAGTAGAATTGGAATAGTATTTTAGAAATTATGGTCCGATATGTAAAAAATACGAAAAAACACAGAAAAAGGGATTTTTTTGAAACTTGAAAGTGCCATAACTTATCCAAATTTCAACCGATTTTTAAAATTTTTGCAATTTTGTCAATGGTTTTGATCATATTTTCAAACTGCATCAAAAATTTGTTCATATTGACAGTTTTAAATTTTCGTCCATTTTTGTCTTTTTTGCATACCTAACCCTAGAAAAAAAGTCAAAAAAGTGAAAGTTTTAAATTCGAAATTTTTTGTGCTGAGTCGATTTTTGGCAATAAAATATGTATAAAAAACCTTACTTCACACGATTTGACCTATTATTTTAGAAAATATGGCCAAAATAGTGAAAAATGGGGAAAAAACGCTATTATGGGGAAAAACCGAAAACCTTCTTGACTTTGAGAAGCCATAACTTTTTCATAACTTAACAGATTTTGAACATTTTTAATGTTCCGCAAATGGTTCTATATATAGCCTTATAATAGGAATACCATAGTAGAATTGGAATAGTATTTTAGAAATTATGGTCCGATATGTAAAAAATACGAAAAAACACAGAAAAAGGGATTTTTTTGAAACTTGAAAGTGCCATAACTTATCCAAATTTCAACCGATTTTTAAAATTTTTGCAATTTTGTCAATGGTTTTGATCATATTTTCAAACTGCATCAAAAATTTGTTCATATTGACAGTTTTAAATTTTCGACCATTTTTGGTCTTTTTTGCATACCTACCCCTAGAAAAAAAGTCAAAAAAGTGAAAATCTTAAATTCGAAATTTTTTGTGCCCAGTCGATTTGTGGCATCAAAATATGTATAAAAAACCTTACTTCACACGATTTGACCTATTATTTTAGAAAATATGGCCAAAATAGTGAAAAATGGGGAAAAAACGCTATTATGGGGAAAAACCGAAAACCTTCTTGACTTTGAGAAGCCATAACTTTTTCATAACTTAACAGATTTTGAACATTTTTAATGTTCCGCAAATGGTTCTATATATAGCCTTATAATAGGCATACCATAGTAGAATTGGAATAGTATTTTAGAAATTATGGTCCGATATGTAAAAAATACGAAAAAACACAGAAAAAGGGATTTTTTTGAAACTTGAAAGTGCCATAACTTATCCAAATTTCAACCGATTTTTTAAATTTTTGCAATTTTGTCAATGGTTTTGATCATATTTTCAAACTGCATCAAAAATTTGTTCATATTGACAGTTTTAAATTTTCGTCCATTTTTGTCTTTTTGCATACCTAACCCTAGAAAAAAAGTCAAAAAAGTGAAAGTTTTAAATTCGAAATTTTTTGTGCTGAGTCGATTTTTGGCAATAAAATATGTATAAAAAACCTCACTTCACATGATTTGACCTATTATTTTAGAAAATATGGCCAAAATAGTGAAAAATGGGGAAAAAACGCTATTATGGGGAAAAACCGAAAAGCTTCTTGACTTTGAGAAGCCATAACTTTTTCATAACTTAACAGATTTTGAACATTTTTAATGTTCCGCAAATGGTTCTATATATAGCCTTATAATAGGCATACCATAGTAGAATTGGAATAGTATTTTAGAAATTATGGTCCGATATGTAAAAAAATACGAAAGCACACAGAAAAAGGGACCTTTTCGAAACTTGAAGATGCCATAACTTATCCAAATTTCAACCGATTTTTAAAATTTTTGCAATTTTGTCAATGGTTTTGATCATATTTTCAAACTGCATCAAAAATTTGTTCATATTGACAGTTTTAAATTTTCGTCCATTTTTGTCTTTTTTGCATACCTAACCCTAGAAAAAAAGTCAAAAAAGTGAAAGTTTTAAATTCGAAATTTTTTGTGCCCAGTCGATTTGTGGCATCAAAATATGAATAAAAAACCTTACTTCACACGATTTGACCTATTATTTTAGAAAATATGGCCAAAATAGTGAAAAATGGGGAAAAAACGCTATTATGGGGAAAAACCGAAAAGCTTCTTGACTTTGAGAAGCCATAACTTTTTCATAACTTAACAGATTTTGAACATTTTTAATGTTCCGTAAATGGTTCTATATATAGCCTTATAATAGGCATACCATAGTAGAATTGGAATAGTATTTTAGAAATTATGGTCCGATATGTAAAAAAATACGAAAGCACACAGAAAAAGGGACCTTTTCGAAACTTGAAGATGCCATAACTTTTCCAAATTTCAACCGATTTTTAAAATTTTTGCAATTTTGTCAATGGTTTTGATCATATTTTCAAACTGCATCAAAAATTTGTTCATATTGACAGTTTTAAATTTTCGACCATTTTTGGTCTTTTTTGCATACTTACCCCTAGAAAAAAAGTCAAAAAAGTGAAAATCTTAAATTCGAAATTTTTTGTGCCCAGTCGATTTGTGGCATCAAAATATGTATAAAAAACCTTACTTCACATGATTTGACCTATTATTTTAGAAAATATGGCCAAAATAGTGAAAATTGGGGAAAAAACGCTATTATGGGGAAAAACCGAAAACCTTCTTGACTTTGAGAAGCCATAACTTTTCATAACTTAACAGATTTTGAACATTTTTAATGTTCCGTAAATGGTTCTATATATAGCCTTATAATAGGCATACCATAGTAGAATTGGAATAGTATTTTAGAAATTATGGTCCGATATGTAAAAAATACGAAAAAAAACAGAAAAAGGGATTTTTTTGAAACTTGAAAGTGCCATAACTTATCCAAATTTCAACCGATTTTTAAAATTTTTGCAATTTTGTCAATGGTTTTGATCATATTTTCAAACTGCATCAAAAATTTGTTCATATTGACAGTTTTAAATTTTCGTCCATTTTTGGTCTTTTTGCATACTTACCCCTAGAAAAAAGTCAAAAAAGTGAAAATCTTAAATTCGAAATTTTTTGTGCCCAGTCGATTTGTGGCATCAAAATATGTATAAAAAACCTTACTTCACATGATTTGACCTATTATTTTAGAAAATATGGCCAAAATAGTGAAAATTGGGGAAAAAACGCTATTATGGGGAAAAACCGAAAACCTTCTTGACTTTGAGAAGCCATAACTTTTCATAACTTAACAGATTTTGAACATTTTTAATGTTCCGTAAATGGTTCTATATATAGCCTTATAATAGGCATACCATAGTAGAATTGGAATAGTATTTTAGAAATTATGGTCCGATATGTAAAAAATACGAAAAAAAACAGAAAAAGGGATTTTTTTGAAACTTAAAAGTGCCATAACTTATCCAAATTTCAACCGATTTTTAAAATTTTTGCAATTTTGTCAATGGTTTTGATCATATTTTCAAACTGCATCAAAAATTTGTTCATATTGACAGTTTTAAATTTTCGTCCATTTTTGGTCTTTTTTGCATACTTACCCCTAGAAAAAAAGTCAAAAAAGTGAAAATCTTAAATTCTAAATTTTTTGTGCTGAGTCGATTTCTGGTATTAAAATATGTATAAAAAACCTTACTTCACAGGATTTGGACTAATATTTTAGAAAATATGCCCAAAAATGTGAAAAATAGGCTTAAAGTGCTATTTTGGGGAAAACCCGATATCTTTCTTAACTTTGTGAGGCCCTAACTTTGTCAAAACTCAACAGATTTTCGAAATTTATATAATTCCATAAACGGGTATATTTATAGCTTCAAAATTGGCATACCATAGTAAAATTGGAGCAGTATTTTAGAAATTATGCACAAAAAAGTAAAAAATCAAATAAAATAATGAAAGCATTAGTGCTTTGAGGGATCAATTTTTTGCAAAGCTGCTTTCAAAAATTATTACATTTTCCTTAATGACTTTGAAAATGCATCATCACTGTAACAAGAAGTTTGTTGATGATACGGACCCAAGGCGGGTTAGATAAAATAGGTAGGCTTTAAACTGTGTTGAAGATCAGATAAAGTTTGCCACGAATTATGAGCGCAGTGCGAAGATTGCCACATAAATCAGAAGGAGGCAACATGCAACATCGAAGAACCGATCACAGAAGCTCGCCAAATGTTTCCTGTTTCTGAGGATGCGACATCTGTGGGCCTGGCCAGGAGGTAACTAAATAGACAGAGAGCGAGAGAGAGATGGAGAGAGAGAGGGAGAGAGAGAGAGAGAGAGAGAGAGAGAGGGAGAGATAGAGAAATGGGTTGCTGGCACTAGCCTGCAGCAGGTGCCACACATGGCGGACTTTCAACTTCAAAACGATTAATAGTTGCACCTCCCGCAGGTCCCGAACTGGTGTCAAGTCCAATGACGTCGCCCCGTCGGCAACCCCCGCCCCTGCTCCCGACCAATCCCTAGAGGCGGGAGCAGTTGCCTCCCTCGGTGTCGGTTCCGGACTCGGACTCTGACTCGGACTCGGCCTCGCCTTTGTTTATGCAAAGCGGCAGACGCAATGAAGCTGCCTGCCGATAAAAATCCTCCTCCACAACGGCACAAAGAGCCTCAAAAAAACACCTGACCCTGGTGTCCACTCCATGTTGCAACAACAGCAACAACTAACTCTGCATATGCGTTGTGCCACAGTTTGGGGGTGTGAGGCTCTAATGCGATAAAAAGCTATATGGAATTGGACATAAAAAAAATACCAAAAAAATACAAAAAAAAGAGGCAAACGAAAAACGCAGGAGAACAGAAAGCGAAAGAGAAGCAACAACAAGAGAAATATGCATCATAGACAGAGAGAAATGACAGACTAAAGGGAGAAAGAGAGAGAGAGAAAGAGGGAGAGAAATACGAAAATGTGTAAAAAAATAAAAATAGAAAATAAAATGAAAGAGCTGCAAAAAATCGTTAGGTTCGACATTTGACTGCCCAGGACAGGGACACGGACTGCCTCGAGGAGCACCAAAGCAACAACAACAACAAATAGAAGAAAAACAACAACAACAATAACAAGGGACGCATTGGACACGAGGACGCGCATCCAATCAGGAGGCACATGCCAACGGCACGGGGTGTGGCCAACAATTTGGCCACCCCATCAAAAGGGTTTAATCCTGGCATTGCATCCGCCTACCCATGCCACCCCCCCCCCCCCCCCAAACACACACACACATAGACACCTGCTATGCATAACAAAGCAAATTGCATGCGGGAGAGAGACAAGTAGACACAGAGGGGCACAAAGAGAGAGAGAGAGAGACAGAGTGTGTTGCAAAATGATTGACAACTGCACTCAAAGGACATTATCCCGGCAGCTGCCTCCAGTTACGTGTGCTTCTTCTTTCTCTTCATCTTCTTCTTCAGATTGATGTTTGGGAACCGAAGCTGTAGCTTCTCCGCTACCCCAAAAGTAATACCTTTAGGGTTCTCAACGTAGAAATCCCACAAACATCCATTCTACATTTCTAGAAACATTTCAAAAATATAAATAATTAAACATTTTTTTTATAGTAAATAATTTTCCTTTTTTTTTAAATATATTTCAGTTTTTATTCATTCATGTATTTCATAATACGATTAAAATCTAATTCCATAAAAGGCTTTTTTTAATTTTACAATATTTTTGCACTCTTCGTAAAGCGGAAATATACTACAAACATGTTCTCAAATCCGTATCCGCACGAGAAGTGCGGTTTGATAATAGTTATCAATGTCAAAACCGAAATTTTCCCACGGATTTGAAAATGAGAACATCCCACATGGTAGTTCAGTACAATACGAATTTGTCGGAAATTTAAAATAAATTTAAAAATATTTAATTTTCTTGCTGAAAATGAATCATCTGTTAGATAATTGTGTATCCTTATAGCATATAATGCCAATCATATATATATATATATATATATATATATATAATATTATTTAATATTTTCGATCAGCGTTATTAGTGAATTTCATAATGTTTGAATTACATCGACTGTTTTTTATCAACATCATATTATATCACCATCATTTTTATAATCATGAGTATCAAACTTCGTTATTATCATAATCAGGTGTATTCTCAATTCCGAATCCGAACACAACATGCGATTATGCATCAGCCAAATTCGTACATTTCCTACGCATTCAGAATTGAGAACAACCCTGCTTATTTCATTAAAAACAAAAACACACACAACAAATTATTTTTAAATCTATTTATGTATTTTTAAAATATTTCATTTCATTTCATAAAGTATTATATTTTAAATCCCGCCCGACCCAATTCCCCCAATCCCATGCCCCACAAAACATCAAACCCCCCGTTCCAGTAAACGGTATCGGAATTCGTATCCGTATCCGTTATCGTATACGAAAGCGGTTCAGTCCTCGACCGCATATTTTTGGGTCCATTCGCGGGCATTACGTATAGCCTCGGCCTCGTTGACCTTCCACAACTCGGCCACATCGTTGGCCAGCGGATCATCGGGATTGGGGGCACTGAGCAGTGCCTGGATGGACAGCAGTATGGTACGGATCTGCAGAGCTGGACTCCATTTATCCTTGAGTACGTCCAGACAAATGCGACCCAAACGATCGATATTCGGATGATAGATCTTGGTGATGAAGCGCACTTTGGGCGCGGACATCGGATAGTCCTCGGGCAGAAATAGTTCCAGCTTAAAGACGCCACCCTCAAAGGGTGAATCGTTGGGTCCGGTTACAATCACATGGAAATAACGTGCATTATTCTCATCCGGAATGGCATTGATACCCGGCACCGGTTCCTGCATCAGTCGTTGGGTCTCCTTGATGATGCGTCGTGGCAAACTGGCCATGATGACCTCCTTCCTTATTCCTCGGGGCGCTTAACCTTGTATTCTAAGTCGAAGAAGAATTTGAAAGAAAAGAAAGGGGATATTATGTCAATTCTTGTTCTGGCTTGCAGAGTATTTGCTAGTCGGTCAACAGACGCGTTGTCAGCGCTTTTAATAGTTCTGTGATTGTTGTTGGAAAATGTTTCAAGGACGCGCGGAATTAGCATCTAACTGTATCTGTAGTTGCAGCTGTATGTGTGTGTGGCAGGTGCACGTGCATGCAACTCGTCGCCTTCAGCTGCTTCTTTTGCAACTTCTTCGACTTTCGCTTTCAACAAATGGCAAAGTTTTCACTGCTGCTGCTGCTGCCATAGAATGCGGAGGATAGACAGAGTAAAGAGATACACACACACACACACACATGACGTCTGGCAGTATCTGTGTGAGTCTTTGTGTGTGTGTGTGTGTGTGTGTGCAGCCGTTAACTTTATAAGTGTGCGCACAATTAAGTAACAATTTGTGCATATTTGCATATCAATGGCAGCAATGCGGCAACAAGTTGCAATATATGCGCAGTTAACAAAGCCCAACAACGACTACCATATACTCTACAAATTAAGCAGCTGCATAAACTGGAATTTGCATTGCAAAGCGTGACATTTCAAGCATTTCAACAAAGAGACTTTTAAAACGAAAGCAGCGTAATGATCTCTGTCAGACTCTAATTGCTATGTGAACAGCCGTAAGCGCACATATGTACGTATGTAAGTGTGTATGTATGTACATATGTGAATCACAGCCCAACATAATAACAACAGAGAAACGGGTGGCAGAGAGAGAGAGAGAGAGCGGTAGAGAGCAGTAACTGTGTTAAGGAAACTTCTAGAAAACTGCGAAAAATACAAAACAAATATCAAATAACTTATATTGAGTTTTGTTAATGCACGAATATATATATATAAATAATTTTTGTTTGTTTTGTCAGATCTCAATATTGCACCTGTGTGCATTATTTACAAATTTATTGATTTCTTACGCGCTCACACACACACAAACGCACACTCACATTTGCTGCGAAATACACAGAGCGTGAGAGTCCGAGAGAGATAGGTGTAGGTGGGCGCTGAAGTGGTGAAGAAGATGAAGAAGAAGCAGAGGCAAAAGTTTGTGTCACGCACGTTGCACGAAAAATCAATAACAAACACTGAAGCCAAACAAAATATTTGGTCATGTTAAACCTATTTTGCATTTATTTATATTATAAACAATTGCAAGTGCAACAATACTTACTTTTGTTTATTTTTATATCAAAATAACGCGCACAAACACACACACATATACATATAGCGACTCTTCTGCCGCCGCCGCTGCTGATGCTCTCTCTCTCTCTCTCCCACAATTCACGCACCAACAAAAAAATCAAATAAAATATATATTCCAATTTTGTAACGTACACTATAATTGGCAATATGTGCTCCTTACAATTATATTTAATTAATTATTTTAAATAATGCAGACTGCTCTTGAATTTTCCACAATCCAAACGAATGTTCGGCACAAAAAAGACTTGTATATGCGCTTTGTTTGTGTTGGTGGCTCATTGTTTGATAGTATTGCATGCGTGTGAGCCGCTACATTATTGCCGCAGGGTTGCCAACCACGCTGCAGTGTATGTCAGTTATTTGTGAGTAAGATTAATAATGTATTTACTTACAATAACATTTTAAATTTATGTAGTTTCAGTAAAATGGATTTTTTGCAACATATTTCAAGTATTAAATTTTGAAAGGCGATGTTTCAAATTAAGTCGATACAAGTAATTTGGCGCAAACATGCTGACAACTCTGCTTCGATGCGGCACTTCAACATGCCAGCCGCTGTAGCAAACAGCTTGCCGACACGATGCCAGCCTACGAGTGCTGCAGCGTAGAGCTTTTGCTTTGCTTGTCGTAAATGCCAATCAGAAGAAGTTCTAATTAAATTGGAACAGGAATTATAAAAACCAATATGAATAAAGAAAATATTTTGGCATAAATTTTAGATATAATTAATAATTAATAAAAAAAATTTTGTAAAATTTTATAAATTATTTAATTTAGTTAAGAAATATTATATTGATTGAGAAATATTAAATAAATAGATGCATTATTTCTATTAATATAGGCTTAAATATAATGCGAATTCTTGATTGAGTTGCAAGCATTTTTTTTGATTTGCAAATAATTAAATCAAGTTTAAAAAATATATTTGAAATAACGAAATTATTATTAAATAAATATTATCAGAATATTGAAAAAGGCTTTCATTATTCCGCAATTGATACGGAGTTGTTTTTTAAAATGGCTATAAAGCAACAACAGCTAAACACCAATAGTGACTGAATGCGATAGAAATATGGAGAGAGAAACATACATACATACATATACATATGTAGATGTATAGATATGCATACATATGTATGTACGTAAGTATGCATATGTATGCACATGCAGAAAAAGCAAAGCAAAAGAAACAATAACAAAAAAAAAAGTCTCTCTCGCATGCGAAACATATTTACACTGCGTCTCTCTGTTTGGTCATTTGCAATTGAACCAATACAACAACAACAACAACAAAGAAGAAGCAAGCAACAAAAACAACTGCAACGTTGACCATATATAGGCGCTCATTTAACACACGCCCCCTCATGCCCTGAACAACAGCAACAAAGCAACAACTTTACTCAATTTTTTTTGTTTTCTTATTATTTTGACGTCGACCAAACTTTTGTAAAAACAAACGAAAATGAAAAATGAAGTAGAAGCAGCGGCAGCAGCAGCAGAAGCAAAAAAGCAAAAATGTCAATTTGTGTGTAATCAACATTTATGCGTTTCAACGCCCCCCGCATGCGGCCATTGGACAGTGTGGACGGTGGAGGCGAGGTTTGCCTCATTTCACGATACACGCACGCACACACATGCATAGCACATGTGCAATGCCCAATGGACGCACAAGCAGTCGCCTCACACACACACACACACACACACACACATGCAGGCGTATGCATGCATATGTACGTATACGTACAAAACAAAAACCGAGCCTCGCAACAACAACGATAACGACAAAACAACCACAACAACAACAACAGCAGCAGCAGCAGCAGCAGCCATGTGCAGTTGTTGTTGTTGTTGTTGCTATCGCACACATGCACACACATATGCGAGCTGCTTTTAGGCTGGGCAACGGCGACTAGTTAGCCAGCCCACTCACACACACTCGCACACATGCATACACACGAGCTCTGCATTCGCCCCATCCCGCTTAACGAAGCTGACTTGCTGCACGAGTGCACGAGCCGAAACGAGACAGCAGCAGCAGCAGCAGTAGCGGAGAGCGGAGAGCGAAGAGCGAACAGCATACGAATGAGCGCATTACATACAGTTCGGCTTGCGCTCAGCTCTCAGTCGCTGTCGCTGCCAGCGTCGCCTTTACAACTACTGCTACTACTACTACTACTACTACTATTAGTGCTGCTGCTGTCTCTGCCAGCTAACTGCAGCTGCATGCGGCGCAGTTACGCAGCTGTTGGGCGACCTTTATTTGCTCTTGAGTTGTTATGTCTCTAACACTGTATTAGTGTCTGTGTGTCTGTGTGTGTGTGTGTGTGGGGGGGGTGTCGGTGTTTCTTCTGCTTCTTTCTACTTTTGCTTTATATCGTATGCAGCTGCTTTTACTACTTTTTACTACGACTCCCCCAACAGCCCAGCTGATCCATACGTTACTTGTTCTTGTTGCTGTCGCCCTTTCGCCGTGACCTGCCCACCACCATCCCCCCCCCCAACATCCATTCCTCTTTGATGCTCGCTGCACGCATTTTAGGCGCTGTCAATGCTGGCGTCGCTGGCGTCGCTGACGTCGCCGCTGTCGGCGCACATTTCTATAAATTTTAATGGCTGACAGTTTTCAATATGGCGCAGTTTACATTGCATTTCATTCTCATTCTCTTTTTTTTTTTTTTTTTTGCTTACCCCCACCCCTGCTTATCTATGAGGGTGGCTATTCTATAGTTGTTGTAATAGTTCTTATTGTTGTTGTAATTGTTATGGTTCTACTTCTTCTACTTCTTCTTCTTTTCATTGCTCGTTTTTGGCCAACTACATTTGGCTAAATGGCTGAAGGTTGTGGAGGTTTTAAGGAGGTTGAGGAGGTCAAGGAGGTTTTAAGGAGGTTGAGGCACAGTGCAGCCAAAGTGCTAAATAATATTATGTATATTTTTGTTTACTTTCCAAGTTTACTAATAAATACAATTTTATGTATTATTTGTGCCATATTTTAAAATTAATACTTAATTATTTATAGTTTATTATTGAAATCAAATCAGTCAATTTAATTCAATTCAATTTATTTAATTTTTTGAGAAAATAAAATTATAAATTTTTAGAATTAACATAAATTCTGTTCTGCATTTTTAAACTAATAATTATTTTCAATAAAAATTTACAAATAAATAAACAAGAGATAACAATAAAATTATAGATTTTTTGAATTAACATAAATTCTTAAATTCTTCGTTTTAAACTAATAATTACTTTAAATAAAAATTAAAAAAAAAATAATTCAATAAATTTATGATTCATATTTCTATATATAGTTTATTATGAAAGTCAATTAAATTAGGTGGAATTAATTAATTTCAATTCAAAACTTAAACAATTTTTTTTTTCATTTCTTTTTTTTTTTTTTTGAAACAAACAACATTTATTAAGGAAGGAAATTTTCATACTTAGTTGCCTAAATTATATTTTAAAAGTTAAAAAAGTGCTTGAAATTAATAAATTTTAATTTAAAAATTAAAATATTTAACGACATTTAATTTATTAAGATCTCAATAATAAATTTATGTACGAAATTCACTTAGTTGCTTCAATTATTTTATCATAAAAATCAATTTAAATTCGCGAAATTAATTAATTTTTTAAAATATATAAAATATAGAAATTATATAAATCGAAAATAATAATTATATATGAAAATTAAATGGTAAATTAAAAATAGCAAAATAACGTGTATATAATTATTTTACATAATTTAATTAATAATAATAATTTAATTAAATTTAATGAATTAAATTTAAGGATATTCTTTTTATATTGAATATAACTTTTTTAATAAGAAAATAAATTAAAAATATGTGATAATAATTTAAAAATATCTTGAAAATTACTATTTTTTTTTCTTTAAATCGTTTTTAATATACTTTTTTTTTTTGATTTTGGTTTTGTTTGCTTTTTTTTTTTGGTAAAATGTCGAGCACATTATCCTTGGACTTGTGGGATTGCTCTAGATTTGTTTTTGGCACTTCTTCAATCCGCAGGATTCCCGCAATTTGTATATAACCCGCTGCAAACGTAACCGCGAAACTTCCCAGATATGAGATCCTTTGTCCTGCCTTGAGACAAACCCCACCCCCTATACGTGTGTGTCAAGGATGTGTCCGTGTGGAAAGTTGGAGAGCAGCTTTCGCTTTTCTTTTTCTTGTTGTTGTTGTTGTTGTTGTTGTTGCCAAACGAGTCGAAGAAATGCAACAACAACAACAACTGACCGAATCCTGGCTGCCATTGTCCTGCCACGCAAAAGAAGTCGTCGCTGTGGCAACCCTTGTATAATTTATGCCACCCCCGCAACGCCACTCCCACCTTCCCTTCTCCCCCACCATGTTTGTGCTGCGAAATTCCTGCACATTGCCACAAAGTCTTGGCAGCAGCAGCAGTTCATTAACATGGCCAGGACTCGTCGCAAATTCTTCTATTTTTTGTTTTATTTTTATTATTTTATTTTATTTTTTTTTTTGATATTATGATTTTATTTTTTGTAACGTATCCTTGCGCTGCATTCATGAAAACAACTTTTGTGTGGCAGTCGAGAACTTAGGAGCCCCACACCTCCCCTCACATGTGCCACCCACAACTTAGCAACCCCTACCACAGCAACCCCTTCTCCTGCACACCCCCTCCCCCCACACATACACACACACACACACACACAGACACACACATATTTCCACACGCATCTAATTAAAATCGCAGTCACAAAAACATTTTTGTTGTCTTCGCAACATGTTGCTAAAGGAGCAACGAATTCGAATTATACCCATCTCTTTTATTCTCTCTCTCCTTCTCTCTCTCTCTCTCTCTCTCTTTCTTTCTTTCTCACTGTTTATCTCTCTCTGTCACTCTCTATCTCTCTCTTTCGGTGTTTGTAAACAAGTGCAGTTTTTGTGCGTCGCATAAAAACCAAAGAGAAGCAGCGACGCAGCAACTGCACGCTGACGTCGACGCTGACGCTGACGTTGACGTTGACGTCGACTTCGATGTTGACGCTGGCGTTGCTGGCGTTGCTGGCGTTGTCGTTGGCGGCTGCGCTGCTTGTGCCGCTGCCAATGCCGACGAAAAACGCAACGAACAAAACGAGCAAAACAAAAAACACAACACAACAAAAGTAGAAATAAACATAAAAACAAAACAGAAAAAAAAAGAGAGAGAGAAGAAAAAGACAAGAAGGAATATGATGAGTGTGTGTTTTGTTGTTGTTGTTTTGTTGTCTCTTTTTAGGCAAACGAAGGGCAGAGAAATTTCTTTCGCTCAATTTTTCTTAGCGTGTTTTTTTTTTTTTTTTTGCTATTTTGATATTTTTTGGTATTTTTTTGGTGAATTTGTTTTTTTATTATAAATTTTTTTCTTTTTTGGGGGGTTGGGGTTGGGGTTGAATGTACAGCAAATGCATATGGCTATGTGTGTGTGTGTGTGTGTGTGTGTGTGTGTGAAGTTGGCACGCAGCACACACAGAAGAAGAAGAAGAAGGAGATGAAGGCGATGATGATGATGAAGAAGAAGAAGCACAACAAAAACGAAGACGAACAGCAAAATGAAATAAAAAGAAACAAAAAAGAAAAAAAAAAACAGAATAAATGTGTCCGTTAGTCATTAGGCGACGTCGTCTACAGTGTCTACGTCGTCCTTAGTCCTTCGTCCTGCGTCGTTGTTTGGGGGGTCGTGAGTGCAACAGACTTGTCGTGCCAAGAAGAAGAAGAAGCACAAGCAGAAACAGAAGCAGCGTCAGTTGAAGAAGAAGAAGCAGCAGAAGCAGAAGCTACCGACGCATAGGGGGATGGGGGATGGGGGATGGGGATGGCATAGGGGTGTTTGAGAGGGGCAAAAGTGAAGGGGGTTGGCGGCTGTTGGGGGTCGCATTTGGGCTGAACAAAGGAAACCCTTGGCAACGCAGGCCAACACACAAAAAGGAGTGCAAAAAATGGAAAGAAACAAATAAAGAAAAACGCCAACGAAGCAAACGCAAAGCAAAAAGGACGAAACTTGTCGTCGTCGTCGTCGTCGTCGTATGACGTCGACAGCAACAGCGACGTCGACGTCACGTCGCATCGTCTGCGTTTCGTTTATGTTTACCATGGATTTCGCTCTCTTGCGCTGTTAGGGGTGGGAGGGTGGCGGCAGGCAGGGGTGTGCGAGACGAGACGAAACGATAGAAGAGGCGTAAGTGAAAAGGGGGTGGGGCGGGAAGGGGAGTGGAGGCGTCTGTCGGCCGTTTGGGGCATGCATAGGCACAGGACTCGAGTCCATTCAGCTGCACCACCAACCCCCCCCACCACCAACCCCTAACCGCTGCCGCCCACTCAACATATTGTTGTTGCTTTTTTTTACTTACTCTTCTTCTTTGTTGTTTTTTTTTGTTTTTTAGTTTTTTTTTTTTTGGAGTCAATGTCTGGGAGCCCATGAGTTTATTTGAGTGTTGCGTGCTGCGTCGCTGTCTCGGTCTGTGTGTGTGTGTGTGTGTGTGGCAGTGTGTGTGTGTGTGTGTGGCGACTGCGTGCTGTCTGAAAAGGGGTAGCCAGACGAATGGGGAGGGGGGGAGTTTGCAGAAAGTGCACTGGCATATGGAGTGAGAGGGGATTGATGGGGGGGGTTGAAGAACGGGGGGCGGGGGGTTGTCTGTTCAGGGTAAAGGGTGCGTTGGCCCAAAATAAAAAAGGGGTTGCTCTGACTGTGTTGGAAAACGAAGAACGCGCCGTGTTCGTTGCACTGCGGTGTGGGGAGGGGTTGGTAATGAGAGGGGATGGCGAAGTAAGGGTTGAGGGGGCGAATGGGGGTATGGGGTTGAGAGGTGCATTTCGATTTTATTGAGCAAACAACGAATTTGCAAATAAAAACAAAAAACAATGATGAAAATGCAAAACAAAATATAACACAACAAATAAATATATAAATAAAAAAATAATAATAATAATAAAAATAATAAATAAACAAATATGTATACTTATGATATATGTATGTACATAGGGCATTTTTTATTATAATTTAATTTATTTAATTGAATTTAATTTAATTTTTTGAAATTAAAAAAGCTTTAAACTTAAAAAATAAAATATTTAAAATTTTAAAATATATACAAATAATAAAAAATTAAAAATAAAATAAACTACTTAAAAAATTACAATAGTTCAGAATAACAGTTCTGTTGCAATATCCATGGAATATTTGAATCCTTGCGATCGTCGAGTACAATGCAAGTCAAACTGTATAGCGTACAATGCTCACAAAACTGCGACTATGCGTGCGCATATGAAAGTCAAAGAGCAACGACTCTAAAACTGTAACTGGTAAATATGTGTAAATTAAAAATAAATATTACATAATATATTTAACAGCAATTACAACCAAAATTAATATAAATATGCTAATTAAATCACTTTCTCTTTCACTCTATTTCTCTCTCTCACTCTCTCTGTCTTTTCTTCGCATTTACTTCCACACTGCCTGCAGTTGTGCATGCACTGTGCTGATTAAGACAGCTGTTACGGCCGCAGTTCCACTCAAACTGTGAATGCAGCTTCAATTGGCGTTGATTCAATGTCAATGCCAATGCTACTAAAACTGTTAGCATGCAAATTACGCTTTGTGCTGTGTGCGTGTGCGCGCAGTGCTTGTCAAATTATCGACGACGATCACCAAACGAAGACGACGACGACGACGACGACGACGACGACGACGACGACCACGACGACGAAACGAAGACAAAGACGAAGAGGAAACGAAGCCGAACTGTGTTACGAAGAGGAAGCATTGCCTGTGGCTGTGTGTGGGTGGGGGGGTGCTATACAGAGAGAGAGTGACTTACGGAGAGAGAGAGTGCGCAAGCGAGAAGAGCAGCAGCAGCATACATAGGTGATTAATTATGTCGTCTACACACTTAACAGCCGCAGCAGCAGCGCAGCAGCAGCAGCAATTCCCACTAAGCAATGTTCATCTCTTCTCCTTTCACCCACTTAGTCTATCAACGCATTGCACACAATTTTTGTGCGAATATTTGTCGGTTAACTAACTTTACTATTTGTTGCTATTCTTGCTGTTGTTGCTTTTGTTGTTGTTGTTGTTGTTGCGCTCATTTCTAGACTCATCGGGGGCCCCTAGCGAGATATCTGCGCGAATCGCTTTTTTTTCTCATTTAATTTACGCTTCTTTCTTTCTTTCTTTTTTTTGCGAGCCAAAAAAGTTAACTTGCGTTTGTATGTGTGCGTGTGTGTGTGTGTGTGTGCTTTGTGTTTTCTAATTTTTTGCGCTTTTTTTTGCACACTTTTTGCTATTCCATGTGCTTGTATCGCTGTGAGAGTGTGTGAGTGCGTTTGTTGTTGTTGTTGTTGTTGGTATTTTATTTGCCAATTTTTTCACACGCTCAAGCAGCGACAGCAGCAACAACGGGGGCAGCGACGTCGACGCGCCAGCGCTGCTGGGATCTCTTTGGCAAAAACACAAACACACTCACACGCATTCACATAGGCATAGAGCAGCAGCGGCAGCGACGGCAATTTCGTCAGCCGCGAGAGCGCCAGCTTGCAGGTGTGCGTGCGTGTCTGTGTGTGAAGCGACAAAAATTCGCAACAAAAGAGAATTCGCAAAATGGCAAAGAATGCCTCACTCACTCTCTCGCTCTCGCTGTCGCGCGCTCGCTCAACCAACTGCTGGCTTATGTGTATGTAGGTATGTGTGTGAGAGTGTCTGGCAACATGTTGCTTAAGAGTAAAAAAGGCTGCTTAGCAACATATTCTGCTGCTGTTGCTGCTGCTGTTGACGCCAACTAACTGCTGACTGGAGGATCTCGCTCTCGACGCGCTTTATACGCTCTTTCTTTTTGTTGCGCTCTCCCTCACACCGCTACAAGCGTTTCTCTGTCGCTCCAATGCAACTTTTTGGCGTTTCTTTCTATTTCGCAAACTGAAATGAGCGCGTTTTCACTCTGCCGCCACGTCTGTATGTGTGCGAGTATGTGTGTGTGTGTGTGTGTGTGACTTTTGCAGTTTGCAAAAAAATTTAGTTTGCTCGTCTATGACTATATGTGTGTGTGTGTGTTTGATTTGGTTTGCTTTGGTTTGGAGCGCAGTGTCCGAAACGCTCAGCGTAGAACGCGAGCCTCTGACGGCTGCCGTTGCCGTTGGCGCTGCTGTCGCCGCTGCTGCTGCTGCTGCTGCTGCTGCTGCTGCTGCTGTTGCTGCTGCTGCTGCCGTTGACGTTGGATGTCGCCTCAGCTCAGAGTTGTTCCGTTTGTTCATTCGGTTGTTTCGTTTGCTCCTCGTCGCTTGTGTGTGAGTGAAGCGCTAAGAAAGTCTAAAATACATATACCCTAATAACTATCAACAAAAAAAATAATAATAAAAAAAAAAAATTAAAACTAATTTAAAATTTTTTTTTAAAAATTTTACATATTTATAAATTTGCCAAAAACGAATATTTTTTTTTCGGCGTATTGTGATTCCGTTGAATTGTTAAACAAAATTACGAGTGTTTTTTAAACAAAAGTCGGCAGCGAACAGCAAAAAATATGGGAGGGTGCTCTACCTCCCTCCCTCCCACCATCCGTCACTCTATCACGCTCTCGCTCTCGCTCTCTCCCCCGCTCACCCACATTCGCTCGTTCTCGCTCGCTCCCTGTATCTCTCTCTCTCTCTCTCTCTCTCTCTCTCTTTGTTATTTGTTGTTTGTTTTTTACTGGAATTTACGACAAATGCAAATAGTTTGTGCATAGAAACGCAGTTTGTTGTTTTTTTTTTTTGGATTTTTGGATTTATCTTTTTACATTGCTTTTTGGCGGTTTTTTAGCCGCTTCTCCCACTGCCCCTGCCCCACCCACTTCTCAGTGCAAAACATGTGCCGCATATATGCCTTCTCCCTCACTCTTGATCTGTCTGTCTCTCTCTTTCTCTTTCACACTATCAGTTTTTGTTAAAGAATTAATATATATACATACATATATATTATTTATCTTGGTCTCTCCCTCTCCCTCCCGCTACCCCACTTCATTTCCCGTTAGTTGTTCAAGGCCGCCCTTCAAACGTTCAATGCGCATGTTGTATGCGCTTGCATAGCATACCCCATATACCCTGCATTTCACACACACACACACCCCCCCAAGACACACTCCTCCCTCCCTCTCTCTCTCTCTCTCTCTCTCTCTCTCCTCTCTCTCTCTCTCCCTCTCTCTCTCTCTCTCTCTCTCTGTGCTCACAGATGCTTCTGGAAGTAATGCGCGAAAAATGATCACGAATTTTCGATGTTTTTTTTCTTTATTCTATAATTTTTCTAATTTTTTTTTCTAATTTTTTTTTTTTTAATTTTTTTTTGTCAAAAATTATTTAAAATTTCGTTAATCATCGATATGTTTTCAATTTTTTAATATATATATTTTTTACAAACATAATTTAACTAAATTTTCGTATTCGTTGATAATTTTCTATTTTTATTTTTGTTGAAATTATTTAGGATTATTTTAAAAAATAATTTAACAAAAATTTTCGAATTCTGATGTAGAGTTATCGTTATCGTTATCGTCTTTTGGCAATAATATTTTTCCAAATATTTCCCCTCAATATTTCAACACATTCTAAGAAATACGATTCAGATATTGTTTTTTAATTATTTCTTCTAAAATATATTCTATATGTTAAAAAAAAAAAAATAAATACAAGGCAATTCAATTCTTTAATTACAAAAAATATTAAAATATAAATTTTTTTTTTTTTTTAAATATATGCTTTAAATTTCTGCTAAATTTCGAATAGAAATACATTTTTTGTATTTTAAAAAATTTCCATTTTTTTTTTATTTTGTTTATAAACAACTTTAAATTATAGAAGATTTTTGATTTTTCTATTTTTAATTTTGATGTATTTTTTTTATAATTTTCTAATTTGTTTTTAAAAAATAGGTATACAAATTTTTAATATTTTTTTGTTGTTTAATTTTATATATTTTTTTATTCAAAATTTGTGTTTTTTAATAAAAATTATATTTTTTTTTATAACTTTTTAAATACTTGACGATCGTTGCCTGTTTATTTAATTTTGTTTAAAATATTTATTTTTTTTTTAATTAAGATTCGTATAAATTTTCGCTAATTTTTTGGCAGCATGTTTTTCCCCCGTATTATGTAATAATAATACAACATAATAAATTGATACATAATTATAGTATATTATTATTTCTTTCCAATTTGTTGTTGTTGTTGTTGTTGCGTCCATTTGCCGTTGATTGGCTCGCACTCACACCAACGCACTCCCCACACACACACACATGGATACCTCAAAAAATATTCACGAACATGTCAACGTAGTTGAAGAGCGTATGCGCGTCTCTGCCGCTGCCTCAGCCTCAGCCTCAGTCGTAGTCGTAGTCGTAGTCGCAGCCGCAGCGCACTGTCCCTCTGCCAAACACACATATGTACATAACTCTAGCTGTGTGTGTGTGTATGCTCTTTGGGGGTGCTGCACTTGTGTTTGTGTGGGTGGCCACTTTTTTTTTTTGGCTTTATGCGCTGCCTGCAGCGACGACAGCGACGACAGCGACATGA
Source organism: Drosophila quadrilineata (assembly GCA_018150725.1). NCBI lineage: Eukaryota > Metazoa > Arthropoda > Insecta > Diptera > Drosophilidae > Drosophila > Drosophila quadrilineata. The sequence goes on from JAECWN010000432.1 coordinate 15,660,231, forward strand.
CCAACGTTGCAGCGATGCGTTGCTGCGTCGCTGCTGCTGCTCTGGCTGCTGAGCTTTTTTCTTTTCTTGAGCTGCGCTCAAAACGTTGAGTCGAGTCGCTTCGCTTCGCGTCACGTCACGTCGCGTCGCATCGCGTCGCGTTTAGAATTCGTGTGTTGCTCAGTTTCTTCTTTCACTCTCTTTCTTGCTCTCTGCATATGTGTGCGAGTGTGTGTGTGTGTTTCCATATTCGCCTGTATTGTAGTTTTTTGCATTTTGCGTCTACCCATGTGCATGTGTGTGAGCCTGTCGCGCTGCCGCCGTTGACGTCGCAGCCTGCCGCCAGCCGCCTGCCGCGTGGTCCGGCGATGTTTCGTGTTCGTCCAACGTAACGTATCGAAAACGTATTGAATCATAACAGATCCGCACGTTGTCGCGCACGTACGCAGCTCGCGGAACAAAAGGCAACAAAACGAAACCAAAACAACAGGCAACAAACGACAACAAAATTCACAAAAATTTTTCCAAATCACATTTATTCCAACAAAATAATACAAATTCGAATATTTTTTGTCGAATAGTGTCAAGTTGCTGCCGCAGCATAAAGTACGTCTACATAACATATTCATTATTTTTTTGATGTTCTTTACAAAAAAAAAAAACTCAAAAAAATTATATATAAATTAATATTATAAGTAAAAACGCGTCGCGCGCGCCGTTTAAAAAATATTTCAACTAAAAAACCGAAAACTGATTTTCCGCATTCCCGAAATTTTTTTTTATGTGATTTTGAAATAATTTTTTTGTGGTGCGTGTTGAAAATTGTTTGAAAACGCAAAATATGCATATATTGAAAATGTTGAGAAAATGAAATTTGAAAATCGAATAAATATATATTGAATATATCAAAAAGTAAATTTCAACATATTTCGAATTCGAAATCAAATAAAGTGATAATAAATAAATGGCGAGTTGTGAATGTGAAAATTGCACAAATAAATTTTGAACGTTTTTTTTTACAACTTTTTTTTCTCGATATTAATAGTTGTTTTTCAAAAATCTAGAAAAGGAAATAGAAAATGTATTTGAATATGAATATGAATATGAATGTGTTGTGAGAATGTGTTTGATATTGAAAAAGAGCGCGGATCGGAGGATTGAGAATATTTATTTCAAAATAAAATGAATTTCCAGATTAAATAAAAGTGAGAGAAATATTATCATAGTTTCAAAGTATGAGAATCTGAGGACTGCCGACGGGAATTTTATAAATTTATGAATATATTTTTTTTGTGAAATTAGCAAAACTTTCAAATGAAATATAATGCTGAAAAATTATTTTGGCATATTTTCATTATTAATTTGCAAAAGTGCTAAAAATTGTTCAAAATTTAAAAAAAAATTATTTATTTTGAATTTTTTGAAAAGGATTTTGAAATCATAATGCGACTAAAACTGAACTAAAAGTGTAGTTTAAAATACTTTTTTGGCAAACAAAATATGTTTTTGTTTCTAAATTTTAAATTCAGACAATTTTGCCAAGGTTTTTTAGAATTTCAGTAGATTTCGATTTTTTTTTGAAAATAATTTTTGGCATATTTTTGAAATTTGCTGTTTGGGTTTCATTTTCGGCTTGAACTTGACTCCTCGCGTATCTGCAACTGTTACTCAGCTGTGACTTCACACACACACTGACACACACACACACACACACACACTGACACACACAGAGAGAAAGAGAGACACACAGACATACACATATACGCATGGGCAGCGCTGTGACGTCGTGAACGCCAACAAATTGAGTTGGAAATATTTTTTGGGCACTGCAGCTGATTCGCATTTTATTGAGTGAAAGAGCGTGCTAAGAGAGCCACTCAACCAACTGAGTGACTGCAGACAAAGACACACAGAGAGCAAGACAAAGAGAGTAAGAGAGAGAGAGTAAGCGCTGCAAACTGCAGCTGCTGCTGACGTCGCTGCTCCTGCTGCTGCTGTTGCTGCTACTGCGGCTGTTGTGCTCTTGCTGAAGCGCGTGCGGCGCTCTTAAAAGCACACACTCACACACATATACAAATGCACATGCATATACGTATGGTGTATGGTGGGCAACATGCATGCACGCACATACATACATACATACATATACTTAGATACGCAGGCATGCACACAGACACTTCATAACTAAACGCAACACGCAAAGTTTGCAAGGCGACAGCGACGTCGTCTCTCATCGTCGTGCAAGCGACGAACCGAACGAACCGAATGAACGAACCGAACGAAACGAAGCGCAGCGAAGAGCGTGAACACAGCATTCGCATTCGCATTCGCATTTCGTTGACGTCGCTGTCGCTGTCGCAGCCGCTGCCGCTGCCGCTGCTGTCGTCGCCGCCTTCGTTACGTTGTTTGTGGACGTTCTTTGGGGCTTTGTGGACTTTCGCAGAGATTTCGCACGCGATGCGATTGCAGTTCTTGCAGACACTTTCATACGTTCGTTCGTTCGTTAGCGACTTGCAGCACACGGCAATCAACACACAGCCACAAACAACACAGCTGCAACAACAACAACAACAACAACAACAACACTGGCAACTGTTTGTGCCACAAATAAAATTTACAAAATATTTCAAATAATTCTAATTTAAAAAAAAAAATGCATAATTTTTTTTTTTTGTTTAATTTTTGAAATCAATATTTCAATTTATTGCTGGACGAAATTATTGTTTGCTTTTTTCCGTTACTTTTGTTGCATTTGTTGTTGCGCGCGCAATTTACGTAGCTGTGTGTGTGTCTGTGTGTGTGTGTGTGTCCTTGCAACATTTGTATTTGTTTTGCATATTTTTTGATTGTGTTGCAACTTGAGTGAATGTGTGTGTGTGTGTGAATGTGAATGTGAATGTGTGTGTTGTTGTTTGGGGAGTCGCGTGTTTGTTTTACTTTTAGCGCCGGCAAAATGCAGCACGATTCTCAATGTTGCAACTGCAACTGCCACTGCCACTTCCACTTCTAATTGCAGGCATAAACTCAAAACACAACAACAAACAACAAACAACATGTTTTCTAACAAAATTCATAACAAACACAAGCGTTTTTAAAACAACAACCACAGCAAACATCATTTAAATTAAATTCAATTAAATGAAAGTTTAACAAATTCAACAACAACAAAAAGAAAGAGAATAAAAATAAATTATATTAATTACATGAAAGTCAAATCAACAATAAATTCATAATTCATAATTAACAAAACAACAACTGCAATGCGACAACAACAACAACAACAATTGCCACAACAACAACAACAACAATTGCCACAACAACAACAACAACAACAACAGCAACAAATCAATGTGTGTGTGTGAAAAAAGCCAAACAACAACTTGCAACACGACTTGCAACAGAGTTGCCATCCACAAGTTTTTTTCCGTTTCCCCCATTTCATTTAATTTGGAGTCAATATAATTTCCCATAATTGCCCAAAAACTCATCGTTGCACATATTTTTGCAAACTGACAACAAATTTCAACTTTTCAACTTCAACTGCAAATAAAACATTTAAAAGTAACAAAAAATAAAATAAATTACATATTCAAGAAAATGTTTAAACAAATTGTTTAAGCTGCCGATTTGCAAATTTTATTTTCCATTTTCCCCCCCATTTCTGTTCAACAACAACAACAACAACAACAAATAAAAACAACAACAACGACCGCAAGTCTTTTGAAAAAACAAAACAAAACGGCGAAAAAAAAATTTTAACAAAATTTATTTTTTGTGCAGAACAAAAAATTTATAAAAATAAAAATATATAACGAAACGAAAAAAATTTTGTTTTGATTGTGCAAGCAAAAAATTTCACATTTCGAACTAATTTCAAAAATATCAAAAAGGAGAAAAATAATATATATATATATATATATGCATATATACATGCATATATAAAAATAAACGCAAATTAAAAAATTTTCTAATCAAGAAATAAATAGAGAAACAAATTAAATGCATCAAAAGGGGCAACAACAAGTGACAACAACAACAACAACAACAACACCAACAACAACAACAACAACATCAGCAGCAGCAGCAGCAACAACAACAACATTACGATTAACAGCGGAAACAACAACAACAACAACAACAACGTATTAAACTGCGGTGTTTGGCGTTTATGGTAAGTGTTCATTAATTAATTTTATTAATTATATTAATTATATTAATTATATTAATTATATTAATTATATTAATTATATTAATTATATTAATTATATTAATTAATACTTGACAATAATTAAAGTGTCGCTGAATTCCGCTAGATAATGTTATAGGAAATGTTTTTGAAATAATTTTTCTAAATTTTATTTCATTTTCATTAATTTCTTAATTAATTAATTTACTTTAAATAATAAATTTGGAGTTATAATAAAATTAGACATAAATTTTACTTTATATTAAAAATAATAATTACAAGAATTATTTCAAATAGAAACAGTTGCTTTATAAAATATAAATATATATATAGATTTCCACTATAAAATACAATAATAATTAGATACATAATTAATTAAAAAATTAAAATATACATTTTGAGATTATAAATATGATATTTATAATGTTTAAATATAAAATTCAGCAATAATTCAATATATAGAAATCATAAATATTTAAAAATATAATATATAATATAAATATATATATATAGTTTATAAATATAATATTAAAATAATTTTAAGTAAATTAAAAATTATCGAAAATAATTTAATAAAGAACATAAGTAATTTTTAAAGGATATTGTATAAATAATATTAATTATAATAATCAAATTATAATTTAAAATAAAGAAAACACTACAAAAACATATATATATATATATATATATATATATATATATATATATATATATATATATATAAATTATGCTTTATTTTATTTTTATTTATATCAACTTTTAAATTATTAAAGAAAGAATTTCAAAAATATTTTGTTAATTGTATAATTTGGGAAAGTACTATGATATTATCTTATTATCTTAGAATATTACAATATTTTCATACTGTTAAAATATTACAATATTTTCATATAGATCAACTTGCTTAACTGCTATAATAATTTGCTATACATTATTATGGCAAACATTGTGAATTTCTCTATTTAGAAAATATCTTAAAGAAGTTAGTTTATATTTAAGATATTCAAGATATTGGAATTTTAGAAATATAAAAACCCCAAAATTATTTTGAGTATATATATGAAGAATTGTAGAGTTATGTTTTATGGTTCAGTTCTCTTGCTATAATAATTATGGCTGCTGTTTTTTTTTTGTTTGTAGCTCAATTGCAATTGATGAACATTTAAAGTATATATACAATTTATTATATATATACATATATAGTTGTAATCAAACTCATATATATATTGTATATATATATATATATATTGTATATATATATATATATTCTAGAACTTATCAACTCTCTTTTTCTCTTCCTCTTCTTCTCTTGGTTTTATGGGAAGTCAACGTAAACAGTTTTTTTTGTTTTTGGTGTGGATTTTGCAATCATTTTCAATATACAAAGTATTGATGAATTGAATTTGGTTGGAAAAAAAAAACAAATAAAAAAAAAATAAATGCAATTTACATGAAGCGGATGTGCGCTAAAAAGTGAATTTATTTTTATAAATTGTTGTTATTATTTTTTTTCTTCTTTCATTGTATTTTTATTATTTTGCTGAATTTTGTTATCAAATGTGTAACTGGAAAAAGGGGAAAAGCGGAAAACAGACAAGCAACACTTTCAATTCATTTCATTTTCTTCTTTTTTTTTCTTCTGTTTTTTATTTTTTTTTTTTCAATTTGTGGGCCAATTAAAAGTGCCGATTGCTAAAAAAAAGAAAGAAAGAAAGAAAGAAAGAAAGAAAGAAAGAATAGTTAAGGAAATGCTGGCTCAGAATTAGGAACTACAAACTGATTAATTCGTCTTCCGGCGTTAAAACTGAAGACTTGGCAAAAAAAATTAATATTATAAAAAAAAAGAAAGAAATGTGAAAAATAAATAATAAATAAATTGGCAAGAATTCAACTATGTTGGAAATACAAGAAAAATGTAAGCGCCAGCTAAATTATTTGTTTTTTTTTCTTTAAACATCCACTTTTTTTAAATTTTTATCATATTAAATTTTAAGACTCTGTTTTTTAGGTATTTCAACTTTACAAAATTTTGTAATATATTCACATAGAATAATGTTTAAAAATGTTATAATATTTTATTTTTTTTGTTGCTTATTTTATTTTTTTTTCGATAAGTCATAAATTATTAATTTATTAATTAATATGAATTCTACTACCTTCATTGGCAACTTTACAGGGTATATATTTTTTGTTTAAATCGCATTTGTGAAATATATTTGTTTATATAGATGAATTGTTTCATATACCAGTTTTACTATATTGTTGTTTAGATGGAATTTCCAGAATTAAAAAATATTTTGATTATTTTTATTTAGTTCAACTCTTGAGAGTATAATTATAATTTCACATAGAGCAACTTTTAAAAATATATTATTATTCTTTTGATGAACTTTTCAAGCATAGCTGTTTTAATTCAGTTTGAAAATATATATAACTATAATATATATACATATATAAAGGTTGTATTTTAAAAATATTGTTATATTTTTTATATATTAACTTTTTACAATACTATAGTATTTGGCTACAATTAATAATAATAATATTTTTTTAAATTTATTAAATTATATGAATTCTTGAATACAACATTTTTTGTATTTTATAAAATGAAGTCAAATATTTTCTAGGAATGTTTGTTTCTTTGAGTTTCGATATCGTCTCCTCACGGTGACTGTAACTGTGACTGTAACTGTGACTGTAACTGTGACTGTAACTGTGACTGTAACTGTGACTGGTGCTGTAACTGTAACTTTGATTGTAACTGTCACTGTAACTGTGACTATAACTGTGACTGTAACTGTGACTGTAACTGTGACTTTAACTGTAACTGTGACTGTAACTGTGACTTCAACTGTAACTGTGACTGTAACTGTGACTGGTGCTGTAACTGTGACTGTAACTGTGACTAATGCTGTAACTGTAACTGTGATTGTCACTGTCACTGTAACTGTCACTGTAACTGCGACTGTAACTGTGACTGTAACTGAAACTGCGACTGTAACTGTGACTGGTGCTGTAAGTGTGACTGGTGCTGTAACTGTGACTGTAACTCTGACTATAACTGTGACTGTGGGATTAGTTTATCAACGTTGAATGATCTGCTGAAATGGCAATATTTCTGTCGACCTCCCGCAGTTCTCAGACTCAAAACTGAAACTTGAGACTCGCAACCGATTCTGAGGCTGAAATTGAAATTGAAATGGAAATGGAAATTGAAACTGATGCTAATGATTGTATGCTTTTCACACCAACAAAAAAACAATAACAAACAGACAGCAACAGAATCGAAAGACAAAAAAAAAAAAAAAAAAAGCAAAATAGTAATGATTGCAAATGCCACTTGCAATTTTGTTGCAAGTTTATTGAAAAGTCGCAGTGCAATTATAAATATTTATAAAACGCCTACTCACGCAGTCCAATTGCAGTTGCACGCTGAGCGTTGCAGCACGTTGCAAGTAACTACGTCTGCATATTATTTATGATGTGTGTGCGTTCCTCCCTTCCCTCCCTACCCACCCTACCCACCATCCCTCCTTCCCTCCCGCCATCTCTTTGCCCAGCTCTTGTTGCCTTGAAAGGTGCCGCCGACACGTCGCTCCCTTTGAAACCAACTTGGTGAGAGAGACAGACAGACAGACAGACAGACAGAGAGAGAGAGCGAGACAGAGATGGTAGTGGAAAGGGGGAAGTGGAGAGGGGGACAGTGGAGACCCCAAAGTTGAGTGCGTGTTTGGCGCATGCGCAACATTGCCACCAGTTTTCCTATTTCCATTTTCATTTTCCATTTTTTTTTTTTTTTGCCATAATTTTTAATTTTTGTTGTTTTTTTTTCTTTATGCTGCCTGTGAATTGAAAAATTTCATTGAATATTCGCATAATTTGCGTTTTTATGTGGCAAGTTGAGTGTGTTTTCGTATCGTTTTCCCATTTGCTTTTCGTTTTCGTTTTCTTGTTCTTTTCTTTTTTTTTGGTTTTTGTGCCCAATTTCGTTGGCTTTGTGTGCTTTGAGCCGCTTCTGCGGCTAATGAGCAAAATGTTAGCTTGCAACATGTGGCACTCCGCACGGTATGCATAAATGATAAATGGCCATTTTACGGACGTTTCAGATATGTTTCCTTCTGAATATCGCGTCGCATCTTGACTATTCATAGTTGTGTTTCTTTTTTTTATGTTATTGCCACCGATATTATTATTATTATTATTACAACAATGTTGAAGGCAACAAACAAGAAGTAGAGATTTGAACTTGCAACTGACTATCTGTCTCCTTCTCGCACTCCTGCCATCTCTTACGCTCCTCAAACAGTTATTCCCTTCAGTTATCGCATGCGATTTTATGTTTTTTTTTTTTTTCGTTTTCGAATGCGGCAAAAACTGAAGAATATTTAGTGAGAGAAAATAGATTTTTAATTTTCATTTGTTTATTTTTTTGAATTAATTCATTTTTTTGCTTCAACCCAAAATTTAATTTGTGAATTTTTCACAAATTTTCTAAATCTTTTATGAATGCAGCCACAAAGAAAATTCGCTAATTAATAGTTAAAAATAATTAAGTTTTATTAATTACTGAATATGTTTACTTTAACAGTTAATTAAACTATATTGCAAATTACAAAAAAAATTAAATTAAATTACAATGAACTACAAAAAATTGCATTTAAATTAAATTAAAGTAAATTACAATAATTTATAAAAAATTAAATTAAATCACAATGAACTACAAAAAGTTACATTTAAATTAAATTAAATTAAATAAAGTAAATTCCAATAAATTTCGAAAACATATTTTTATTGCTTATTAAAATAAATAGTAGTTAAAAACCTTTACAAATGCCACAACAAAAGAGATATTGATAAAGAAAGAAATTTAAAATATTAAAAAATAAATAATTAAATTTTAGTTATTTATGTTTTAATATTATTTTAGTTTACTTTTATTACTAAGTAAAATAATTAGTAGAGACAGAGAAAATCGCTTGAGAAATTTATTTAAAATTATTTAGAAAATTATTTAATTTTAGTTATTTCTGTTTAAATTTTACTTTAGTTAATTAAGTTAAGTTGGTTGAAATTTAAAAAAAATAAAAAAAAAACAATTGGAAAACATTGTTTTATTCTTAAAAAAATTGAATAGAAGCTGAGCAACATTTACGAATGTTCTGCCCCAAAATTGTATATCTATTTATCAAATATGTATATATATATATATGTGTGTGTGTGTGTGTGTGTGTGTGTAAATCAATATAATCCAGACGTTGTAAAATAAGAAAACTGCATTCAAATATTACGCATACGCCGCATGTTGCAACATATCGCATGTTGCATCTACATACATACATATGTACATATATAAGTTGCGGCAGCGGCAAATTAAACAATTTTTAGATTTTGTTATATTTTTTATTTCTCCCTCTCTCTCCCTCTCTCTCTGTATATATCTCTCTCTCTCTCTCACACTACTTCACTCGCTGTCTCGCTTTTTGATGGTTTCCTTTTCTGTCTGGCATCAAAGCGACAAACTTGCAACGTATGTGTGTGTCTGTGTGTGTGAATGTGTGTGTGTGTGTGTGTGTGTGTGTGTGTGTGGCATCTACATAGAATACGTAAATATGTCTATATTTGCATTTGACAAAATAAGTGCAGGACTCTCTGTGGGCTGCTTTCAACAAGGACAACAACAACAACAACAACAGCAACAACAACAACAACAGCAACAGCAACAACAACGATGTCGACAGGTCAGAGAGGCAGGAAGAGAAATAAAAGGCGAAGAACTCGAAGCACAGCATGTTGCAAGCTGCAGCCAAGCGCCACATTGCTGCCTCTCTTTTTGCCCAATTTTTTTCTTCCACATTTATCTATATATATTTTTTTTGGTTGTGCCCCACGTAATTTGGCAAAGTTGCGTTGCATATATACATATATATATATATATATATATATATATATATTTTCTCTGCATCTTTCGTTTCTCATTCTATTTTTTTTGTAGATATATTTTTTTCTACATTTTACAATTCGCATTTCGCAACTCGCACTTCAATTAATCAGACGCTACGCTTCGTTCGTGTTGCAAGCGGCAAGCGGCAAGCGGCATGTGGCATGTGGCATGTGGCATGGTGTGGTGTGCTTGGTTGGGTGTGGGTGGTTGAAGTTGATTGAGCTGGTTGAGGTGGTTGAGGCTGCGTCCTGTTTCTGGACCTTTATCCTGCCCACTCTCGTCTCCATGTCCATGTCCTTGTTTCCTCTCGCCCAAAAATTAAATTTGCTTTCATTTTATTTCCATTTTCATTTTCAGTTTTGTTTTGACTTTTCTTTTTGGTGTGTCTGCGATTTTCTTTTCTATCTCTTTACACAATTTATTTAATTTCATTTTCGCTACTCTTCGCTGGCTTCTCTTATCTCTCCCTCTCTCCCACTCTCTCTCCCTCTCTCTCTCTCTCTCTTTCTCTCTCAGGTAGATTCAGTTGCTTTTGTTCTTTGTTTGTTGTTGGCAATTTCACTTGCTCAGTTTTTCTATTACTCTCTGTTTCTCTTCAGTCTTTCTCTTTCTCATTCTTTCTCTCTCTATCTCTGTCTATATGACTGTTCCTCTCTCCTTTCTCCTAAATCCTCTCGAGCTGATTTAGTTTTCCTTTTCCGCATTCTCCTTTTCCTATTTCTCTTTTTTTCTCTCTCTTCCTATTTTTCTCTCTCTTTCTCTCTCTTTTACTCTCTCTGTCCCACTCTTCTCTCTCCTGAATCCTCTACAGCTGATTTAGTTCCCCTTTCTTTCTTTTCTCTTTCTATCTCTCTCTCTCCCTCCCTCTCTCTTCCTCTTTCTCTGTTTATCTCTTAGTTTCCCTTTTTCCTTTTCCTATTTCTATCTCTCTCTCTCTCCCTCTCTGTGTCTCTATCTCTCTCTGTCTCTCTCTCTCTCTCTCTCTCTGTCTCTATCTCTTTCTGTCTCTCTCTCTCTCTCTCTCTGTCTTTCTCTCCCTCTCTGTGACTCTGTCTCTCTCTCTCTCTCAATCTCTCTTCTCTCTCCTGAATCCTCTCCAGCTGACAGTGATCCTTGCCAAATAGCGGCATTAGCTTCAGTTGCATAAACGTATTTGGAGTCACAGTTGAAGTTGCAATGACAATTAATCTCGTTAGCTGCGACTGTGGCATGCCACACAGCACATAATTCAGGATTTGCCAAACGCCCACAACATGCAACATGATGATGATGATGATGATGATGATGATGTTGATGATGATGGTGGAGAAATGAAACTTGTGCTCAAGTTTATTTGTTGCAAGCGGCAACGAAGCTCGACAAGTGTCATGTTTATGTGGCAGTTGCAACGCAAATGAAGTTGCAGTTGCAGTTGCAGTTGCAAATGGAGATGGAGATGGCTACCGGTTTTTTTTGCAGCGACAACAGCCAGAGAAAGAGAACGAATGAGATCAATTATGTTATAATTATGTGGGCATATTGACAGCGCAACTTGCAACTAGCAACTAGCAACTTGGTGGCATGCCCCCCTTTTGGGCAGCCAGCGAAATGCGCATGCTCACAAGTGTTGCTTGTCATTATGTTAATTGCATTTAAGCGCCACAGCGCCACTGACTGAATGGCAGGGGCATGTGGCCATGTGGCATGTGGCATGTGGCATGGGGCAAGTGCCGGACAACAGATGCTGCAAGTTGCAGTTGCAGACGCGTTGCTTTTATTATATTAACTTGCTGCCGCATATAATTGATGATGATTAAATCAATGCTACCGCAATGCGCCTCGTTGCATGCAGACGTTGCCGTTGCTGTGGCAGTGGCAACAACTAACCCCAAGGACAGACACAACTGCCTCTTTCCCCACTCTCCATCTCTCTCTCTCTCTCTCTCTTTGAGAGATACTTATGTGGGTTTCAGGGCATTTGTGAATTGTGTGAATGCGGAGATGAGATGATGTGTTGTGTTGTGTTGTGTTGTGGCATGCAGCCGTGTGGCACTGAGGCGTGTGCTATCTGCCGCTGCCACATCTCCAGCTGATGCTCTGTCCCTCCACACACACACACATACATACATACATGTATGTATCACTTTACTTCACTTCATTTCTGCTCTTCATCAACTTCTTCTTCTCTCTCCCTTTCCCTCTCTCTCTCTATCTCTGTCTCGTTCTCCCTTTCTGTGTCCCTGTGTGTGCTCCCCTTTATTGCCATCTCCGGTTTTCAGGTTTGCAGCATCGACAACAACATCAAGTGTGGCAACTTGGCATTCTTGCAACCACGTCCCTTTTTCATGTTGTGCGCATCTGCTGTCGACTTAATCTCCGATTATGCAACCTTGTGGCACGCACAACAAATACAAAACACAAAACACAAAGCAAAAGAAATGAAAATAAATAAAAAGCAAAGGAACATGTGATAATATCTTTTTTGAAACGCAACATGATATGACAAGTTGAGATCTCAAAATATCATAAATAAATTTATTTATGTATAATTATATATTTTTTTATTTAAATTTATTTTTATATTTATTAGATATAAATTAAATAAAATATTATATATGCATATGAAACAGGAAAAAAAAATTAATTTAAAATAAATTGTTTAACATATTTTATTCAAATTTCATATATTTAAATTTTTAAATAAATATTAAATATTAATTATTTAAAATATTATATATTTATTTTTTTATAATTTTTTTAATCAAATCTCTTACATTTTTAATGAGCACATAATACACAGAAAATAAGATTTTTTAAAATTAAATATTTTTCAATATATAAAATATAAACTCTTTAAAGTTGAAATATTTAAATAATTAAAATTAATTAAAATATTTAAAATTAAAATTTTTGATCTTAACAAAATATTCAGAAAATAAATTATTGCAATATTTTAAAAGTGTAATTAAATATTTTTAATGTGTAATATATATTTTAGAATTGAAATAATTTAAAAAATTAAAATATTTTAAAATGAAATGTATTGAAAAATTATTGAGTAAAAAATTTTTCAAGTGTAGCTCAAATTTTAATATTAAAATATTTTATTAATTAAAATCTTCAAAAATTAATATTTTGTATCGTAACAAAAAACACAGAAAACAAATTATGGAAAATTATGTTTTCAGGATTTTTTAACATCATTTGCAAATATTTTTTTTTTAAGACATTCTCATATATCGTTGAAGTTTAGAGTGCACATAACCTTATAATTATTTCATTTATTATTTTTTTTATAATTTTTTATAATTTTTATTTTTTTTTTTAATTTTTTATATGCAGGTGGCGACGTAAATTTGTCGAAAATTTTAATTGCGATTTCACTTTCAATTTGCTCACAATGTTTTTTTTTTTTTTTTTTGTATAAGTAGAGTACAAGGGAGGGAGTTGCCATTGGAGGGGTTGGGGGTGGGGCATGGAATAGCGAGTCCTTGTTGTGCTGCGTGCCATCATTATTATCAGCAGTTGTTGTTGCAGTGGCAGTTGCAGTTGTTGTTGTTGTTGTTTTCTGACTACGCTTTACGCTCTAAATACGCCAAAGATAATCAACGAAAACAAATAGCGGCAAATGGCAACGATGGCGACAGGGTCAGGTGTATGTGTATGTGTGTGTGCAACTGCAGTGGCAGAAGTGGCAGCAATGAGTGAGGCAGGGGCATGGCCCAGCCACAGTTTTTGTAGCTTCATTGCATTTATATTATATATTTTTGAGGCAGAAGCCACGGCTCGTTGGCCAGACATGGGGTTGCTGTTGCTGCCACTTAATGTTGCAACTAGGGGTCTCAGTCAGGGTGCCAGTCTAAGAGTGCAACTGCAACAGCAGCAGCAACTAGACGACACCATTCATTTCATTGCAAATTCAGTTTCAGTTTCTGTTTCAGTTTCGGGGAAAGGGTTGTGCGCACGCGGCAACCAGTTAAAAGTTCGCAAAGTGTGGCAACGATCGTCTCTCTCTCTCTCTCTCTCTCTGCCTCTCTGTCTCTCTATCTCTCTCTCTTTCTGCTGTTGTGTCCCTTTCTTTGGCTGTCGCCTTATCTATAGGTGGGCATGTGTTTGTTGCACGTAATTTGGTCAAAATATGAAATAATATCAACGTGGTATCTGACAGGCAGACAAAGCATGCCACATGAACAGACAGACGGACACATGGACAGATAAGCGGACGAACAGACCGACATGCTATGCAGATAAACGGACAGACAAACCAAAAAAAGAAAAAAAAATGTGTGTAGAAAACTAGGCTTAAAGAAAGCAAAGCGCATAGACGAACAGATGGACGAACAGACGGACGAACAGACGGACGAACAGACGCACGGACAGACAGACAAGTAACTAGGCTTAAAACTCATAGACAGACAGACATATGAATAGAAAGACAGACGAACAGATATAGGGACGAACAGACAGACGGACGAACAGATAGATGAACAGACAGACAGACAAACAGATAGACAGACAGACAAACAGATAGACAGACAGACAGTTAACTAGACTTAAAGCACATAGGTAGACAGACCTATGAAGAGACGGACGAACAGACAGACAGACAGACGGACAGACCGACGGACATACAGACAGACGGACGGACAGACAGACGAACAGATAGTTGGACACACTGAGAGTCGCATAACACGCACAGAAGGCACATGACGCTGGGCGTTGCAAGCACGCAGACAGGCAGGCAGTCAACATGTTGCACTGTCGACTCAAGCTTGCAACATACTGCCGCACACACACACACACACAGACAGACAGACACATGCGTTGCAACAATACAGAGCTTAAGTGCAACAATGGGCAGCTGAGGGCGACGATTGTTGCCTGCCACGTTGAGTTGAGTGGGAGTTGAGGCTGCCCCATTTTGTGGAGAGTGCGGCTAGTGTCTCCATTTTGAAGAGGGGTGGGGGAGGGAAAGGGACAGTTAAGTTAAGGAGAGGAGTGCAGAATTGTTGGCTGAAGACAAACAATAATTTGCTACATAAAAATGACAATGACAATGACAACAATGCGAGAGTGACAAATATGTTGCCTGCCACAATGGCAGTGGCAGTGGCAGCGCTGTGGCAAGTGCAGCTGGCAACAGTAGCAACAGTTGGCTAAAGATCCGCTCGTCAGGTGTGTTGCACAAACAAATGCAAGGCTGTCTCTCTCTCTCTCTCTCTCTCTCTCTCTCTCTCTCTGCCACTCTGTATCTGTCTCTCTTTTTTCATCATATATGTATATATTGTTGTCTCTCTCTTTCTCCAACTCTTTTTCTCTCTCTTTATATGCAATATGCATTCTCTCTCCCACTCCCTCTTCCACGCTCTCTCGCTCTTCTTATTTTGGAAATTTTTCCAAATTTTCCCACTCCACTCGCCATGCAGCAAGTATACGCCATGTTGCAACACACTCGTCGCTTTCTCTTCTTCATCAGCTTCTTCTTCTTCTTCTTGTTCTTCTTGTTCTTTTGCTGTTGCTGTTTATTAAAGCTGCTCAGTTGCCACTCATCTAAATACGTGCACCCCACAGATTTCTTGCCACATTTTGCAATGCAACATTTCCCATTTCTCTAAAATGGGGGTAAGAAACATATATATATATATATATATATATATATATATATGTATGTATGTATGTATGTATGTATGTATTTGTATATTTGTGAATGTGGTGTGCGTGAGAAAAAGGAATAAAAAATAACGGCATGCCAGGCAGAAGAAGAAGAAAACAGACCTCTTGCCATCGCCACCTTGCCACCAGCGCACGCTAATGCAACTGCAACCCTGCGGCATTGCCAAAAACAGTCGCCAGCGAAGTACAGAGAAGAGGCAGTAATAGTAGGAGAGACAGAGAGAGAGAGAGTGAGAGGGGGAGGGGAGAGAGAGTTAGGAAGAAGGGGGTTGAGCGGCAGCAACTCAAGTGGCCAGTGGAAGAGTGTGTGGCAAGGCGACGAATTATGTTGCATAAAAAGTGAAACAAAAATAATATGAAACGAAGATGTTGCCGCCAGCGTCGTTGTCGAAAAATACACAAAAATAAACAAAATTATAATAAAAAAAAAAATAATAATAAAAACTTAAAAAAATGCATGTATGTGTGTGTGTGTGTGTGTGTGTATGTGGCATAAAACAAAGACGAGCGGCAAATGCAACGTCGATGAGTGGCTTTAAAATTCCACGCGGGAAACGCCGGCGCGCCACATACTTTTGCACCACCAGCAGTTGCAGCGGCAAGCGAGCGGGGCATGCAACCATGCCACCATGCCACCATGAGAATATCAACACCATGCCGTTGAAACGTATATATTTTTTTTTTGTATTTTGTTGTTTGTTTTGTCCCAATTTTTGTGTGCAACTTCGTTTATTTTGCGCTTCCTTTTTTCGCTGCTTTTCTTTTTGTTTCTCTCTATTTTTTTTTTGAATTTAATTTTTACTCATTTTTTTCTGCCCTTTTGTTTTGGGCAATGCAACGCTTACGTGGCCGCCACACTCTCACTCTCACCCCTGCCACACACACACACACACACATTCACACACACACATACATATGTATGTGTAGCGGTGTTTTTGGGAACCCTCGTCGCAATTTGTGCGGTAACTTGGTTAAGCTGCCTCCTTGCCACAAACAATTTCGTGTATCTAGAAAAATCTACATACATTTTTACAGCATATGCAAGTATGTATGTACATCTCTGTATGTATGTAAATTCGTACACAGTGCATGCATTTTTATTAGGTTTTTCGCCCCACCCCTGCATGCAACTCGGCCACCTCTTCTACCCCATCGAATTTGTCGTGCAACAGTCCCCCTTGCGCTCGTTGCATTCGCTGTCCGTGCAACCTGTGGGGAAACGTTGCCCTATCTCAACTTTTTCGTTTCTCATTTTCTTGCCCTTTTTTTTTTTCTTTTAGTCTTTTTTTGGTCATTCTTAAACTTCGGCAACGAAGCGGAACCAACGATTCAAGAGCTACCCACAAAAACTGCACATTTCTTTGGCCGACAAATTGCCGCAGAAAATTCAACCAAAAAATTTGTCAAACTATTTTTTCACACAATCCCAAATACGACAGCATATATAATCGTGGAAATCCGCTTGAATTTATCGCAATATTACCACAAATACGAAAAAGATATGCGAAAATGGGGTTTCCTGAAAATGAGGTCCCATTCAAAAATTCTAACAGGCATAACTTTTCCAAATTTCAACCGATTTTCAAAAATTTTGCATTTTTGTCAATGGTTTTGATCATATTTTCAATCTGCATCCAAAATTTGTTAATATTCAAAGATTTAAATTTTCTTCAATTTTTGGGTTTTTTTTTCCATACCTACCCCTAGAAATAAAGTCAAAAAAGTGAAAATCTTAAATTCGAAATTTTTTGTACTGAGTCAATTTCTGATATTAAAATATGTATAAAAAGCCTTACTTCACAGGATTTGGACTAATATTTTAGAAAATATGGCCAAAATAGTGAAAAATGGGCAAAAAAAGCTATTTTAGAGAAACATGACATCTGTCTTAACTTTGAGAGACCATTACTTTGTCAAAACTCAACAGATTTCCGAAATTTATATAATTCCATAAATAGTTATATTTATAGATTCATAATAGGCATACCATAGAAGAATTGGAATAGTATTTTAGAAATTATGCCCAGAAAACTAAAAAAATGCAAAAAATCACAGAAAGGGGATTTTTTCGAAACTTGAAGGTGCCGTAACTTTTCCAAATTTCAACCGATTTTCCAAAATTTTGCATTTTTGGCAATGGTTTTAATTATATTTTTAATCTGTATCAAAAAGTTGTTCATTTTGACAGTTTTTAATTTTCGACCATTTTTGGCCATTTTTGCATACTTACCCCTAGAAAAAAAGTCAAAAAAGTGAAAATTTTAAATTCGAAATTTTTTGTGCCCAGTCGATTTGTGGCATCAAAATATGTATAAAAAACCTTACTTCACATGATTTGGAGCAATATTTAAAAAAATATTATCAAATTAGTGAAAAATGCTCAAAAAACAGCTATTTGACAAAAATTTGAAAATCTTCTTCACTTTGAGGTGCCATAACTCTTTAAAAAATAAACCGATTTTCACAATTTTTACATTTTTATCAAAGACTCTGAGCCTATTTTGAATCTGCATCAAAACAGTTGTGATATTCTTCAAAACATTGCTAAATGATAACGAAATTAAAATAATATCGGTTTCCGGTACAAAAAAATTAATCCCTTTCAACTTTGAGAAGCCATAACTTGGCCGAATCTCAACCGATTTTCAAAAATTTTGCATTTCTGATAATGGTTTTGACCATATTTTTAATCTGCATCCAAAATTTGTTAATATTCAAAGTTTTAAATTTTCGTCAATTTTTGGTCTTTTTTGCATACCTACCCCTAGAAAAAAAGTCAAAAAAGTGAAAATCTCAAATTCAAAATTTTTTGTGCATAGTCGATTTTTGGCATCAAAATATATATAAAAAAACTTACTTCACAGGATTTGGACTAATATTTTAGAAAATATGCTTAAAAAAGTGAAAAATAGGCAAAAAACGCTATTTTGGGGAAAACCCGATATCTTTCTTAACTTTGAGAGACCATTACTTTGCCAACACTCAACAGATTTTCGAAATTTATATGATTCCATAAATGGTTATATTTATAGATTCATAATAGGCATACCATAGAAGAATTGGAGTAGTATTTTAGAAATTATGCTTAGAAAGTAAAAAATTACAAAAAAACCATAGAAATAGGTAATTTTTGGAAACTTGAAGGTGCCATAACTTTCTCAAATTTCAACCGATTTTCAAAATTTTAGCATTTTTTTCAATTGTTTTGATCATATTTTCAAACTGCCCTCAAAATTTGTTCATATTCAAAGTTTTTTCCCTAGAAAAAAAGTCAAAAAAGTGAAAGTTTTAAATTCTAAATTTTTTGTGCTGAGTCGATTTTTGGCATTAAAATATGTATAAAAAACCTTACTTCACATGATTTCGAGCAATATTTTTGTAAAATACAGCCAAAAATGTGGAAATATTGACACTGAATTGGTATTTGCCATGGGAAGAGAACCGTTTTCAACTTCTGAACGGACTCAACTTTGCCAAACTCCCACTTACCCTTCCCGAAATAAATAGGAATTCACATCAATTCAAATTGCAGCAAGTTGATATCCCAAAATACACACACACACACACACACACCGACTACCGATGGGGGTGGTGTGGAAGGGGGTGGAGGGCGATTAAGTCTGTGCAAATTGTTTGTGCAACTCTGTCTGGGGTTGTGCGAGAGTTTGTCTAAAAGAAAGCAAAAGAAAGCCTCAAATGAAAGTTAGCGTTTGGTGGAAGCAAAGCCCCAATATTATAACATTTACAATATATCGTTTATGGACATATAAATACACACACACACACATGCACATACACACACATATAAATATATACAGGTATTGGTAGAAAAAGAACAGTGTCTGTCTGGCTGCCCAATACCACGTGTTTGAAGGCCAAAGGGGTAGTTTCAATGCTCCACGTTGTTGCGATTTGAGACTTGATATTTGTTGAACATAGTATAGAGAGTATATAGCATATATGTATGTGGAACATATATAAATATATATATAGTATTATATGGGATATATGGGATTATTATATGTATATAGTTGAGGCAGCATATACTCTTTAGATTTTATATGATATGATATTTTTATACCTCAAGAAATATTTATAAATATTAAATAATAATAATATTTATTTATTTTTCAATAATTTTTTAAATACCAAAATATTAATATAAAATGTATGCAAATAAAAAATTAATTAAAATTGAATTCATTTAAAATTAAAATAAATTTTTATTTTTAGAATTCAAATTCATTTAGCTGGAATATGGAATTTATAAAGCAAAATATATGCTAATTTAGTGCAACATTTTTTTATTTTGAATTTCAGGAAATATAGAAATGAAAAAATTGACAATTTTTTTTAATTTATTAGTTTATTTATTATTTATATATATATATATTTATATCAAAATTAAAATTTTTGTTTATTAATTTGTAACTTTTTTTCTTGAATTAAAATAAATAGAAATATAAGAAACTTTGCAACATGGCTGTAATTAATTTTTTCTATATAGTTTTTTTTTATTATATATAGATATATATATATAGATATATATATATAGATATATCTGCCAGGTTATAGCTTACAGATCAGATCTTGTCGAGTCTGTCTAGGGTATATCTTAGCGTAATTTTTGCAACTTTTTCGGCATGTTTCCATTTTTGAGTTTGAGTTTCGGAGTTTTGTTGAGTTCAGTTCAGTTCAGTTCAGTTCGGATGGGCTTAGCACACAAATACACAACTCCCCCCCACCCTCTCCTATACCCTTAACCCTCTCCCCCTCTCCACTCTGTGTCTGTATGTATGTGTGTGTGTGTGTGTGTGTGTGTCGTGGCCTGTTTGTAACACATTCCGTGTATTCCGTGCAAAAAAAATAAATGAAAATAAAACCAAAAAAATTAAAAAAAAAAAAAAAATAAATAATTCCAAAAAGGGAAAGAGAAATAAAGCGAAAGAAAAGTATATATATATATATATATGTATATATAAATATAAAGGGGTTAAACAGGAGTCCGCGACAGGATAACCGACAATGAGGCAAAGGCAGTGCCCTTCACCGCCCCTCCTTGCCACGCCCCCCCTCCCCCTCCCCAACAAGCAGCTCCTTGGCCCTAGTTGCTGTCGCCAACCCCTACCATTGATGCCTACTGCACACCCCTATGCAGTCCTGTCCTGCGTTGTCCTGTCTGTAAATATACATGCATATATATATATATATATATATATATGTACATATGTATATATGTATATATACATTTATATATTGCATGTATTTTTGGGTAATTTTTGGCAATTCTTCTTCTTCGTTTCTTCGTTTTTTTTTTATGGGTTTCTCTTTTGTCGTGTTGAATGTTTTTTGGACAGTTTTTTGTTTTCGGGGTTGGCGTCGCCGTCGTCCTCGACTGCAATTGCATCCTGGGGTTCGGTTCGCTCCGTGTTCTCTCCGTGTGTGTCCACGTACCGTGTGTGTGTGTGTGTCTGTGTGTGCGTTGTGAAGTGGAACGCGTGTTGAGGACCGTCCGTCCGTCCGTCCGGTCATACCGACCGAAGGACGCACCGAGGAACATAGTCAACCGAATGCCAGGCTCTAAGGACGACCCCAAATGGCACTTGTGTTGTCGCCGTTTGCCGGCGGTCTCGGAAGCAGTTTCGCTGCTTTTTTTGTGTTTTTTTTTTTTTTTTTTTTTTTTGGGACATTTATTTGTTGCCTTTGCTGTTGCTGTTGCTGTTGCACGCACTTCCGGCCGCATTTTGAACCGAGTTTATTAGCCTTGGCCAAAAATACGAAAGAACAAAAAAAAAAATGCAGACGAAAAATTAACGAAAAATGTTCAACACAAAAAGGGGGGACTGCGAACTGCGGCTACTGTTGCACACAATTCGCGAGGCAGATGCTAAAAAAACAAAAAAAAATACTCACAAAAAAAAAAACAATAATAATAAAAAATAAGAAAATGTGGTAACAAACAGCAGGAGGGCATTGAGACGAGGACAGCGAGCATAACCTGGCGAGGACAACACATGTCCTCGTTTTAGCCACATTTCGGTGGAGTCGTCGCATTGCTGCACTTGCCGCTGTGTTGCATCTGCCCTGCAGCTTGTGGCATGCCGCGAAATTCGCATCAGAGGGGTAAAGTCAGAGAGTGAAAGAGGGGAGAGAGACACAGAGAGAGAGAGAGGGAGAGAGAGTGAGAGAGAGTGAGAGAGAGCTCAATTAGAAGTGAAAGCTTCAGTTAGTCAACTCTGTCAAAGGGTACGCAGCTTATCAGGCCGGCGGCAACATCTGCCAGTCAAGACAAATCAACATCAACATCAACATCAAGACCAACATCCACAACAGCACAGGCAACATCATCATCATCATCACCATCACCATCATCATCTTCGTCAACAAGCTCATTATCAGCTCTGCATGGCGACAAGTTAATAAGCAGCGCGTGGTCCGTTTTGCAGATGAAACGTGAACAGTTTCAGCAAAAGTTCCTCAATTGCAACGAAAGCTGCACTTTCAAAGTTTAAGCTGCTAACATATCCACCCAACACTTAAGAGCGCTTGTAAGCTCAACTCAGTTGTCCTATTTTAAAATTAATGCCGTTTAAAAAACTAAACTTTAATTAAAAGAGCTTTTAAAGCTGCTAATTAAACATAAGTTTGCTTAAAAGCACACTTATCTGGACTGATTTTAAAACTTCAGACTGATTTTCTACTTCAATTTAATGGTCACATGTTAAAATAATTGCTGCTGAAGTTTACTATAATTTAACTTTGATTTAAGGCGCTTTAAAGCTCTGTTACAACAACTGAAGCAGTTATTTTACAGTTCACGTTGATGACATATGTTGAGTGAGCTTTTAAGTTTAATTGAGGGCTACCCTCAAATGAAAAGAGCTTTAAAGCTTCATTAATTATGAACGTAATCTAATCGTAATGTAGCCAACACAAGTGAACTGCAATTTGAAAAGCTTTTAAGCTCTGCGGACTCTGTTCACTTGGAGCTTTCAGTTGCTTAATGCAATATTTTATATACTCGCCGAACTCTGGACAACATACCACTTGATTAGTTGAGTAAGCTGCTATATAATGTAAGCGCCATGCCACAAGGACATGCCACATGCTACAAAATGATGTGCCCACACAGTCTGATGCTGATGCATCCTTTAACAGGACTCAGCAGGAAGTGCTGCTGTCAGCATCAACTCAAAGAATGCGACGCACTTCGACGACCTTTCATTATCTTTGCCCAGCCAAGAGAGAGAGGGAGAGAGAGAGTGTGTGTGTGAGAGAGAGAGAGAGAGAGCGGGAGAGATAGAGATTCGCACTTTTGGCTCCCCTTTGGCTGCATTTCTTCAACTTTATTGTTGTTTGTTGCCTTTGTCAACAGGCATCATCATCGCCGTCGTCGTTGTCGTTGTCGTTGTGTTGTCAGAGGGAAAACCCTTCATTTTTCTTTCATTTTTCTCATTTTCCCTTCATATTCATTTTTTGTGTGTTATTTTCCTTTTACTTATACATTTTCCTTTTTTGTTGCAAATTGCGTGAGCTAGTTGTTAGCTGCGTCGTCGCTGTCGCTGCCGCTGCCGCCGTTGACGTCGCCGTTGACGCCGACGTCAGGATCAAAGGCGCTTTGCGTGCATCTAAGTTTGCTGTTGTTGTTGTTATTTTTGTTTTTTGTTTTTGTTTTGTCGTTTTTTCGCGAACTCTGCAGGAGGTTGGGCGACGGAGACGACGTTTGCCTCCAAGTCCCCCTGCCCAACATGCGAGAAGTGCGTTTTGAGTGCACTTCAACAAAAAGAAACGCAATGCAACAAAAGCAGCGCAGTCTCAATACTGTTAAATGGAACATGCTCGACTGGCAGATACTCTGTAATGTCCTTATTTCAATTTGTAATATTTTCTGACTTTATTCTTATTTTTGAAATTATTATTATTATTATTATTATTATTATTATTATTATTATTATTATTATTATTATTATTAGTATTATTATTATTAGTATTATTATTATTATTATTATTATTATTATTATTATTATTATTATTATTATTATTATTTTTATTATTATTATTATTATTATTATTATTATTATTATTATTATTATTATTATTATTATTATTATTATTATTATTATTATTATTATTATTATTATTATTATTATTATTATTATTATTATTATTATTATTATTATTATTAATTTTATTGTTATTATAGGGTATTCTTTAGTCTAACAGTAGTGGCTCTATCTATCTCTTTCACTCTCCCTCTCTCTCTCTCTCTGTCTGGCTTTTTGTAGTTTCGCCGACGCGTCACTCAACGCAGTGCATTGCCTACTTCTAGGCGCACTAAAATGCGCTTATGCATAATTTCATAGGCAGTCCTTGTTTATGTGTGTGTGGGTATGTGTGTTATAGTGTGTGAGTGTGTGTGTGCTTCTCTTTTGTATGTATTTGAAGGTTCCGAGAAGTCGCTTTCACATGTGAAGTCGCCATCTCCTTTTTTTGTCCACCATTTTTTGTATTCCTCGTTTTTTCTTTTCTTTCTTTTTTTTTGAGTCTGAGTTGGATGTCTTCTAATTGCAGTGCCTGCGACAAAGTTTGCGCCATAAATTATTATTAATTATTTGAGACCTCCCTCGACGAGTGTGTGTGTGTGTGTGTGTGTGTGTGTGTGTGTGTGTGTGGATGCGTGTGTTCCACATATCGATTCCATTTTGAAAAGAACGCCCAAGTGGCAGCTGACGATGCCGCCAAATGCGTGCTCAAGTGTTTGTGCGAAAGAAGGAGGCATTAAACGCATACACACACACACACACACACACACACACACACACACACACACACACACACACACACACACACACTCACACACACCCATATTCGTAGACACATCTTAGAGCTGCAGTGGCAGACAACTTGCACTCAGAAGTGACAATGCCCCAAGTGGCGCCCTGTAAAGAACCTACGCAATTCATCATCATCGTCATCATCAAACGCCCAACATCTTGCAGGGTTCAATGCAGGTCAGGATATAGCTTTGATATCTGGCTTATAGCCACGATTTATTAGATATGCATATATATAAAGTCTTAAAGTCCATATATCAATAAAGAAATTCACTTCACAAATGGAAATTCAGTTAAAAGTTACTTTAGGCAGTGTTGGAAAGTACTTAAAGGATGAGTATATGGAGAGCAATAGTTGTCTGTAGTTTATGCATGTTCAACATGCAGTGTTAAGTAGCGTAGAAATTTTTCTACAGTAATTTGAAAATGCAGCAAATATTAAAATTTCATTTTAGTCATATTTGAATTGATGCTTCATTGTTGATTAGCGTTTTAAGTGTCACATATTAAATTGAAAATCTAGTGTTGCTTAACGACAAATGGAACTATTAACGAAATGAAATTATTAAAACGAAACTATTAACAGGAATATTCAGTGTTGGATAGCATTCAATTTGTCACCCTTTAAATCGAATATCCAGTGTTGAGTAGAGTTTGATGTTGTTCTTATTGAAATAAATGTGCAGTGTTAAGTAGCGCTTAATGTGTTACACATGAAATCGATTAAATAGTGTTGAGTAACGTATATAAGACGCGAGCTAAGAATAGTTTCAAGCATCCAATTCACAAACTTATCTAATAAGACTGAGCGAGAGGGGAACAAAACTGAGTGAGAGAGAGAGAGAGAGAAAGAGAGATAGAGAGAGATAGAGTTAGATAGAGATAGAGATGGTCTCAAATTTGTTAGTGTGGATTTCTTGGGTTATCGCCGTGCATTCCTTCCACTCCCCAACCCCCTCACTTGTTTTGGTGTCAACCACCGCACTGCACTGCGTTTGCTTTTTAGCGCGTCGTCTGCAATATTTGCATAAATTATTGTACAACAAGAAAAAAAAAAAGTATTTTTTCTTCTTGTTTTTTTTTGAGTACTTGTGTATTTGTATTTGTTGTTGGCCTTTTTTATGCAACTGCAACTACAACTGCAACTGCCATTGCCCCCTTTTAGCAGCCCCTAAACTGTCGTGTCTTCGCTGAGCTTCTTGCATTTATTTTCCAGAAAATGACGTTGTGAAAAATGCAACAATAATTTTTGCAGTCACTGTTATTGTTGCTGGCCGGTATCGGTGACGGAATTCCTGGAAAAACACATAGGCAAAATGAATTGAAAAAAAATGTATATACAAAAATAAAAATAAAAATACAATGAAATATGCAAAACGAACACAAAACGAAAAGCCCAAAATACAAATGAAAAACACAAACAAAAAAAAAGAAAATTAAAAAATTTAGTTAAAAATATATCAAAATGAAGATCAGCGACGGCAACAGCAACAAAATATTGCCGAGCCGAGAATATGAAACTCTGTTAGAAAAGGACAGCTAATAGTTGTTCAGGAATTTGGAGAGAGAGAGAGAGAGAGAGAGAGAGGGAGATAGAGAGAGAGAGAGAGAGAGAGAATGTGAAAGAGTGAAAGAGATAGTGAGGAAGGAGGCGAAACCAATCGAAAGACAGAAATCAATTTCAAGAGCGTCAGCAAATTGTCTGTTAGCTGTCTGCCCCCAACCCCCACCTCCTCCCTCTGCTTCTCTGCACCCCCCTCATTACACTGTACCTACAGAAAGTAGTTATCCATTGAACATGTTTACATGCATACATTTTGTAGATACAAAGTATATGCATATTTATTTAATGCGTTGCATATGCAGAAAGTCAATAATATTTATATTTGTTCCACGTACCCAGAAATACGCTGGCATATTGTGGCTGTGTGCAAAAAGTAGATCTCTTTTATTGATTTTATGGCACAGAATTCATACATGGAATTCAGAAGTTGTCAAACTCAATAAAAATGTTTTTTTTTTTTTTTTTAGATTTATTTTTAAATCATATCAAATTTAAATAAAAATTATGCAACACTGTTGAATGTGCCACACACAAAGCTTAGATAACAAGACACGCCATGCAACAGCTGTTGTTGTTTAGTGTTGTGCATTATTAAATAACATAGAAATTAATAAAAAAAAAATTTTAAAAAATATGAAAAAATATATATAAATAAATAAGAAAGAAAACGTAATTGAAGTTGCAATATTTATAGCATATATTGTGGAATAATTTTTGTAGATTAAAAATATGGAATATTTTTATTATTTCAAATTGTTGCTTTAAAAGGAAATACATATACTATTTTTAAAATATATTCATATATTTTAAATAATTATGTTATGTGTTGATTTTGAAAATATTACTTCATTTTTTCACAATGTCTTTTATGTTCATTTTTATTTGCATTTTTATTATTTACATATATATCACTGTTGTTTTTTTTTCTTTCAATTTCAGCATATTTTCATAAATATTTTAGAAAATTTTCAATAAATATATGTACTTTAGTATATTTTAAGCATATAATTCTATCAAAATATACATAATATATATTTATAGTATATTTACTTTTCACATACCTTTCAATATGTGCAAATTGTCTAAAATATTTTCCAAATTATGAAATCAAATAAATTTATTCTAAAATTTAATGGTATAAAGAAGTATATATATTTTTTAAATATACAGATTTTTAAAACACATATATTTGTTTTTGCCAATATGTGCAATTTTTCATAAATAATTTCGAAATTCTTAAAAAATAAATGTATTTCATTGTATGCATTGAGTTGCTTTAAATATTATAACAAAATATATATATACAGATATTTTTTTAAATATTTTTTTAATGTTTTTTTTTAAATATATTTTTTAAATTGTTTTTTTTAGTATATTTTTTTAATTGTTTTAAATATATTTTTTTAATAATTTAATAATAAATAATTGTATTCTAAAAGATCTAACGATATATCATAGCTGCAGGCGTGAGTTTTCATTGAAACTTAACATGGAATATCGTGGCCTAAGTTTTGTTTTTTAAGAAAATGTTGTTGTTGTAGTTGTTGTTGTTGTTCATGTTGTTGTTGTTCTTATGGATACATTTGTATCTCATTTAGTGAGTGCAATTCCGTGACAAATGCCATGTTACTCGAGTTGCACAAACCGTTTGCTCCCCTCCCTCCCTCTCTCACTCTCTTGCTCTCTCTCTCTCTGTCTCTGTTTCACTCATTCTCTGTCTCTGTCTATGTTATTTCGTTACTCGCATTCGATTATTTGGTATTCGTTGCGAAGACATATTTCTTAGTTTTTAGTTCGTAATAAGGCAACGTTCTAAAATTTCATAAATTCAACGAATTTGTCGCAAAGTCGTCAACGCGACAACGACTCTGAAATTCCGACATCAGTTTCTAATAAATGGCAAGACAGGCAGTTTCTTGCGAATACCACATGCCACATACACTCTGCCACACACACACACACACACACACACATACGTACATATGTATGTACATATATAACAAAATATTGTGATGAGACCCGAAACAATACATTCGTATGTATGTATGTATGTATGTATGTATGTATGTATGTATGTATGTATGTATGTATGTATGTATGTATGTATGTATGTATGTATGTATGTATGTATGTATGTATGTATGTATGTATGTATGTATGTATGTATGTATGTATATGTGTGCCTTTTATGCAAAATAAAAGAGGGACAAAGAAAAAAAAAACAGTTGCTGCGAATGATGATAAATTCTTGATGATGTTTGATGATAATTGCATAAATTTATTGTCAACAGCATTGTTGGTCACGCATGGCAACAACAACAACAACAACAACGACAAGAGCGGGACATGCCAGGACATGACAGGACATGCAGGACATGCTGTGTCCTTGCACATGGAGCTTATCATAACTGGGCGAAAGAGAATCGATGAGATAAGACAAGGGGAGAGGCAAGAGAGACACAGAGAGATAGAGAGAGAGAGAGAGGGATAGAGGGAGAGACAGAGAGAGAGATAGAGAGAGAGAGAGAGAGAGAGAGAGAAATAGGGAGACAGAGTGCGAAATATGCAGACAAAAGAAACCGAAATTAAAAACGCAAGTTGCAAGTGGCAAGTTGCAAGTGGCAAGTGGCAAGTGGCCAGGTTGCAACAATAACAAACGAAATGGTTAAGACGTGCTGCTGCTGATGCCCCATTTCAAGTTGCATGCCACCTCATTTGCCAGTCCATGCCCCTCTCGTTGTTGTTTCATTTCATTTCATTTCGTTTCATTCAACATTCAACATTCACCTGCAACTTTGCAACTTACTGTCAAAGGGGTGTTCTCATGCTAACTCCATCACTCTCAGACACTCTCCCTCAGTCTCTATCTCTCTCTCTCGCCCTCTTTCTGTTTCTCTCCCTCTCTCTCTCTCTCTCTCTCTCTCTCTCTCTCTCTCTCTCTCTCTCTCTCTCTCTCTCTGTCTGTCTGTCTCTCTCTCTCTCTCTCTCTCTCTCTCTCTCTGTTTGTCTCTGTGTTTGTTTCTCTTTTCTAAAGGTGTTCCGCCGTCTGTTCGTCTGTCTGTCCGTCTGTCTATCTGGCAACATTAAAAAATATGTCGATGGCATTGTGTATGCGTCTGCTTGCAACTTCAACTGTTGATGCAACACACACACACACACACACACACAGCCACAAACAGCTGTGCAGACATTTTAAGCAGCTAGTCATCAGGCTGTCGTCGTCGTCGTCGTTTTGGCCGTAGGTTTGGGCCGCGTCTGCGTCTCATTCATTTCGCCAGAATCAACGCGAATCAACGTTGATGGCATTGGGGGCTGAGGGGGCGTGGTGTAAGTGCTGCACGACACCACAGATACATACATACATACATACATATATGCTACAGACAGAGTCTAGTCTTATTTAGATATACATATATTTGTTTATATACATACCTATATATTGTTCTCTGTCTCTTTCTCTCTCTCTGACTCTCTGTCTCTCTCTCTCTCTCTCTCTGACTCTCTGTCTCTCTCTTGGTGCCTCCAAATATCTTCTGTTTCGTGCCGCTGTTGCTGCCAATCGCCTGACGCTTTGATATTTAGCAACACGTTGTGTCTGTGCAACTCTGGCTGCCCCTTGTAACCCCCACCCCCCCACCCTCCTCTACCCTCCACTACCCTTCTCATCCTAGATTGTCTGTCTGTCTGTCTTTAGCATTGGTTTAACTTGACTGACTAACTAACTAGTGCTGTCTCTCTGTCTCTCTGTCTCTCTCTCTCTCCCTATCTATTACTATTTCTTTCATGCTTCGCACTCGTCAAACATTTAGAAATTGTGTTATTTCATGTCAATATAAACTTTATATAGTATATATTATTAAAAATATATTAAAAAGTATGAACTGCAATTTCTTGATTTTGAACTTCACATAATTTGAAACAAAAAAAAAAAAACATTTTTTTTCTCGAAAAGATACCATAAAAAACAGAACTATATTTGTTGAGATATTTCACTTTAATTTGCGAATCGAAAATTACAAATTTCATGCTTTAATCTATATGAGGTTATTAAATATTTTATTTATCATATTTAATTTTTATTTATTTAATATTTTAGTAATCATATTTAATATTAATTTATTTAATATTTTATTTATCATATCTAATTTTTATTTATTTAATATTTTATTTCTCATATTAAATTTTTATTTATTTAATATTTTATTTATTATATTTAATATTTATTTATTTAATATTTTATTTATCATATTTAATTTTTATTTATTTAATATTTAACTTATCATATTTAATATTTATTTATTTAATATTTTATTTATTATATTTAATTTTTATTTATTTAATATTTTGTTTATTATATTTAATTTTTATTTATTTAATATTTTACTTATCATATTTAATTTTTATTTATTTAATATTTTATTTATCATATTTAATTTTTATTTATTTAATATTTTATTTATCATATTTAATTGTAATTTATTAAATATTTTACTTATCATATTTAATTTTTATTTATTTATCAATAAAAATATTTTATCATTTAATTTATTTATAATTTTATTTACATTATATTTAAATAAATTTATTTTTTTCACTTATTTCTTGTCTTTTTAATTAATTGATAATAAAAAATAAACATTTTATTATTTCGCCTATATTTGAATATTTGCTTTGGTTTTTTTAATAAGCAACATTTTTTGTGCGTCTCCTTTAAATAATTAAGTCATTTAAATTAATTAATGCAGTAATTTTTTGTTGTTTAGTGTTGAAAATTCCATAAAACTGAATTTATGTCAGTTTAAAGCAGTTGTTTCAAAGTTCATTCTTAAGGACAACAATTTGCCCTGAATTTGAATTTTATGCAGACAAAATCTGCAGCCATAGACAGTGAAAGCAGACAATTAGAATGAGAGAGAAAGATATATAAAGAGTAAAAGAGAGAGAAAGAGAGAGAGTATAAAAAGAGTGAAACATGCAAAGCAGATATATACATATACACATATATATATATATATATATATATATATATATATAGGTATAGGATTGAAAATATTAGTTAGAACTGACATTGAGGCAACCTACTTATGCGGCAAAGTAAAAGTTTTTCAATGCCACAGCGGCAACTTTCAGATGCTGCAACAGCACATGATGTTGTAGATAAAGTTTACAGTCTGCAGATGCAACTGCTCAGCAGTGAGTGGTAGGTGGTGGGTGGGTGGGGGGGGGGGTGCAACTCGATTAAAATAGTATGTTGCAAGCGGAACGCAAGCGATGACGTCACATGCCACAAAAGTTCACTGTATGTGTGTGTGTGTGTGTGTGTGTGGCGCACAGCTTATAATTCAACTGTTGACATTGTCGCTCTGACTTGTCAACATCATAATTAAGCATGCCACATGTTGCAACTACAGCAGCAAGCGCTGCAAGAACAGCGCCAACAATACAGCAAAACTTTTCATGCTGTCTATTGTCATCTCTCTCACTCTCTCACTCTTCCTCTGCCTCTGTCTCTAGCTATCTCTTTTCACTCATATGCATGTATACATATCTATGTGTGTGTGTGTATGTGTGTGTATGTGTGTGTTGTGTCTCGTCGTGCACTTGTGTTGCAGGAGGCACTTGAGGCAGCCGCAGACAGTTGCCAGACTTTTGCAGACACCGACAGACAGACAAACAAAGAGAGAGAGAGATAGAAACAATGTGAGAAAGAGAGAAAGAGAGAGAGAGAGAACAGACACTGACTTTGGCAATGGCGAATAGCTTCTTCCTCTTCTTCTTGAACAACAACAACAAACAACAACAACAAACAACAACAACAAACAACAACAACAAACATTTTACGCTAGGTAATTAAAATAGTGAAAGTTGAACGTGAAATTGTTGCCACGACGTGTTCTTTTGGGTTGGTTTTGCCACCCACCACCCACTACCCCCACCCTCACCCCATCGCCATCTCTCCCTCACTCTCTCTCTCTCTTGTTGGTTGGTGTTTATTATAGCCTACATTGTTGAGCTTTAAAATTTTGTTTGTTTATTTCGTTGTCTGAACAACTCTTGACAAAGTTTTGTTTTGTTTTGTTAAGACTTTTGTTGGGTGTGACCAACGTTGCTGCAGTTTGTCAAGTGTGACCTTGTCGATACTCAATATTTGCATGAAATATTTAAGAAAATTTAGAATGCGATTGGAATTCTTCGTAGTTATTTTCTCAGATTATACAACATTTTAGGAATATTTATGATTTTTAAATAAAATATTTATTCAATGTTAGGAATTTTCAAAAAATATATTTAATTTTTTGCCTCATCAAATTAGTTCTTAATTTTAAGGAATTCCAGATAGATATTCAATTAAATAGAATTGTACTTTTAATATATTTAAATATGTATTTTATTGCATTTTAATTGTAGTATAGATTTCTTGCTGTAGCTTCTTTAAATTAAAAGTGATATGAATTAAATTTATATGAATAGTAATTTAATAGTAAATTTAATGAAATTTGAGTAATAATTTTAAAAGTATTTAATATTCAGCATAATCAAAGAAGTATTTAATATTCTCGAATATTTAAATATATATTATTAATTTGATAAATTGTTATTTGGATTCTTTGCAGCATATTCTTCAAAATTCTAAATTTCAACGAAGAAGAAAGCGTGTAAAACTTAAAGGAAATCAACAAAATCGACAGCAAAAACAAAAGCAACAACCATTTGAAATCTCGGCAACTCTACAAACGAAGAAGAAGAAGATCAAGATCGGCAAAAACGAAAAGAAAAACGACACGCTACAACTCTGGCAGCGCTCTCTGGCTATTGAAAACAACTCTCTCATTTTACTTTACACACACATACACACAAGCCACACACACACAACATCAGCAACAACAACAGCAACAGCAACAACAACAACAATTCAAAGAAGAAGAAGAAGACAAAGAACGAGAAGACAGACGAAAACGAATCGAAGCAAACAGATGCACACTCTTCTGCTCCTCTCAAAAGCAGAGTCGACGAAATCGATTTGCAACCAACTGGACCAATACAACTTTTATCGATAACAACAACAACAACAACAACTGAAGCAAAAATAAAAACAAATTTAAATTTATTTACTATATATAAAGAATACATTTAATGACTAAAGTAACAAACAACAAATAGAAAACCAACAATGATTACAAATTGAATAAATTCTTTGGCAAACGACAACAAACAAAAAAAAAACAGAAGAAACCCCAAAAACAACAACAACATTCTCTTACTCAATCTCTATCTATCTCTATTCTATTCATCTGTCTATCTCTCTCACTCTCTGAACACATCGGAGTGACAAACGAAAACTGTTTTGAACGATTTCGGACAACAGTGTTGGAAAACGCGTGAACAAATTTTTCGGTGTAGTGCAAAATAAAATTCAACCAAAATTTTTAAAAGTCACCTCACAAAACAAACGGCGATTCAAATTCAAAAATTGCTGCAGCAACAAAATTTTTAAACCACAAAAAGAAAAATTAATAAAAAAAAACAAAATAATTAATTAACTCAACAAGCAACAACAAAGGAAGCAGCAACTAATATAACAGACCAAGGCCCCAAGAAAAGTCAAACAACGGCAAACAACAAAATCAACAAACAAACAAACAAAAACAAACAAACAACAAACAAAAAAAAAACAAATTCAATTGAAAATTAAAACTTATGGATTGCTGGACGGGTAACGCCCGACTGGCGAGTGTTTTAGTTTAAGGTAAGTTCCAAACTAAACTTTTGCTAATCAGTGTCATTCCTACATATAAGTACATGTAGTACAGTGAACACTTCCTATCATATACAGCGAGACAAACTCAAAGTTGAGTCCAAACTTGAAAATTGAATGAAATATATTTTTGATAATTTGTTGGTTTTTTTTTTTAACTAAAACATATATATGGATATATATATGTATAATGTATTTCTCGTATTGCAATTAACGTCGACCACACACACATGCACTGAGACAAAAAGTTAAGCAGTTTGTCAAATTAAACCAATTTTTGCATTTGTTCAGAAAAAAAAATCGCATTCAATTAAAATTGAAACCTTCACAGACAGCGCCATATTCACAGTGCCACACACACACACACACACACACACACACACATATATATATATATATGTATAATCATATATATGTATGCACACATACACTGCGACAAAGTTGAGCAAAGTTTTGCTTTTTTTTTTTTTGCATTCACTTCCCATTGTCAAAAGCAAAGCGCAGACGTCGCTCACTTCCGCTCTACAACAGCAACAGCAACAACACCGCAAAATCTATTGTTATTGTTGTTCATGCATTTCGGACTCACTCCTATATACATATGTATACATATATATATATATGTATTTGTATATAAGCAATCGGTTCGGATACGATCGGTTTCTGGCGCCGCCGACCTTGGCCTTGAAGTGTTTCTGTTTTTTTCTCTCATTTTCTTTTTATCTTTTTTTTAGTTTTTTTAGTTTTTTTTAGTTTTTTTTTTTAACACATTTTTTTTGGGCATAGCCTGCTCTCTCTTTTTCTCTGTGTACTTGATTTTATTTTTTAGTATATTTTGCTGGTATTTTCTTAGCAACTTGAACTTTTTTTGGTAGATCTAACAAGTCTTCACTTTATATTTATATTTTATATATATTTCTCTTCTATATGCATATATTTTTATACATAATTTTATATGCATTTGATTTATTTGCATTCATTCAACTAAAATACGTGAATAGAACAAATTTAAATAATTTTTTTTTATTTTATTTTTTTCCTTAATTTTATATGCACTTTTTAAATTTTATACGATTTTCGAAAATATATTTGTAAATATCCGCAATTTTTTTTTAATTTTATTATTTGATATATAATATATGAATTTAATTTTTAAGATATTTTTTTTAACATTTTATTTTTCTTATTTTTTTTTCCAAATTTCTATGTATTAAATTTGTGTTAATTTAATTATAATTTTATAATTTTATTTTCCTTTTGTTTTTAAATAAATTTTTACGTATTAATTTTGTGTTTATTTAATTATTCTGATATATTTTTGTAATTTTCTTTTTCTTTTTTTTTTAAATAAATTTTTACGTATTAATTTTGTGTTTATTTAATTATTCTGATATTTTCTTATCATTTTATTTTTCATATTTTTTTCTCAATTTCTTTGTATTAAATTTGAGTTTATTAAATTTTTCAGATATTTTTTTTATCATTTTATTTTTCATATTTTTTTAAATATTCTGATATTTTCTTATCATTTTTTTTGTCATATTTATTTTTCTAAATTTCTATGTATTAATTTGGTGTTTATTTAATTTTTCAAATATTTGTTTATTATTTTATTTTGTATATGTTTTTTCATAAATTTCTATGTATCATTTTAGTGTTTATTTTTTTTTAACAAAAATATTACTACATATAACAAGTTTATACACTTGTACGTTTTCTCTGCAATGTTCATTTTTTTTATTATTAGTATTTTTTTCTGTTCAATTTATGGATTTCATTGATTTGCTTGGAATTCATGTATGTTGGCCACGTTTTGTTTCCCAGGCGCCCAAATGCGTTGGCTCATTAATAAAACGTTAGCACCGTTAAATTGCAGACTGCAAAAATTAACGCCTAATTGATGAAATGGCAAAAGCCAAACACTCACAAACAATAATAATAATAATAAAAATAATAGAAAAAACAACAACAACAACACACAACACACAACAAAAGACAAAACAGAGTTGAGTGAAAAAAAAAAGAGAAAAGAGGAAGCCAAAAGGGTTATTACTATTGATTGAAAAGCATGGCAAAGTGACTGCAATGAGCTGCAGCTTCCAACAACAGCAACAGCAACAACAACAACAACAGCAACAATTGCTGCTGCAACAACAACAACGACAACAGCAACAACATACAGTTGCTTATTTGCAATTTATGCGCAGCGTGACAAATCAATTTTAGTTGAAGTCATTTTTAGAGAGTTAAGTTTTTGCCATCGTTGTTTTCTACGTTTTGTTGACAGCGCATTGTTGCATGATCAGCGAAGGGGGTCATCAGAGGGGCAGACGGGGCATGTGGGGCATGCGGGGCAGACAGAGAGTCGGGCTGGGGCTGGGGCTGGCAACTGTTGTTGGCAGTTTCGCACGCTCGCAAACAGCTAAGAGCGCCGTTATCATCAGCATAAATATGTGACATTTACGAGTAATGGCAAATGACTTTGCCTGCCACACAGCACAGCACACCGCATGCAACAACACCAACAACACCAACAACACCAACAACAACAACAGCAGCTGTAACATTCGCAGCTTTTAGTTGAAAGGTTGCAAGTTGTTGTTTTTGCTGCTGCATTGATATATGTCAACTGATTGGAAATGATCTTTAAAACCAAACCCACCATATACTCTATAAAGTTTATATACAAAAGTTGCGCAGCTTTAAAGCTCTTCTAAGCGTGAGCTTTTCAGCTTTGTAGCTTTCCCTCACTAGCTGCAAACAACTTTTTCATCCCGATTCATAAAATTCGAGTTTAATTCCGTAATATTCAAAATTTTACAAAGATTGTTAAACGAAATTGCTATAAATTTTTAATTTCTCTTTTTACCTTACTTTTTTTTGGCTTTCACACGTTTATAGCATGTTAGCCTCATGTCATTGATCGTGATCTTTTAGATTAAATGTCGAAATCGTTTAGATAAATGATAATTCAGTTTCGGCACAAATCATTGGCGTTTCAATATATTACTGCTATAAAAAGCTTTTAAATGAAAGCGGAATTATGGATTGTAAGACTTTTTCAGTCACATTTTTGGCCATATCTCGGGAAATACTGATCCAAAACCCCTCAAATAAAAAGCATTATGCTAGTTTTGAGTCTAGAAATCGATTAGAGTCAAAAATTTGAGGTTACAAATTTTTTCGATTTTTGATGATATTGTCAAGGGGTTAGTATGGAAAATGGGTCAAAAAAGTCGAAAAATTGAAATTTCCGAAATTGAACAAAATTTTAATGCAGTTTTAATATGATATCAAAACCAAACCCAAAATGCCAAATTTCATCAAAATCGGTTGATTTTTGAGAAAGTTATAGCATTTCAAAGATTCCAATACACCAGTTATACGAAAATAGCGATTTAGAGCATCTTTTTATCACAATTTTGGCCATATCTCGGCAAATACTGATCCAAAATCCCTCAAATAAAAAGCATTATGCTAGTTTTGAGTCTAGAAATCGATTAGAGTCAAAAATTTGAGGTTACAAATTTTTTCGATTTTTGATGATATTGTCAAGGGGTTAGTATGGAAAATGGGTCAAAAAAGTCGAAAAATTGAAATTTCCAAAATTGAACAAAATTTGAATGCAGTTTAATTGTGATATCAAAACCATAACCAAAAAGCCAAATTTCATCAAAATCGGTTGATTTTTGAGAAAGTTATGGCATTTCAAAGATTCCAATACACCAGTTATACGAAAATAGCGATTTAGAGCATCTTTTTATCACAATTTTGGCCATATCTCGGCAAATACTGATCCAAAACCCCTCAAACAAAATGCATAATGCTAGTTTTGAGTCTAGAAATCGATTAGCGACAAATATTTAAGGTTATAATTTTTTTCGATTTTTGATAATATTGCCAAGGGTTTGTATGAAAAATTGATGAAAAAGTCGAGAAATTGAAATTTCCGAAATTGAACAAAATTTGAATGCAGTTTTATTTTGATATCAAACCCATAACCAAAAAGCCAAATTTCATGAAAATCGGTTGATTTTTGAGAAAGTTATGGTATTTTAAAAAGGGCGATATTATGAAAATGGGATATCGGTCACTTTCACCCGTTGCTTTGGGCATGATTTGAAGAATACTCATCGAAACTAAGTGACTTTTTATAAATTCAATACTCCATGATATCTGTGGTAGTTGGAATCGAATGGATAATTGTGGTTGCAGAAACTTATGGGGTAGTTTTGAGATTATCTTATATATGGTATACATTTGTCTCTTTCTGTGCACGGCACTTTTCTAAATGTCTCAAAATGCGCCTTCTGAGCATTTTCATAATCTATGTAAGTTTCGCATGCTGCGTACGTTGTTTTTTATTGTTTTATGCATAATTTTCCATATTATGTACTTAAGGTTTTTTATCAATTGACGTGTGCAATAAAAAGTGGCGCCTCACGCGCTTAACGCCCCCAGCGGCACGAGCGACAGGGGCGTGGTCGTGGTCATTGCAGCTGAGCACGCATTTTGTGATAAACAAAAAAATAAATAAAAAAAAAAAATATTTAAAAAAAAAAAAAAAAATAAAAATTGAAACAAATGAAGAATGAAAAGTAAACAGAAACTGCAGCTAAAAGAGAAACAGTAGTCGACTTGAAAATACCACGTAAATAGCATTTGTAATGCGTGATGCAATTGTTTTCAGGGAATGTGTATACCCAGTGCTTATAGTTTACAGGGTATCGCACAAGGCAAACAGCAACAAAAAAAAAGAAAGAAAAAAAACAACAACGACAATAACAAAAGCAAAATAAATAACATTAAAAGTAATACACATGTTCAACAATAGGCAAACACACACTCACGCACACACTCACGCACACACACACATGCAGAACATTCAGAGTGATTGGCAACACTGGCAAATTGGCAACGCAGCTCTCGGCACGCAACACGCGGCGTATGCGTAATATTTGCATTGAATGCGGAAGCAGTTCAGTGCAGTGCAGTCCAATAATGAATGGAGTGCGTGAGTGAGCGAGAGATAGTTGTCGTGTGAAAGAGATAGCGACAGAGATATGACTGGTGATAGAGATGGAGATATAGCGTATGCAGCTGATGAATGAATAACGTAATGTTGTGGATAAGTAAATTGCCAATGAATGTGGCTAAAGAATTGTTGGATGAGCGGAGATAAGTAGTTAATCTCGACTAGGGGATGAATGGGGGGGGGGTGTAGGAAAGGAATATCAGATACAGAGATACAGAGAGAGAGAGACTGAGAGAGGGAGAGGTAAAGTCGGGGGAGCTACTCTATCGTTCTCTTACTTGCAACAACTTTGAACTCAATTGTATTCCCACTTGTCATTCTTGGTATCGATATTCTTTCGCTCTTGCTAATTATGTGTTATCGATAAATCGATAAATTTGAATTGGAAGCACGATAACTGTTTGTTTTATATGTAATGTAAAATTTTGATTATTTCCCTTAACAATATTTTCAATATAATCACAAACTATAATGTTGAAATGCATTTTCTATAAGTAAATAAATTAATAAGTATTTAATTTAATTAATAGTGATTATTGATAATCCGATAATAATTTAATTATTTACCAGAGTAACCGTTGCTTAAAATATATCAAAAAGTTAATAAATATTTTCGAATATATTTATATTTATTTCTTTCTAATATAATAATTATTTAATTTCAATTTAATTGATATTTCACTTAAAAATATGCATACAAATATAATTAAATAAATAAATAATAAAAACAAAGATGTAATACAATAAAATATATTTTATTATAAAAAAAAACTATTTATCATAATATGATATTAATGTTTCTAACAATTTAATGAACATATAATGAACTTGCCACCCACATTTGCCACACAGAGAGAAACTCTCGTACGCATTCCCTAATTTATGCAACTCAAGGTTGTGTATATGTGTGTGTGTGTGTGTGTGTGTGTGTGTGTGTGTGTGTGTGTGTGTGTGTGTGTTTCGCTGTCGTTTGCTGACAAATGCACAAAATGCATGACGCCACCTTGATTGGTGGCGGGGGAGGGGAATGGAACGACGAGTGGAATGAAATGGAATGGAATGGTGGGAATTGCAATGGGAATGGAACTATGGCATTTGCCAGAGGGTGGCAGTTTCTTGACTGTCAAAGGGGTTAGCGGGTGGGGGGGAGCGCATGAATGCGAAGAGAAGTGGGCAATATTTGTGGTTGGCTTGTGAGGGGCTGCCTGAGAGGGGGGTACGGTGAAGGGTGAAGGGGGGTGGGGGAGGGGGTGTGTCGTTGAAAGTGGGTTGCGGCGAGTGGGCGGGAGAAGCGCGTGCGAAACGCAAGTAGGAAGTGATTAATAAGCAAAGCAAAGCAAAGAGAAAACAGAAACAAGAGCAAAAACTAAACACGAAATGCATATATAGAGAGGCGAAGAGAACAGAAAAGAAGCAAAAATAAAAAAAAAAACAAAGAAACAAGAGGCAGTGAAAAAAACTTATGCCGGCAGCTTAAGACACCGCAAAATGCAATAGAAGCAACAACATGAAAATAGCAAAAGATAAAATATAATAAAAAGAAATGAAAGAAAAAAATCAAACAAAACTGAGAAAAGTAAACGGAATGCAACGAAAGAGAGTGGAAGAATAAAAGAGAGATAGAGAGAGAGGGAGTGAGAGAGAGAGAGAAAGAGATAGAGGGAGTGAGAGAAAGAGAGATAGAGAGAAAGAGAAGGTGAGGGAGTAAGGGTGAGAAAGAGGTGGAGGAAAGAGAGAGGTAGAGAGAGAGGGAGAGAGAGAGGGACAAAGAGAGGGAAAGCGAGAGGCAAAGAGAGAGGGAAAGAGAGAGGTAAAGAGAGAGGGAAAGAGAGAGGGAAAGCGAGAGGGAGAGAGTGAGGGAGAGCGGTGATGGCAGCGCAGTGAGAGATTGCGCATGTTTTTAATGTCGAATATGGTCACCCTAAAAACCACACACAAAATGCAATTTACTATAAGTGTGTGTGCGTGTGTGTGTCTGTGTGTGTGCATTAGTGTTATCGTTTGCCATGCAACAACTACAACTACAAACTGTAACGCAAACACACACATATACACCTCCATCTCCTCCCCCCTTCCGCACTCTCTCACCTATTCGCAACTAACACGCGCTTCTCTCTAACGCCCTCTCGCTTGCACCGCCTGCCACTTTGTCACGCACTTTGCGTGCCACATTTGCCATCTCACTCATTTGCCACATTTGCCATATATGTATGTATGTATGTATATAGATATGTATGTATATGTAATTGCATTTTGCGTGCAACAATTGTTGCGTTTGTTCAATTGCGGTTGCTGCTCTTATTGTTGTTGTTATAATTGTTGTTGTTGCTTTTAACTAGCAGCCGCCTTCTAATTTCAACAACAACAACAACAATAACAATACCAACAACAACAACAACAATAATAATTATAACAGCAACATGAACTGCAGCAACAGTTGCAAAAAATTATTATACAATTAAAATGCATGAACATTAAGCAAACGGCAATAATAATAATAGTAATAATAATAATAAAATTAGAAAAAAATTGAACATATTTTACATAGGTAAAATAAATATATATGCACATGCAT
This sequence comes from Drosophila quadrilineata, assembly GCA_018150725.1. NCBI lineage: Eukaryota > Metazoa > Arthropoda > Insecta > Diptera > Drosophilidae > Drosophila > Drosophila quadrilineata. Next base: position 15,701,753 of record JAECWN010000432.1, read on the forward strand.
ACTTGCCACATATTTAAAATAGAAAAAATAATTAATATAATTGATGAATTTACAATATACGCTTTCATAGAAAATATTAATACAACAGTAAATATATAAAAATTAAAGCAGAAAAAAAATATATATATATTAAAAAGAGAAATTTAAAAAAATTTAAAAAATAGATAAGTATGTATGTAAAATTATTATTAAAATAAAGTGCAACTACAATCAAAAGTAAACGGAAACGGAACTTAAACTAGAAATGGATTGGGAAATGGAACTAACATTGGAACTGAAATTGGAACTAAAATGGGAACTGAAATTGGAACTGAAATTTGAACTGAAATGGGAACTAAAATGGAAACTGAAATGGGAACTGAAAGGGGAACTGAAATGGAAACAAAAATGGGAAATGAACTGGAAAATGAAATCTTAACTGAAAAAAAAATTGGAACTGAAATGGGAAATAAAATAGGAACTAAAATTGGAAGTACAATGGGAACTGAAATCGGAACTAAAAATGGAACTGATATTGGAACTAAAATGGGAACTAAAATGTAATCTGAAATGGGAACTGAAATGGGAACTAAAGTGGGAAGTAATATGGGAACTGAAATGGGAACTAATATTGGAACTTAAATTGGAACTAAAATGGAATCTGAAATGGGAACTGAAACTGGATCTAAAATTGGAACTAAAATGGGAACTAAAGTGGGATCTAAAATGGGAACTAAAATGGGAAATAAAATGGGAACTGATATGGGAACCAAAAAAGAAACTGAAATGGGAAATGAAATCTGAAACTGAAATGGGAACAGGAACTGGAACTGGAACTGGAACTATTTTCTATTGTAGTTCATTTTCAAGCAGATTTTAGGCCGCTGTTACAGTAGCTAAAGTTATTTGCTCTTCAAATGTCAAATTGCAGACAGACAAGGAGAGATAGAAACAGAGAGAGAGAGAAAGCAAAACAAGGAATTAGAGAGAGAAAGACAGACAGAAAGAGAGAGAGAGAAAAAGAGAAATGAAGTGAGATAGATAGAGAGAGAGAGATGGCATGCTGTGTGGGCAGGCGCTGCGTATGCGTGTTGCGCTGTTGTGGCATTTGTGGCATTTGTGGCATTTGACGCGCACTTCTTGCTGCGTGACACATTGAAGCGAGTGGCAAACTCTTCTTTCAGCTAATAGCCCAGACAATGCCCAACAACAGCAACAACAACAACAACAGCAACAACAATGGCAACAACAATAGTAAACAACAACGTTGTTGACATGCAAACCTGGAGTGACCCATTGGCAATTAGCATTTTGGATGGAGCTGATGGAGTTTACAGCGGACAGAAAATTGGTGAAGAGTGTCCAAGTCATGGCCAGAGATATTGTATATATATATATATAGTAATATATATAGTTGTTGTTGCATGGCTAGGTGCCAATTGCAATTTATCTGATCGCTCTGGGTACAGTTGTCGTTCCACAAACAGCAACTAGTGGACGGACTTGGCTTGCGTGTTGCTATTGTCTCTATCTCTATCTCTCTCTCTCTATCTCTCTCTCTCTCTCTCTTTGACTTTATCCATCTGTCTCGCTCTATGTATGTGTGCAATTGTGGATTAATTATAACCAAGGACCCGCAAGATACAAACAAAGATACAAATGTATCTGCGCTCGTAATGCGCGTCTGTCTCCCTCTCTCCATCTCTTTCTCTGCAGTTGTGTGTGTGTGTGTGTGTGTGTGTGTGTGTGTGCAATTTCCGTTGGGCCAGAACAAGGTTAATTCAGTTAGCCATTGTTGTTGTTGTTGTTGTTGCTGTTTTAATTACGCTTAGTTACATAATCATTTTCAACTGACGACACGCACACACACCATAAATAATTTATTTATTATGAAAATATTTATTTTATGCTTTTTGGTGTTTTTTTTTCTTCTGAAATTGTTTTTCTTTTCATATTATGGCATATACATATGTATATCAATTTTATTGCCCAATGATAAATCAATTCAATTACTTGTTATCAATATAATTATTTTTCATCATTTACTCTGAATTAATTTTTCATAATTTTTTTTTGTTTTTTTGTTTTATTTTGTTCTAAAATCCATATATTCATTTATTTTACTGTCGATTTAGAAATTAATTGAATTTTTAATCAGAAAAGTAATTATTTTTCGTAGTAGGTTTATTTTCTTTGACAAAAGAATATGTGCAGATTATAAAAATATTATTTTGACTTTTGTGTTTTGATAATATTTTCTAAAATTATTATTATTTTTTTTTAACATGTGGGGCGCTTTTCTCAAAAATGTACATAAATTTTATTTTATTTCCGATTACTAAATAATTCAATTGGTTTTTTTTATTGCCTATTTATATATATAGAAATTTATATATTTATTTATTTTACTTTACTTATTTTTCTTCTTTAAAATATATATATATATATATATATATATATATATATATATATATATATATATATGTATATATACATATATATATTTTATTTAATATAATTATTTTTTTTTTTTTGGCTTATAAAAACTGTGGCATAAAAGGTTTGTCAAGCCGTTATAATATTAATATTATTTCAAAATTTTTTCTGTTTTTTTTTATGATATATGTATGTATATGTGTATTTTTTGTATATAAATTTAAATTTAATAGTTAGGAAAACTGCAAAACTTGTTGTTGACAACACCTTCAAGTTAAAGTTGAAGTTGAAGCACTTAAAGCACAAGAAGAAGAAGAAGAAGACAACGAAGAAGAAGAAGAAGAAGAAGACCAGCAAAAGTTGGTTTAAAATTTCTTCAGTGTGTGTGTGTGTGTTTTTTTTACAGTTTTATGGCATTTGAATACATTTTATGTTGTTAGCAAAAAAAAAAAAAAAGAAAAAAAAATTGTAAACCCTAAAAAAAAGGCAGAGGTCCGGTTTCAGCAGCATTCAAGTTAAACAAGAAAAAAAACTTTAATAAAAAAAAAAATAATTAATTAAAAGAAAATAAAATAAAATAGAGAAAAAAATACATTAGAGACATACATACATACATACATACATACATACATACATACATACATACATACATACATATGTGCATAAGTATGTACATCAAACATAAGGGGGCTAACTAAGTAGTATGTGCCACACACACACACACACACACACACACAGTCGATTGGTGTTAACTTTTTGGCATGTCACAAGCGAAAGAGAAGAGGCAACAACAGCAGCAACAACAGCAGCAACAGCAACAGCAGCAAAGACCACCGCAAACACCGCAAAACGCAGCTGCGGCAATTAGACATTAAAATTTCACCAAACAAAAGCCGCAGCCGTGCTGAGAACCAAACAGCAACAACAACTTGCAAAGCAACAACAACTTGCAACAACAACAGAAACCCGCAGCAACAACATCCATCGCTCATTGCAAATTTCCCATGGCCGAAAGAAAGAAAGAACTTTCGAAATGTGGCCAGAAAAACTGCATAAATTTGGCATAAATAATGAATTGGACTAGCTTACCCTCCTTTCTCTCTCCCTCTCTCCCCCCTCTCTCTCTCTCTCTCTCTATCTCTCTCTCTGTCTCTCTATTTCTCTGTCTCTATCTGTGTCTCTAACTCTACTTCTTTTGACACCGCCCCCGCCTTCATCCATACCCAACCCCCATCATCATCATCATCATCATCATCATCATCATCATCATCATCATCATCATCATCATCATCATCATCATCATCATCATCATTATCATCATCATCATCATCATCATGTCTTGTGATATGCGTTTGAAAAATGATCATCGATCGCGTTCGCAGATGTGCAAAGAAAGATAATAAAATATATTTATGAATATTTATGTATATTTGTGTATGTGTGTGTGTGTGTGTGTGGCAGTGGCAGAGTGGAGCTAAAATCTTGCCACCAAAAAACAGCACCACACGATGTGTTTTGAGTGAAGGCGTTAATGCGAAAGATCGTTGATTATAACAGACTTGGATATGGACTGAGACTTGGACTACGACTCCCAACGCAGAGTTACTCCGCTATGTGATCGATAACAACACATCGATAATTATCGGTGGTGGATGGGAACTCATTTGTCAATGTTTTGTAGATGCGGGCAGAAAGTTGAAAATGTGAGGGAACTTCAAAGAGACAAATATTTCAATAGAAAATATCAAAAAAAAAAAAAAAATAAATTCTAGATTGAATAATTAACTAAAAAAAATTAACTATAAAATGGAAATACAATTAATTAAATTCAAAATAATACCAAAAATAATATTTATGTACGAATTTAATAAAAACCTTTTAAATACGAAAATGCAATAAAATCTAAAATATCATAAAAAGAAACCACAATAAAAAGTAGAACAAGAATAGAAGAGGAAAAAAATGGATAAATAATAATACAATAATAGATAAGATATAAAGAAGTATTTTTTAAAATAGAAATCTATAATAAAAATAATCAAAAAAACCTAAAAAAAAAATAATTGAACTCGAAATTTTCAAATTGAATAAAGGCATATTTAGAAATAAATGTAATTAAACAAAAAACAAATAGAATTTCCACATAAAATGGGACTAATAATAGAAATTTTGGTTGATTATGCATATTTTTGGTATCGAATACAAAAAATTTAAATACAGCAAATTAATAATAATGAAATATTATATGTATAGCATATAAAATAGAAAATAAAGATATAGAAATTCTTAATAAAATATTTATAGTTGAAATAAAACAAAATGATGTTCAATTAGCATAGATTGGCAACAGTTTATAAAACATATTGGACTGGCCTAGTGATCGGCAAGGTAATCAGATATGTTCCACAAATACAATACACCACATGCGATCCACACACACAGACGCACACATAGACGTGACTAGGCCTATGCTTAATTCGCGAACCACAACACAAAGAGTAACGAAATCATATCACGAGTCTATTGAACTTTGCGTTACAACAACAACAGAAACAACAACGGCAGCAATAAACGATGAAGAAGAAGCAGCAGCAGAACAGCACCAACAAGAAGAAGAAGTTGATGAAGAAGAAGAGACATTGCCAAAATGTTTTTGCGCAAACGCAGAAACGCACACACAACATAGAAGACAAACGCAAAAAAGTTCATTGAACCCACCCAAAAAACTATCATAAGAAAAAAAAAATAGAAGAAAATAGGCAGCGACAGCGACAGAGGCCCAATCTAGCTACTGGTTGTGTAGTTTGTTATAGTTTGTTGTCGTTGTTGTTGTTGTTTTCGCGGTTTTGTTTTTTTTTTTTTTGCCAACGAGATCAACGACACGCACAATAACTGAACTGTATACAACAACAGCAACAAGTAGCGGCACAACAATAACAAATATTAGGTATATATCAACGCAACTCAACGCACGCACAAAAAGCCAACGAACTCTGAACGTCGCTGTCGACGTCGCTGCCAACAAATTCGCACAAAAAAGTGCGTGAGCCACGCGCCAACAACAAAGGCACGGCGGCCGGCAAAACAACAGCAACACAGCTAGTAGATCTCTCGCATATACGCATAAAGCAACAACATGAACAACAACAACAGTAACGGCGTTAAATGAGGGCGACCCAAAGCGGCAGCAGCAAAGCGTACAACAAAAAAGAAGCCAAAGTTATAAAATGTTGCCAAAAATTCGCAACACACAACAACAATTTGCCATACGGCGCTCTCTTTCTCTATTTCACGCTCTCTGTCTGTAGTTGGTGAGAGAGCGTATGTACATATGTGTTTGTATAGTGCACGCACAATCGGCAAACGTTTAGCGCCGTTCTACGCTCTCGCTCTCTCAGCAATGTTTCAAAGTCAAGTTGAAGAGCACGAAAGCTTGACGGCCGTCTCTCTGTCTGCAGCAGCATTAGCAGCAGCAGCAGCCATTCCTCTCTATATACATATGGATATGTATATGTGTGTCTGTTTTTGTGCTTTTGTTTCGCGATCTTTGTTTCTTTGCGCCGCCGCGTGCTGTGTGTGTTTGTAGCTATTTGCGAATTCTCTTATTGCTGTCGTCGCTTACGCAATTCGCATGTTTGCCAAACACACAGGCACACATATACATATGTATGTATATAACTATTCCCCCGTCCCTGCCCATGTCATTGAACAACACAACTACTGTATGTAAAACAAAGAAAAGCTTTGCCTTTGCATTTGCTTTTGCGCTCGCTGTTTATCAGCGGAACAACAATAACCACAAAATGTGTTTCACGTTCCACGCTTGCTCACTCTCCCACTCTCTTTGCGCTGCTCTCTTTGCCTTGCACTTGACAACGTGCATTTGCGCGCAATGCATATATGCATACATATGTGTATGTTATGTGTAATTTGTTATCGCACTAGAAGTACAAGCAAACACACACACACACACACACACACGTACACACTTAGTCACCTCACACCCACCCTCCGGGCAGAGCACGCGCCTTGCATTTGTGTCGTTGTCCCAAAGGCACGTACGCAACTCACGCTACATGACATTAGAGCGAGAGAAAACAAAGAGCAAAGAAACTAAAGTGCTGATTATTATTATTATTATTATTATTACTATTATTATTAATCAACAACATGGCACACAATAATGCTAAACAAACATCAGCACACATCATGCAACAAACAACAGTTATGACAACATAATAAATACATAAATAAAAAAAAGTCGCAATTATATCAAATATTAAATGAAAGTAAAATTTGTTAAAAAATTTACAACAAAAATGAGTGCAATTTTCAATAACTAAAGAAACTAAATTTAAATATATATTTTTAATTATTTATGTATTTTTTAATTTTAAATTTATATTCTGATGGAAATTTCGAAATTAATCTCATTTTATATACAAAAAAAAATGTGAAATTTCTAGAATAACAGATACGCGTTTCTAATATTTTGTACAGCATTGTACATATACTTATAGGCATAACTATAAAAAGTAATATATTCTAAAAATAGGCCCTGTTTTTATAACAATTTACAATATTTCGTCATAAGATTTTAATTTATTTTCCTTTTTTTTTTGTGTGTATTTGTAAAATTTTCAAATGAATTCCAATTTCATCAAATTACAAAATTTCAACTGAAGTATTTATCAAGTATTTATCCACAACATGTTTAGAAGTTTCGAAATCTGCAAAAGTTTCTGAAAATGAATCAAATATTTATTAATTCAACTATGAAAAGATCTTTCTTGAAGTTACTTTTAAAGTGTCTGATTTCATAAGTAATTTGAGAGTGTTGAAATTTTTGAAATTAAACTTTATTTGTAAGCTATCAAAAGCTGTTTGCTACAGTTACTCCTCAATTTCGCTCTGATTTTCTAATATGTATTTAAATTTTAAATTTCAAAAGTATTTTCAAAAATTGAGCTTTAAGCTAAGGAAAGCTCTGCTTTTTTTTCAAAGCTCCTCTAACATATTTCCTAGTTTTGATCATGTAATTATGAAAAATGCTTAAGTGGCGAAATCAAATGATGATGATGATGATGATGATGATGAATTTGTTTATAATATATTTTTGTTTTGCACACTGACCTATTGTTGAGTTCAGTCTGGTATTAGCCAGGCTATGATCTTTGGCCAATATTTGAAGGCGCATATTGATGGCAGCTGTCCAAAAATTTATTGGCCATGCCAGGTGAATGGAGTTGCAAGTTGCTGTTATTGTGTTGCAGTTGTTGTAGACGGGGTGGGGGGTTGTGGGTTGAGGGTTGAGGGGGTTGGGGATGGATGAACAGCGCTTGCAATTTGTCTTATGCTGAACCTTGTGAACTGCAGACAAAAAGCGAAGCGCCGCCATTAATCAATGCCACAAATGCAGCAGGCAGCGTGCAGCAGCATGTGGCAAGCATCGATAGAGATGCCAATACTCCAAATGCGTACACTAAACTGAGACACAGAGAGAGAGAGAGAGAGAGAGAGAGAGAGAGAGAGAGAAGGAGAAAGAGAAAAATAAAATATAAAATAATAATAATAATGATAATATACAAAAAGAAACAAATGCAGAAGAAGAAGAAACAAAAAAAAACAGCTGCTGATATGCGTAGTTGGCGAATTGCGAATACCGAAAACATATGTTGTTATCTGTATCTGTCAGATACGTAAGTAGGTCACACACACACACACACACACACACACACACACACACACACACACACACAGATACATTCGCAGAGGCGGCAACTAATTCGCACGCACTCAGACGCAACAAAAGCGAGCTGCGTAAATTGCGTATACGCAATGTGTGTCAAGGACAGATATGTGCGAATTTTGCTGCTTTATGATTTCCAATGTTTGAATATTTTTTCGTTTTGCTTGTTTTTTTTTTGTTTTTGCTCTTGGTTTTTTATTTTGCCGGCTGACGGCGTTCGCATGCCTCCCTCAATCTCTCTCACTCACTCACTCACTCACTCTCACTCACTCACTCTCTCTAACTGTCTCTCTCACACTCTTGCACACACAAGCGCTCTCTGCTAAATTTAAATGACGACAACAACAACAACAACAACAATGAGCACCTACTGAACTAATTTGCGCACATTTCGCGAACTCTCATTTGTGTGTGTGTGTGTGTGTGTGCGTAGATAGCATTGAATTTCAACAGCGACTACACAGAGAGAGAGAGTGAGAGAGAGAGTGAGAGATGGAAAAGGGGAGATAGAGAGCAAAAAAAGAGACCCACTAGAAACACTTTTCACAACCGAAGCATTTATTTATTATTATTATTACTAGCTATTTTTTTTAGTTCCTCCTTATTTTTTTTTGGCTTCTTCATTTGCACAACTCACGCCCACCACGGTCAAGTCAAAGGTCAGGCAACCGCAAAAAATTTTCTCTTTTTTTCCACTTTTTATTTCATTTTATGTTGTTGTTGTTGTGGTTGGATGGTGAGGGGGGATGGAGAGGGAGGTGTATTTCACAATTTGGCAACTCCAACTGCAAAGTTAAAAAATCTAACAAGCTCTTTTCTTTGCATCAACATTTTAGCGGATTGCAAAAATTTGACAATTTTTTTTCAAGCTAAAATAACATTGTTTTAATTATGGAAATTTTAGTGGCTATTAAAAATCTAAGCATTTGAAAATCATTTTGGGGGAAACCCCAAAACGCAAAAGTTTTCAATTTCGAAAAAAAATATTTCAAGTCATATATTTGTTTTTTGTTATTTCCGCATATATTTCTATATACAAAAATTTCTATAATAAGCAATTTTAAAAATAAACGAATAAAAAACACAAAAAATTATACATTTTGAGCAAGGCGCATTTATGAGCTTTAAAGCTCATTGACGGAACTGTTTATTTTAGTTGCTGCAAGTTCACTTTTCATTGAAAAAAAAGGCTAGATACTAATTTGTAGCCTTTTTTTTAGCCATTTCCGCATTTAATGCATAGCAATGCTTTTCAATTTGGCAAACAAACAATTAAAGTGAATTGAACAACACATGAGATACATTTTGAGTAGCTTAAAAGCTGCTGAAAAAGCTGCTTGCCGCAAATGTTTGAAATTCTCGCTGCAAGTTCATTATTCTGTACCATAGAATCTATAGTATGTTATAAAAGTGAAGCATTAGTTTTAGAATCTTTTTATTTTTTGCAAATTCTTGTTTTCTCCATTTAGTTAAAACTTCCCTCTCTCGCACTCTGTCGCTCTGCACTGCGTTGCCTTGCTTTGCGTAGTAGTGCCGTCACTCTCTCTTTCGTGCTCTAAGCACATTTTTCTATGTCAAATTTCCAATTGGGTCGCATACACACACACATGCACTCTCACATATGTATGTATGCATGAATGTGCACACATAGAAACCACTTTGATATTTGCGAATTTTTTTGTGTTTTCTTTTGCTCTCGCTCTTAGTTGTTGTTTTATTTTAGCAAGCTTCGCCGATCGCGGAAACGAAACAAAACGCTGCCGCTTTTGCTGCTCTTGCTCTCACTTGTATTACACATACATATACTTAATTATGTACATATGCGTATGTGTGTGTGTGTGTGAAACGATGAACGCATTGCGTAATCGACGCTGTTGCTGCTGCGCTTTGATGACTTGACAACACAAAGCAGCGCTGTCGGCGCAGTCAGCGCATACTGGGCGCTAGTTAAGTTCACTTGCCTGCCTAGTTAACGCCTCTGCCCATACATACACACATATATCTAACACTGTATAAGTGTGTGTGTGCGTGTGTGTGTGTAAGAAGCAGTTAGAAGTCAAATGGCAACGTTTGTCGCTGCGCGCAACCAGCTTATGTTTGTATGTTCATATGTACATAATATACATGCCGATAGCAATGAGCTTTTGTCCGTCGCACGCTGCGCGTCATGCGTAAAGCGGCTCTGCACAAGTTTCGCGAACAACAAGCAGCGAGCAGATAGAAGAGCAAGCGACGAGACAAAAAGTGAGGAAAGAAGAAAAAGAAAAATAAATAGCTGCGTTGGCGTCGCTGCCGCCGTCGGCATCGGCATCGACATCGACAGTGACTTTTCGCTTTTATGTACAGTTGTTCATTTCATGCCTTCTTTTTTTTTTATTTTTTTTTTGTTCGGCCGACGCAACGTTGCCAAACACGGAATAGAATTTTGTGTTCTTCTATTTCGCTTTTTTTTCTCATTTTTTTCTTTATTTTTTTTTTCTTTTTTTGCGAAATTAGCAATCAAACAACAACAACAACGTAAAATTCTTTTTATTTGCCATTTTATAGAATTTTTGTTGTTGGTTTTTTTTTTATTTATTTTTTTTTTGTCTGCCATGGCGACGACGCACAAAAGCGCGTTAAGTTTAGCCTATTGAGATACACAGCAACAACAACAACAACAGCAACAACAACATGAACAGCAACAACAACAACAAACAACAGGCCGATGAACAGATGGACGGACAATCCCCAGCGTATTTAGGTCAAATGCTCAACTGGCAACTGCGTGCCAATTGGCAAAAAAAAAACCGAAAAAAAAATTTAGGCAAAAAAAAAAACTGAAATGCGAAAAAATTAAATTTTGTGTGTTTTTTTTTTGCAAACGTTTTCTTCTTCTAGGTTTTGCTGATTTCATTTATCTGAACTGTTGTTAGTTGTCTATAGAACAACGACAGCGACAATGTTTTATTGCCTATGTTGCTTAACTAACGGTTCATCACAAAGCTACAACACATACACACCTATTTACATACACACATACATACATATGTATGTATCTCTCTGTTAGTATGCTGATGGGGCTGCCCCCAAGTAAATGGCCAAAAAAAAGGCTATAAAATTATTGCCCAAAAAGTGTTTTTCCAGCTTTTTTTTTTTTTTTTTTTTTTTTTTTTTTTTTGTCTTGCAGTGATTTATTTTTGCCTACCTGCTCTTTTTGGCCAACAAAATAATATGTATCTAGAATTTAAAAAAAATTCAAATACAAATTAAGATCTCTAAATGAACGCGCTGTTGGAATTAATTTGCTATAAAGTTAGGAATCTTTGATGGAGTTCTTGAGATGAACATGGAATTAGTTAGGAAACTTATGTAGTTGATTTTCGAGGGGATACGATATATACTACGATATATTCTATTTTAAATAATTCATATTTTTAAAAATATGAAAAAAATAATTAGCTGAAGTTGAAAATTTAAAAAAAATATATATGTAACGCAACAAAATTAAAACAAATAATAAAAATATATGATAGATAAATATGATGAATTAAAAATATGAAAAATATATCTTAGATAAATATGATGACATACAAAATATAATAAATAAATGAGCATTTTGAAAATAGATTTGAAAACATTAATTACATATATAAAAACAGTATAAATGTGAAAACTAAATATGCAATAAATTAAAAATAATAAAAAAATTTGAAAATTTCATATAATAAATATAAAAATCTATAGTACATAAATATAGTGACGAAAAAAAATATAATAAATATATGAACATGAAATAAATTTGAAAAATAATTGATAAATATAAGATAAACAAAATAAATTTATATATAACTCTAATATACAAAAAAAAAAAAAAAAAAAAAAAAAAAAAAAAATTAAAAAAAATGAAGATAAATATGTAATATCTAAACAAACAAGTTTACAACTAAAAAACAATATAAATTATATGATAAAAAATCATAAATATGAATTGATGACCATTTTAATGCTAAAATTTAAGTTTTCAATTAAGTATTATTTTTTGTTATTAGTTATCAATTTTATTTTTGTTTATTAATTTGCTATTTAGCTAATTTAGAAAATATGCTGTATTTTAACTGCTAACGGTGTACATATTATTTTGGCCAGCAGTGTACATATCCGTATATATTTCAATCTATGTGAGATTTGCTGCGAAACTCTTACTGTGTTTACTTGAAGGGGATTCTTTGATTGATCAATCGTTTCGCTTGAGGTATTGCTTGAAATGGGGTTGCCTCCGCCAAATTATCGAACCGCGCTCGCTGGGATTGGATGCGTGCCTCCCTCGGAGTAGGTTTCGCCGGAGGTGCATATGACGCCAGGGAGTATGTGGTATGGCGACCCACCTGCGAGGGTCTCTTGGCGATGAGGGTCCAGCGTCCGGCGCGTTCCATTTGCAGGGCACGATACACCAAGTGCGGTGGTATGGGTATGGGCAGTGTGGCATGCCACTTCTGGTGGCACGTTACGATTTTCAGTTGGGGATACACTGGGCAAAAATGGATATATGTATGCACTTACAGATTCATAGGATTGCCTTTGACACTGACTGAGTTGGGACCAGGTGGAGGGTGATTTCATCAGCGCCTCATCGATGCTGCAGTTTTGCATTATGCAATACTCTCTCACATAGTTATAGAACTGTGTGGGCGTGGCATTCGCTGGTCGAAACTGACCCACAATGCTGATCAGCTCTATACGTTTCTCCTCGGGCCACAAAGGTTGCGACCTTAAATTGTCAGCATATGAACCCAAGTCCGGCATATTGAAGGTGTTCTTTTTTTTATATATTTTTGGAGTTTACGAATGGAAATTTTTAAATTTTAGATAACTTTTTTAGACAAGATTTTGTTTTTGGCAAAAATTGATCTGGAAGTGGCGAAGCCTGCTTGAAAAATTATGATAGTTTGGCAAAGTTGATATATGTACATTAATAATATACTACAGAGAGTGGTTGATTGAACTAGTTTTTGTTCGATTTTTGAGTAATCGAAAGGAACTGTCTATATATTTTGCGAGTTCTGTAAACTGTATATGCACATACAGTCGTGTCGCAATAATTCTTACTCTCCAAAGTTCGTAAAAATTACTTTCCTTTGAAATTATCGATATTTGGGTATCTCCGGAATTCAAAATCTAACTTAATTCATATTCATATATACATAAAAATCATCTGGACTCGACTGTAGTTAGTATAGTATAGTTATATATATGTATGTATATACATATTATTTAGATTTTGTAAGTAATTGCTTCTCAAAAATAAGAATATAGATAAAACCAATTTCGAAATCAACGCTTATTTCTAACATACTCACACTTTTGCATAGCCTTCAGTCAGTGTGCCTTTTTATTTGGGACAGCACTGTAATTAGCAGACATTTTGAAGTTTGCTGCCATTAACATGCTAGTATTCGACTACTCTATTATAGTACATAACTAGAATACTATATATTATATAATCATATATATATATTCTATATACTTTTGGGTGTGTCCGATACTTATATACTTTGATTCTTATCTTTCACTATTATGTATGTATGTAGTTGTGGCTTTGCATTTAGGGCGCATTATCGTTAGCGATCCATGCGCTCAACCAGCTGTGCCGAAAGCTCTTTTTTCTGTTTTTTCTTTGTCTATGCTTATTTCCTGTACCTCTGCTAACATCACTGCCGCCTGCATTGCTCTCTGCTCCGCTCTCCAACACACACACACATGCGCGCGCGCGCAGACTGTACTGTGTGCGCTGCCTTCATTGGCCCGCGCTTCGCTTCCAGTGCCCAAAGTCAAAGCTGTAGCGGAAGCTCAAGTTGCCGGCAAAAGCTCAAGTCAAAGCGAAAGCTTAAGCTACAGGCAAAGCCACTTGAGCGTTGTTAACCTTGAGAACATATCATAGTAGTATGCGACTGCGATTGCGACTGCGACTGCGACGACTCAAGTTAATGATGACGGCTACCCCGACTTTCTGTGTTACCCTCCCCTCTCTCCACAACCATGCCATGTGTTTAAGAATAGAACTTCTAACAAGTTTTGCGCGTGCGCAACGTGAATATGCAGTCGACGGGGGGAAATAAAACGAAAATAAATTTAGAAATAAATAAATAATAATAAAGAAAAGCAGCGCCGACAACAAAAGCAAGAATATTAACAAAAAAATCATTAAAAAAAATCTTTGAAAAGAAAGAAATATATGTATAATAGGGTGGCTATAATAATTTATGGATTGGCTGAGAAACTGCCGGATTGATGGAGAGCAGCAGCAGCAGCAGCAGCTGATGATGCAGTTGCTCAGTGGTAACGGGCAGAAGGGGTGAGTGGGAAAGGGGTAGGGGCAGGGTTGGATGGCGTCACAAATGTTGAATATATTGAATATTGTAGTGAATACTCCACATACAATACATATGCACGATATTGTTTTGTTTTTTTTAGAGTTCCGTCATCAAAAAAAAAAAATAATAATAATAATAAATAAATAAGTAAAAAAATCATAAAAGAAAAAAACGAATGTCAAACAAGAAATTCAATGTCAGTGTCAAGCAAAAATGTTGCTGTAGTAGTTTCAGCAATTTGTTGGCCAAGAGGCTGGACACGCTAATGGCCAAAATTTTATTTTTTTTTTTTTTTTGGCAATACACACAAATGTTTAAATTTTAACGGAATTATTATTTTTTATTATTATACGTATTTTTTTTATTTTTTTTTTTTGATCAAATGAAAAGGCATTGACTTTTTTCAGAACTAGTTAGTGGCAGATGGCGAGGTAACGGTAAAGGAACACAAATAATTCATATGAAATGAACTTATTGAAATAGTATAAAAAATAGTCTTTATTTAGAAACTAGAAAAAACATGAAATTGGGCATATCTGAACTACATCCAGAGAAACAAAATAAAAAAAAATATTCCGTGTTAAGTTTGTAATTAAAAATAAATAAAAAGGGCATTTATAAAAGATTTGGCAAAAAATACTTCCCTAAAAAAATTGATTATAGTTTAAGTTAAGAAAAGAAAAGGAATTTCGCAAATTAATATAAATAAATCAATATAAATAAATAAATATAAATAAATGCATATAAATAAATGAATATAAATAAATGCATACAAATAAATGAATATAAATAAATGGCCGAATAATTCAAGTTGAAAGACTTATGCGGTTGCTTGTATGTTGCCATCTCGCTTGCACTACCAACAACTATGCATGCGTACGTGTGTGTGTATGTGTGTGTGTGTGTGTGTGTGTGTGTGTGTGTGTGTGTGTGTGTGTGTGTGTGTGTGTGTGTGTGTGTGGGAACAACCCTTACCACTGTGCAGGTTTCTAGTAGTTGAAGCAGCTGCCCCATCCTCGTCACTACTACTCTCTCTCTCTCTCCGTTGCACGCTCTCCCTCTTTGCCTACCTTCTGTTTTCTACCTCTCTCTCTTTCTCTCTCTCTCTGTCTGTCTCTGTCTATCTCTATGTGTGTTCGCTCTCTCACACTTAATGCGTGCTCTCATTCTATGCGCTTCGTTTTGCGGCTACGTCTCCTCCCTTGTGTCCCGTGTGTCCGTCCATAGTCCGCTTGACTTGAAATTGAGCTACCCTATCACCAGCACACACACACACACACACACACACATACACACTGACACCCCTTGTAGTCATACCATCAACGAGACACGCATATATGCACACGCCTCTTTTCGCTGTAGGCACCTTTTTCACCCTCTCTGTTGGTAGGTATAGAAATATGTATGTCTCTATTTCTCAAACTATCGCACGCTCTCTCTCTGTCTCTCCCTCTCTTCCACTCTCTCTCTCTTTCTCTCGCTGGCTGTGTGTCTCTCTCTCTTCAGCTCGTTCCTTAAATTATTTCGACTATTTGTAGACTTTTGCTATAGGGGGTTGAACAATTACTTTGCTGGGGAGGTTCGGCGATTGTAGGCGGCCTGTGGCTGTTGTTGCGTTTTGCGGCAATAATGCAGCGGCCATTGTAGTTGCATGCCACATGGCGGCGTATATCTATCTTCCTCTCTCTCTCTCTGTCTCTCTCTTTCTGTGTGTGTGTGTGTGTGTGTGTGTGTGTGTGTTAGAGGGCGAATCAGTGAAGCGTTTATGGCGACAGCTTCGGTTTTATGTTTCGGCTACTGCATTCGTATGCAACACAAGCACATGCTTGCCACAAACACATTGCTATTGCTGCATGCCACCGGCCACCATTTCACAGTTCACCTGCTTCACTTCACTTCACATTTTTACACATTTTCCATATGTTTCTCTTTCTCTCGTTTATTTCTCTTTTTTTTATAGTATTATTTGCATTTGCGCAAAAAGTGCAAAAGTTGCACACTAACACAATATTATTACAGTTAGTATTGCATATATATGTATATATGTACATATGTATGTATGTATGTATGTATGTGGGTGTATGTGTGTTGGTGCCACCATAATGGCCGCCATTTTGTTGGCCCTTTGGCAGCGTTTGCACTTAATGAAATTCTTGCCGCAAATTTTTGTGCTTCATTTTTTCTCTGCCATATTTCTATATGAGAATATACTATATGTATGTATGTATATGTATATGTATATCTGTGTGTATTTGTTTAATTTTTGTAATATATTTCATTTGTTTTTTTATGACTTTTATTCACGTTTTCAACCCCCTCGATTTCCTTTCTGTCTCTTTGCAGGTGAGTTGTCAACGCGTCGCATATTCTTTATTTATTAATGGATTTCTCATATCGAATGCCACCAAACCCAAAAAAACAACCTTTGACCTCTCGCAATACCTCCTCCCTGCCTGGACGAGAGTGAGGCAAACAAAAATATACATATCTACATATGTACATATATGTGGGGTAAGATGGGGGGTTAATAAATATATGATATTGTGACATACATATGAAATATTTTCATCGTGCTCGTGATTAATGAAAATGGGTTTTTCATTTAGTTCGCGATGGGAACAAAAAGTCACAATATTCATCAACTAATTACTTAATTAACTAGTCCCAAGCGAACATTGCCAACTTCGATAAATTAGTGTCCATATTTTCCAGAGGAAAACACTTTGGGGGAAAATGGGAATTGTAGTGGAAAAGTTTAAAAATGCTATTTTTCTCATTTTCTCTATATATAAAAATGGCCTTCATTTTGTCTTACTTTCAAAAAATTAATTTCGATAACACAGCCACAGCGAAAATATCGATAACAGGCTTTACTTTTATTTTAGATTACGTTGATTAGATTGAAACAAACTTGAATTATTTTTGATTGCAAGAATTTTAATTAATATGAAGTTGTTAGTTTACTGAAAATACTTTGCTTTCATGCAAAATTTTGCTTATCGATATATCGATAACTTCTGTTTTTTTTAGCTTTATACATGATATCGATAAGTGTTTTTTTTTGGTTTTGATTAAGCTGATTCTGAAAAAAACAAAAAGCTGAAAATGTATTTTTATGGCATTAACTTGAATTTTTAGATAGTTCTGAGGCAATTTTTAGTTATATGGAATATTATCGACTTTTATCTATCGAAATATCGATAATTTATATTTTTATGCTCATATCAAAAAAGTTAATTTTTTTGTGGTATGAACATGAATTAATATGCAGCTGTTTGGAAAATTTAAATACTCCGTTTTTATAGAAAAAAATGTCTATCGAAAAAATCCTTTAGTTTTCGTTTTTCTTGGATTCTATTCGAAATTTTTAATATTTAGTATGGTATAAAATTTAATAAATATTTAGAATTTAGATTAACTAAAATTTCAGGCTTTCCACTGAAAACTTGTTTATTTTAAAATAATTTTTAATAGTTTAACTTTTTACATAATTTGCTTTTTAATAATTTTCCATATTTTTTTGTTAAATTTTGTAAATTTTTTTTATTTTTTTTCATTATTTTTATATATTTATTTTTAAATTTTTTTTTGTATATTTATTTTTAGTTTTTTTTTTTTATAATTTCTTTTTTTAATTTATATATATATATATATATATATATATATATATATATATATATTTTTTTTTTTTAAATTTTTTAAATATATTTTTTTTAAATTCCTTGAATTTCCTTTAAATTCTTAAAAACTGAACCAACTTGCCTAATTGAAGCAAATTTTTTTGGGGAATTTCAGAGCGTTTGTTTTAATTTTTATAAATTTTTAAAAAACATATTTGTTTTTTTTTTTTTTGGAATCTTGTGGATTTTGCTGAAACATAGATTGTGAAAACCAATTGTGGCTGCTTTGGGACCAACTTGAAGTAGTTGGCCAACTAATCATATGGGGAGTTAATCTGCAACTGCGTCCAGTCACGACATTCCGCGAAACCCAAAAAAATTGTTGAAAATAACTAGATATACATATGTATGTATGTATGTATATACATATGTATGTATATATACATATGTCATACATATGTTTATATACTACATATTAAATGGGGCGACAGCTGCTTGTGTGCGGACCTGTAATTAGATTGTTGACCTCACGGGGCACTCCAGCTGGGGCAATTGCCGCTTTTGGGGGCATGCAACGTGTGGTTGGCATCTCTCTCTCTCTCTTTTTCTCTCTCTCTCTCTAGCCCTTTCTCTAAATGTGCTGCGTCATGCTGCTGCCCAACTTCAATTTCTTATGGGGGACCCCAAAATTCAACAAAATTCAACTTGCCTCCAAACTTGCAACACAGTTGACTATGACAAGTGGCAAGTTGCCGGAGACATCTACAGAATTCAGCTAAATATTGACAGCAGTTCGCAAAATTTGTTTTTTACTTTTTTAGTTTCGAATTTTGTGTAAATATTCTTTTTCGCTCTTTATTTTTCTATAATTTTATAAATATATATATTTGTTGATGCCACATCTTCTGCTGCGACTGCTACACTTCAATTCGTTGCACGCAAATGTTGCATACAGGATGAGTGCGGCAAGTGTTGGTAGGAGAGGTGGCGGGTGGGTGGGGGGGGGTTGGAAGTGGATGCGGGGGAGTTGAAAGCGTGGCAAGTGTTGCGCCGCTGGCATGCTGTGGCATGACGGAATTGCGGCCCACAATCGAAGCTGCAACACATATACACATATATACACATATACATACATAGATGGATAAGTATGTATGTATGCCACCCAGCGGCATGTCGCTTGTTGCGCTGGCGCGCAGCACCTACACTTTTTGCCCCGTGTGCTACTTGGACTGCCACGCTGCCAGCTTGCCTCCTACTGACTCCCAAACATCCACAGATGCAACAGCAACTATCTTTCTCTCTCTCTCTCTCTCTCTCTCTCTTTCTGTCTGTCTCGCTCTGTCTCTGTCTGCGCGTCTTGTGGCATAGCCGAGATTAACATCGCTATGTCATAAAGTTTGCCAGTCAGCTCTGATCCCATAAAGTTAGTGTGCGTTGCACTCAACTTGCCACTTGCCACTTGCCACGGCGCGAGTCCATGCCACAATCGCAACTCACTTGCCACCAGCAACTGGATTCGTCAATATGTCTGCTAATTTCGTAAAGAATTTCTCGAATTGAATTTTTTGTTAAGTGCAACTTTCTGTGGCAAGTAGCGTTACTTGAATGCCAAATTTGAAATCAGTGTTGCCACAGAGCATCTGAAATTCGGCTAGAATTTGTTGAGTTTGTTGATTTTTTGGTTCTTGAGGTTGCAGTTATTGTTGCGGTTGCTGTTGTTGCTGTTGTTGCACTTTAGGCTGCTGCACGCAGAGCACGCATTTTCAGCGTGAAATGCAATTTCTGCAGCAAAGGAATTTCAATTGTGTTGGTGTGTTGCAAGTATCCCAAACAGACAGACAGACAAACAGACGGATGGGGGGGGCAGATGGAGGTACGATCGGCAGCCTCTAGACTACAACAGTGCAACATGCGGCAAATGCAACTATGCATCGTTATGTGTATGGCAATTTGGGTTTCTTTGCCATGCAGCTGGAAAAACTCCCGCAACAAGTCGTTGCATCTCCCCACTCCCCACTCCCACCACTCCATCTCTCTCTCTATCTCACTATCTCACTATCTCTGTCTGTGCGTGTGTGTGTGTGTGTGTGTGTGTGTGTGTGTGTGTGTGTGTGTATATCGTTCTCGGTTCGCTCAACGACGTTCGTCAGTTTGTCAGTCAGTCAACGACGCACGACGCTCACGCAAATCACGCAACTCGAATTGTCTTCATGGTTATTGTTGCTGCTGTTCATGGTATTCATTTTGCTTCTTCCTCTTCCTTTTCCTCTAATTCTTCTTCTTTTACTTGCTCTTCTTGTTGTTCTTCTTGTTGTTGAGTTGTTCTTAACTTGGCCTTTTTGCTTGGCAATTTCATTTGCCGCCGCATTCCTTTGGGGTGTATTCCGCTGTGGCAGCCACATCATTCAGGCTGCAACTCATGGCTTTAGCCACGGATTCAGCATTTGGCCACATCCTCGCTTTTGGCCACAACATCCTCAACCACGTCCACGTCCACGTCCACGTCCACTTCCACTTTTATTGTATTTCTGGCCTAATGCTGTTTAAATTACGAAGAAGAAAGATTTCTACTACTACTATTACTGTTAATTCTACTACTACTACTATTACTACTACTACTATTACTGTTAATTCTACTACTACTACTATTACTACTACTACTATTACTGTTAATTCTACTACTACTACTATTACTACTACTACTATTACTGTTAATTTACTACTACTACTATTACTACTACTACTATTACTGTTAATTCTACTACTACTACTACTACTACTATTCCTACTACTATTACTACTACTACTACTACTATTACTGTTAATTCTACTACTACTACTATTACTGTTAATTCTACTACTACTACTGCTACTACTATTACTTCTATTACTACTACTACTACTGCTATTACTACTAGTATTACTACTACTACTACTGCTATTACTACTAGTATTACTACTAATATTATTACTATTACTACTAGTATTACTACTAATATTATTACTATTACTACAACTACTACTACTACTACTAGTATTACTACTACTATTACTTCTATTACTACTACTACTACTACTACTTTTACTACTACTTATACTACTAGTACTACTATTACTGCTACTTCTACTGCTACTCTACTACTACTACTACTACTACTACTACTACTACTACTACTACTACTACTAACACAACTACTTATACTACTATAACTACTACTTTTACTACTACTACTACTATTATTGCAACTTATACAACTTCTACTACTACTGCTATTACTACCACTTATACTACTACTATTATTGCTATTACTGCTACTTCTACTGCTACTTCTACTACTACTTATACTACTATAACGTCTACTAATACTTCTACTACTCAACTAAAGTGCTTCGAAGCCAAGAAATGAAAACTTTGAGGAAAAGCTCTTTCTGTTCATCTCTTATACATTTATTTATGATGTATTTTTTTTAAATTGGAAATCAACATTTTCTCAACATTTTGAATACTTCAAAAGTTTCTAAAAGCTTCAGCAATGATTAATCAAACTAGATTGATATCTAGTTATATATGTATATATCTGCGATTAATCCTGAATGCATAATATGTCCTCTGATTATTTTAATATTGGGCCATTAAACAGAATTGATGTTTTGTTTAGATTCGCAGAGGGACAAGTGTGTCTAGTTCTGCGCATATTTCTCTATCTTAACAAAATTTAATTAAATTAAAGTTTTTATGTTTTTTATCATTTTGTATTTTGTTGTTGCTTTTAACGAGTTTGCAATTAAAATAATTGCAATAATTATGTCCACAGTGCTCACAACTCGCCTCGTCTCCAGTCATTATTTTATATTTTCATTATTTTTTTTGTTATTATGCATTTTTTTTGTACTTTATTGTGGCACGCGGCAGCATTGGGGATTTCGAATGCGTCATGCGTCATGACAATGATGGGGCATGCCACCACAGCTCAACTTGCCTCATTCGCATGCGAGGCATATTCAATACCCTGGCCAATAATTAGTCAGAGAGAGAGAGAGAGAGAGAGAGAGAGAGAGAGAGAGAGAGAGAGAGAGAGAGAGAGAGAGAGAGAGAGAGAGAGAGAGAGAGAGAGAGAGAGAGAGAGAGAGAGAGAGAGAGAGAGATGTGGTTGAAATTAACATAAGTTTTGTGGCGCGACTGCGTGGCTGGCTGCAACCATGACAGCTGCCACATGCCACGTGCCAGCCAAATCTATTGAAAGGGCTTCAAGGTGCTTCTTCTGGGCCACAAATTTGAAAGAGAGACCCTTTGATTCGTTGTGGCAGTTGCCAAATTAACATGTTTGTTGCTGCCACTCCTTGTTGCACCGTTTCTTATCTTTATCGCCATTCTCTCTGTTCTCTCTGTCTTTCAATATATCCTTTCCACTCTCCCTCTCTCTCTCTCTCTCTGTTTATTGCTGTTCCCAAATAACGAGGCAGACAGACAAAAAAAAAAGAAAAAAGTGTCTTCTTAACTTGCCTCTGCTTGCCACACTTGAGCTTGCCTCATGTTGCTGCCTGTTTTTTTTTTTTTTTTTATATTTTTTTGCTGGTGGTCCTGCCCTTTTCTTTTCTTTTCTTTTCTTTTCTTTAATTTTTTGTTGCTCTTTCTCCTCTTGTTGCTGTTGTTTTCGCCAACTCCTTTCTGACCACAATCAATGCTCAGTCAGTTTTTGTGGCAAACAATGGTCTGCGTTGCTGCCACTGCTGCTGTGGCAGTTGTGTGTGGTCAGTTTTTGTGGCACAGTCACTGCCAAAGTTGATTACTTAATTCTATTGATGACGTTTTGACTGATTGCCTTATGAGCTTTCACTTTTTGCTCTGCCCAATGACAGTTAATAACTGCGCACAGTTTTCATCTTGATGCCTTCCTGCCGCCTGTTGAATGTGGCACGTTGCACGTTCAATGTTGAATGTTGAATGTTGAATGTTGGCTGTTGTCACTGCCACTGCCACTGCCACCACTGCTGCTGCTGTTGTTCATTGTTATGAATTATTCATGCAACAAGCGGCAGACTAACTTTTCTCTATCTCTCTCTTTCTCTCTCTCTCTCTGTCTGTTTATCTGCCTCTGTCTTTTTCTCATATAAGTTAAAATATATATATATATATGTATATATTTACTTTTTTTTTCATTTGGCGCATTGGGACTTGCAACTCTACTTCAATTTCAACTTCATCTGGCAGCAAAGCACGCTAAACGTTTCAATTTAAAACCCCCTCTCACCAAACACCCCCCCCCCCCTTACACACACACACCCATCAAGTTAATGCTGTCTTACACTAGTCAGCAGAGGAATTGAAGCGGATGCTGATTAATTTACAGCTAATATCTAAACATGATTGGCATACCACAAAAAGGAAAAAAAAAAAAGATAATAATAATAATAAAATAAAATAAAATAAATATATAAAAAAATTATAAAAAATTTATAACAATAAATAAATGAAATATTAAATTAAATATGAAATAATAATAAAAAAATTTAAATTTAAAAAAAAAAATAAAACTTTTAATTACCAAATGAAATATAAGCCAATATATCAAAATGGGTTAAAGTTGAAAAAAAAAAAATTGAAATTCATAAAATAAAATTTAAATGAAATAATTAATAACATAATTTTTTTTTTTTTAATAAATTTATTAAGTGAAGAATTTAGACAGCTTAAAGTACCTTAACATATAACATAAATTAAAAAAAAATGAACTGAACTTAAATATACTTATGAAATTTTTAAAATTAAAAAAGTGAAATAAAAAGAAATTAAATTTAATTATAAAAATTGCAAAATTTAAAAATTGAGTTAAATTAAAACTAAAAATACATATGAAATTTCGAAATTAACCATGTGAAATTAATTGAAATTATAGAAAATTATAAAATTTTGAAAATTATGAAAAAGTCTGAGAAAAAAAAATCAAAAAATTCACTTATGAAATATCGAATTTGAAAAAGTAGAAAATAAAATGTTTAAAATCAATTTCTACTGATAAATATGATAAATTATGTTCAATTGATTTAAATTTTATGAATTCAATATAAAACAATTAAAAAACTTAAATATTAATAGTATATAATATATAATAAGAGAACGATATTTAATTAGCATATAATTAATGGATGCATGTTGAGCTCAAATTTCATGCTGCACAGTGTAGGTATTTGGGGCACTTAATGTGCAACGCTAGATGGCTTTATTAAGCTGCCAATTGCGATGTGCGGTGTAATGTGTGCCGATTGCGGTGTAGTCCAAGTGAGGTGTCTGTTGATCGGCATCGTCGTCGTCGTCGTCGTCGTCGTCGTCGTCGTCCAATCAAAATGGACCGCACAACATGATTTAGTGTTGGATTCCTTCACACCTGCCAGCACATGTCTGTCATGCCACAGCAACGGCAACGGCAACGGCAACGGCAACAGTTGCTGCCACAACTGGTGGCACCACCACCACCATTACCACTGCCAGGCCAACTGATAATGATGTGACAAAACAGCAATTGACTTTACTTTGCTTTACTTTTTCTCCTTCTTCTTCTCCTTCTTCTTCTTCCACTACTACTGATGCTGCTGCTGCTGCTGCTTCTTCTTCTTTTTAGTGGCCTGCGGCATTTGGTTGGTCAATGCCCGGTGGTGCCTGCGGGGGGGATGGGGGATGGGTTTGAGATGGGGCATAAGCTGGGCAAGATTGAGAGCTGCGTCTGCTGCGATGCCCCAAAGGCACGTCGTGGCACGTCGTCGCTGTCATTAACGTGATTTTGTCGTTGTTGTTGTTGTTGTTGCAGTTGTTGTTGCCACATTATGCGTTATTACGCGTGCGCGCATGCGACGTATGTTTTTTTTTTATTTTTTTTATATATAATACTTTTTTTTTTTTAATGCTCTCCCGACTCGACAGCACAGTTGTTGCCGCATGCCGCCTTGAGTTGCCCCGCCAGCAGCAGCAGCAGCAACAGCAGCAGCAGCGGCAGCAGCGTGGAAGACGCGAATTGTCTGCGGATATCTCGTGGCGTTGCACCAACGTTAAGCTAAAGTGACATTTTGACAGCGATGCGTGATAAACGACAACAAACCATGGCCAATATTGTTGCTGTTGTTGTCGATTGTCGATTGTCAATGGTTGGAGCAGCTGCACATGCCCCAAAAGAAACACACACACACTCACACCCATACACAATTTTCATCTAAAAAGTGCAATTTCACTTCACGAAATAAAACTGTGTTGGAAAAGTTAATTGGGAATATCAGCAAAAAAAAAATACGAATGAAAAACATTAATATTGCATAGCCACTTATCATAATCATAGAATATTCACAAAGAAATAATATAATTGGAAACAAATTGAAATCGATTGAATTTCGCCAAAGTTATACAATTTCAAAAAAGACATTTTCTAAAAAGAAATGCTTATTTTTAAACCATTTTTCAACTATTTTGGCCATATTTTTTAAAATATTAGTCCAAATCGTGTGAACTAAGGTTTTTTATATATATTTCGATGCCAGAAATCGACTGGGCACAAAAAATTTCGAATTTGAGATTTTCACTTTTTTCGACTTTTTTGTAAGGGGTAAGTATGCAAAAAAGGTGAAAAATGGACGAAAATTTAAAACTGTCAATATGAACAAATTTTTGATGCAGTTTGAAAATATGATCAAAACCATTGCCAAAAATGCTAAAATTTTGA
Organism: Drosophila quadrilineata; assembly: GCA_018150725.1. Taxonomy (NCBI): domain Eukaryota; kingdom Metazoa; phylum Arthropoda; class Insecta; order Diptera; family Drosophilidae; genus Drosophila; species Drosophila quadrilineata. The sequence goes on from JAECWN010000432.1 coordinate 15,727,599, forward strand.
AAATCGGTTGAAATTTGGAAAAGTTATGGCACCTTCAAGTTTCGAAAAAATCCCTTTTCTGTGATTTTTTTGTATTTTTTTAGTTTTTTGGGCATAATTTCTAAGATACCACTCCAATCCTTCTTTGGTATGCCTATTATGAATCTATAAATATAACCATTTGTGGAATTATATAAATTTCGGAAATTTGTTAAGATTTGACAAAGTTAGGGCCTCACAAAGTTAAGACAGATATCGGTTTTCCCCAAAATAGCACTTTTTTTCCCCATTTTTCACTATTTTGGCTATATTTTCTAAAATATTAGTTCAAATCATGTGAAGTAAGGTTTTTTATACATATTTTGATGCCAGAAATCGACTCAGCAGAAAAAATTTCGAATTTGATATTTTCACTTTTTTGACTTTTTTACAAGGGGTAGGTATGCAAAAAAGCCCAAAAATTGACGAAATTTGAAAAGTGTCAATTTGAACAAATTTTGTATGCAGTTTGAAAATATGATCAAAACAATTGACAGAAATGCAAAAATTTTGAAAATCGGTTGAGATTCGGCCAAGTTATGGCTTTTTAAAGTTGAAAGGGATTAATTTTTTTGTACCGAAAACCGATTTTATTATCATTTCGTTCTCATTTAGCGATGGTTTGAAGAATATCACAACTGTTTTGATGCAGATTCAAAATAGGCTCAGAGTCATTGAAAAAAATGTAAAAATTGTGAAAATCGGTTTATTTTTTAAAGAGTTATGACATCTCAAAGTGAAGAAGATTTTCAAATTTTTGTCAAATAGCTGTTTTTTGAGCATTTTTCACTAATTTGGCTATATTTTTTTAAATATTGCTCCAAATCGTGTGAACTAAGGTTTTTTATATATATTTCGATGCCAGAAATCGACTGGGCACAAAAAATTTCGAATTTAAAATTTTCACTTTTTTTGACTTTTTTGTAAGGGGTCCGTATGCAAAAAAGGTGAAAAATGGACGAAAATTTAATACTTTGAATATGAACAAAATTTTGATGCAGTTTGAAAATATGATCAAAACCATTGCCAAAAATGCAAAAATTTGAAAAATCGGTTGAAATTTGGAAAAGTTATGGCACCTTCAAGTTTCGAAAAAATCCCTTTTCTGTGATTTTTTTGTATTTTTTTAGTTTTCTAGGCACAATTTCTAAAATACTTCTTCAATTTTACCATGGTATGCCTAATTTGAATCTATAAATATAACCATTTATGGAATTATAAAAATTTCGAAAATCTGTTGAATGTTGGCAAAGTTATGATCTCGCAAAGTTAAGAAAATATTGAGCTTTCGCCAAAATAGCTTTTTTTGACCATTTTTCACTATTTTGGGCATATTTTCTAAAATAATAGGTCAAATCCTGTGAAGTAAGGTTTTTTATACATATTTTGATGCCAGAAATCAACTCAGCACAAAAAATTTCGAATTTAAGATTTTGACTTTTTTGACTATTTTGTGGTGTCTCCGCATAATGTGGCATATATGATATATACTTAGTTTTACTTTTTTTTTTGATGATGGGGTCATGCCATGAAGGAATACATAAATCATAAGATTTGTGGCAAATTGACAAGTTTGGCGAGCAACAAGCAACATGTGGCAGCGACAACGTTTTCCGCTTGCGATAAGCAATAACAATGCCCCACAATTGTAGTGTGTGTGTGTGACATGTGTGTTAGTGTGTGTGTGTGTCATACGCGTGTGTGGGCGCAATTTTCCATTGAATTATAATTTTTCATACAACAAAAATATTTTTGTTGCTCTTTTTTCTTATTATTATTTGACTTTGTTTTTGTTGTTATCGTTATTGTTGTTGTTGCTGATGTTGTTGTTGTTGTTGTCGCATAGGCAGTTCGCTTGTCATAATTTTCATTACATGATAGACTTTTTTTTAGTGTATTTTTTTTTTTGTGTATTTTTGTTGCAATTGTTGATGTTGTGTTTTGTTTTGTGCCTTTGCCATGTTGCTGGTTTTGAACCTACGTCTTGATAAAGATCTCTGCGGCTCGAGTGCGGGCTGCCACAGCAACAACAACAACAACAACAGCTAGATGCAACACGGAGTAAGAGAGAGAGAGAGAGAGAGAGAGAATTGCAACAATCTGATAAGAATGTTGTTGTGTGTCTTGTGGCAAATGCAACAACAACAACAGCAGATACAAGACAAACCAAGACACAACAGAACAAGCAAAAAAAAATAATAGAGAAATATTTCTAAAAATACATTATTAACAAAAAAAAAAACAAAAATAAATAGTAAAATCACCAAACAAATTAAATGAAGTATAATATGCTAAAAAAAAAGAATAAAAATTAATTAAAAAATTCACAAAAAAAAGTAGAGCATAAAAATTAAAATGAAATTGAAAACAACAAAATATAAAAATAACAGAAAAAAATAGAAAACAGTTTAAACAAAAAAAAAATAAATAAATAAAACAAAAATTGAAAAATCCCAAAAAAAAAAAAAAACAAATAGGGAAATACTTTCAAAATATATATAAAAGTAGCAAACGAAAAAAAGTAGTTGCTGGCAAAATGAGAAGCTCAAGTTGTGGCATGAAGTGCGTTGCTTGTTGCCTGTCAAAACAAACAACAAACAAAGCGGCAGCAACAACAATTGTGGCGCTGCCCGCCCACGCAGTCCTGCCCCAAATTGACGAATTGTGGCACTCGAGGCAGTGGCGCAAATCGGGAACGCCGAATGACATTATAATATGTCAATTTTTATGCCGCTTGGCAGCCTGCGTGTTGCAAGACCAACAAAATACAAAAAACACCAAAAAAAAAAATAAAAAAAAAAATAAATAAAAATAAAAATAATAAGAAATAAAAATAAAATAATGTAAAGGAAACTCAAATACGTCCATTCGCAAGAACAACAACAATAATTCAGAAAACAACTTGAACAACAACTCTATTGTGCACCCACGCGGTTGTTGCTGCTGATGTTGCCCCCAAACCATGCAACATGCAACATTTAACATATTTTTTTTTATGCGATTTTAGCAACGTTTTGTCATGTCGTCTACGTGTGTGTGTGTGTGTGTGTGTGTGTGTGTTGCATGAAGTTGGCCAAGTGTGTGGGTGAGAGGGGGGACGGCTACACAGATTTGTGAAAATGTCATTGAAAATTAACAACAACAAAAAAAAAAAAAAACGAAAAGAAAAACGAAAATAAAGTAAAGTTCATTTAAGAAATGGAACAAGTCTAGAAATAATAAACGGGTCTGCTCAACTACTCGATTCCGGGCACGCAGCAAGAACAGACTTTACAATAAGTGCTAGGAATGAATATGAATATCGAAATCGAATCGAAATCTCAGCATATATATACATATATATATATATATATATATATATATATTACTTTACAGTATGTATAAATATTCTTATAAAGTAATACATTCATTTGTGCCTGGAATGAAGATGTCGGGGAATCCTTACATATATTCGAGTAGAAGAATAAGTGCTGAATATGTTGAGGATATTATTAAACTTCATTCCTTATATATAACATATATATATTAATATATTTTTGGAAATTAAATTAATTTTAAAACAAAATAATTGGCAAAAATTATTTCAAGTCCTATAAAAAGAAATGAACTCAATTCATTATAATATTTTGAGATCTTTAAAGTCTTTGAATTGAAATAATTGAATAGTTAAATTAATAATATAATTCCAGAACAGCGTAGTAAGTTTTTTAAATATTCAATAAAAAATCTATTGATTTTTTAGGAATTGAAATATAAACTCATGTATCAATTACTACAAAATTTCATAGGTTTGGTATTAAAAAGAAAGTGAGTTAAAAATTATATTTAGGATATAATTTAAGATAAGTTTCAAGTAAATCATGAAATAAATCGAATTTCAAACATTAAATTAATTTCAATGTAAAATTGATTTGAATTTCAGAATAGTTTAGTTAATTGGGGAATATTTCAAGATACCACAGATACCATATTGATATTCAGACATACTTGAAATTGCTGGAAATTTTAAAAATAAATTAATTTAAAAAAAAAATACATTAAATGTAATTTCAACTGAGATCAATGTAATTGTTAAAATTAAATTAATATTAAAAAAGAGAATAAGCTTAAAATTTCAGATCAGCATAGTTAGTTGGGGTTATACTATGTATCAGGTGAAAAATACTTATATAAGTAAAATATATATATATATATATATATATATATATGTGTGTGTGTGTGTGTGTGTGTGTATGTAGGATAATTACTACAATGATCTCTAACCGACTTTTAATTGAATTAAAATGCGAAGTAACAAACGCTGCATAATAATAAATTGCCGTCGATTGACGATCGTTAGCAAAAAGCCAAAAGCGAAAGTTGCGTTCGCCAAATTGGCCAAGACAACTCCAAAGATCGTTTGCGATCGCCGATCTTTCTTTTTTTCTTTCCTTTTTTTTTTTTTTTTTTTTTTACTTCTCTGTATAGTTTTCAGTTGTTCAGTTTTGCCGGTAGTCGTCCTGTTGACTCCATTGCTTATGTTGTTGCTGTTGTGGTTGTTGGTGGTGGTTGTTGTTGCTGTTGTGGTTGTTGTTGTTGATGTTGTTGCTGTTGGTTGCGATTGTTGCTGTAAATTAAGATCGTGCGATTAGCGCTGACAACAGCGCGATCCCAGCTGAGAGCCAATCTGGCCCAAAACAAGCTAAACTCTTAGAGTGTACACTATAGAGTGTATGTATGGTACAGTGAGCTCTCGACTGTGAGCTTTCTACATTTTTAATGAGCATTTCAGCTGCCGCATCGATCGTGGCCCGGCGGCATTGAAGGCGCCATCATCGATCGCCATCATCGATCGGCCAACGGATCGCTCTATGATCTACTCCCAGTTTGAGGTTTCTGCCTCTCGATGTGTGGTTATGTGTGTGTATGTGGGTGTGTAGGTGTGTGGGTGGGCCGTAGCGATGATCAGTCGACAGCGGTGAATTTTCTCTTATTACAAATTATGGGAACAGCATAAAATAGTTACGGAAATTGTTGGCATACGCCTCAGGAATTCATATTAGCTGCATTTGTGCCTTGAAGGTCCTTCGCGGTTGTCTGACTCCTTTCCATCCCATCCCATACCATTTCATCACATTTTCGCAGTCATTCCAATTTTATTTTTGTGGAATTGAGCAGTTCACATTTGATTGATACAAGTGCTTAACTTTTCTTCTTCAATCAAAATCAAAATATTTTCATTGCAAACATATATCTCATTTTGACTTGTCTATGATTTAAGCTTCTTTTTAGTTGGTTTAGGCAGTTCAATCAGAGCAAGTGATTGATGTGCTCCTTTTTTTAACTTCAATCAATTAACAACCAAGATATTTTTATTAATTCTGCAAAAAATTTATTTCAGTTGAGCTATTTTAAAATTCTCTTTTATTGAAGCTTAATTTATGTTAATTTTGGCATTTCAATCATTACAAGTGATTGACGAGCTTGGTTTTTTTCTTTTTCAATCAGTAAGCAAATATGATATTTCGATTTAAACTGCAAACAATTATTATTATTAATATTCCCTGTGTTTCAACCATCATTTTAGTTCATTTTGGCATTTCAATCATAACGAGTGATTGATGTGCTTGCATTTTCTCTGTCAATCAATCAGCAATCATGCTTTTTCCATTAAAGTTGCAAAGCATTTCTTTCAGTGGATGCTTTTCAACAGCAAGCCTGCTTCAATCACTATCAATCGGCCTCAATCAGAGTTTGTTATAGAGTATACAGACTGGCATGATGGCCAATTTTGAAGATTCGTCGTTGTTGGTGCGGGTGCGAGTGCGGGTGCGGGTCGCGGACACTGTGTTTGCCTGCCGCGGTGTGGTCAGGTCGTCGTCACAGGCTTCCGCAAAGACCGAAAGATCCGACCTTACTCCACTCCCCCTCCCCCTCCCGCTCCCTATCCGTCTCCGCCTATGCCAATGCCTACTCTTCGCTCTGGTTGTTGGTTGTGTAGAGTCTGCTTTGTCTTCTGTCGGTTGTCCGTTTGTGCAGCATGTCCGACGTCTCCTGTTGTGTTGTTGCCGTTGTTAATTTGCGTTTTGTTGCGTTTGCCATGGATTTGTTGTTGTTGTTGTTGGCTTGGCAAATTGTTACACGCGTTGCTGCTTTGATGTCTTTATGGGTTTTGGATTTGTGGGCACCATTCGCCGGCACAATCGTGACTGCAATTCGCAGGGAGGGCAGCCAACTCCACAGTTCATGCCTGCCGAGACCAGACCCAAATTTCCATCAGCGCACTCGAGTTGCCACAGAGCCTGGCCTGCCTCTTGCCAGCAAAGTTGAAGTCGAGGTTGAAGCTGAAGCTGAAGCTGAAGTTGAAAGCCAACACTCGGAGTCTAGGTTGGCCAAAAGACATAATCAAATGTGGACAAAATTATTGAGCAATTTAGTTTTACTTTATGGAGCAATTGCAATTCTCTTGGTGATGGTTTTGCGCATGTTCCTCCATTTCTTTCACTCTCCCGCTCTCTTTTCTTTCATTTTGTGGAGCGTTTTCTTTATGTTGATGCGGTAAGTGGCATTAATGTATTTATAGATGTACGCTCTATGCCATCATGTCCGTTTGCCGTTCCCTTGGACTGGCTGGCTATCCCAACCTCTGATCCGCATTCGAGGTTTGTGTTCGGGTTGGGGTTCGGGTTCGCATCGCCAAAAGGATTGGATGGCAACGTGCAGCTTGTTTTGTGTGCAGTTTTGATTAGGATTTATGTGGTGGCAAGATCATGTGAACCATGTGGCAAACAAGTATCGCGATCGTGGCAACAGAATTGGAGAACGCATCAAAATCTATGGCATCAATCAAGATGTAGTGACAGCAAGTGCTACACACTCACACACACACACACACACACACACACACAACGGCATTTAGTATCAGTAACAGTATCAATCACGATGCGATGTAAAAGGCATGCTTCCGATGGAAGCTATCAATCACGCATACAACCAGCAGTGATAAAAGTTTCCAATGTAGCATCTAAAATCTATGTCAAACATGAAAACATTCAATCATGAACGATTGGTGATGTCTGTCAATCAGTTGATTAACTATAATTGCTTGAAAATTCATCAGTCGAATTTCAGCCAGCCGATTAATCACCATCTGCTATCTCAATCATAAAATCAAAGTCGTGGCATTATGCAGCAGAGCCACTCAAAATAAATCCATCCATCCATATGAGAAATCAGACTTCAATAGGCATTTTCAATCAATCAAATCAATCATGGCAGTTTAGTGCCAGCTCATTAGCATTCTTGTGCGCCGTTATAAGTGCGAACATTGTGAATTTCCACACGAATATAGACACTGAGCAACAAGTTAAAAGCTTCAATCAAGACACACTTCGATTGAGGCGTCAATCAAAACATCTTCAGCCGATATATCGTATGCGATTTGAACTTATAAGCGACCTCTTCACTTAAGGCACCCACATTCACACACACTCACACATACACACACTCACACACACACATACGTAGGTACCGTGGTGTAAACAAGTAAAATTTGATTGATGGTTGCATTGAGTTGGCAATCCCCGAATGCAGCCCGAGGATGTTTTCAACCAAGCCGCAGAACCATGACAAACGGATTTCATTTTTTTTGTAATTTTTTTCTCTATTTTTACTATTTATGCCACCACACTCTCTCTCTCTCTCTCACACACACAGTAGGTCTGTCTCTTTCTACAAGTTTGTATTTTATATTTGAGCTCACGTCTCAGGGCCGTGCCCTGTTTATGTGCCAACATACTGTACATACATACATAATATACAGATGTATACATTGAGAGGTTTTTTTTTTTTTTTAGTCGTTTTCATTTGTGGCTTCTTCTTTTAGCCGCATTTTGCCCTTTGGCCAAAAACTGTCGCAACTCATCAATTTTCATTCAGGCCGCAACTCTCTCGACTCTCTCGCCTATTATTCACGCCTAGCCATGGCGCAGAATAACGAGTGTCCACAATATCTATCTATCTCTCTCTCTCTCTGTCTCTGTCTCTCTCTGTCTGTCAAACAGTCTGTCTCTTTCATGTTGGTCAGTGGGCGTTTTGGGCCAACTGACGTTAAGCCAGAGCAATGAATGCTTTTAGCTGTAAACTGAGTAATTGAGTGACAATTAAGTTATTTCTAGACGAACAAGCCCCGATCAACGGACTCAACGGACTCAACCCATCCAGTCATCCACTCTTCCACTCTTCCACTCTTCCAGTCTTCCAGTCCAGCGGCTCTCGCTCATTTTTCCACATTTCCACAACCACAGCATTCACATCCATATGCACAATCCGGAGTGCAGTTGAGAGTTCTGTTGTTGTTGTTGTTGTTGTTGACCAGGCTTTTTATGAAATATTGCCAAGTTCATATCTCAATTATGAATATGCCGCAGTCACAGTGGAACAAAGCAGATCAACAAAATATTTCATAATTTTTGCTTCAATCAATTATAAATTATATAAATATGATGGTTTTAATTGTCATTTAAGTTCATTTTTAGAAATTTTGCAATTAATTAATTTGTTTTAATAAAATATACATATATTTTATCAATTTCAATGTTTATTTTCAAAAATGTGATTTTATATTTTTGTACTCAGCAATTGTTAATATAGTATTTGTGTTGAAATTAAATAGAAATTTGAAAATAAAATAATAGATTAATGTTTTAAATTTCATTTGATTTCATCTTTAGAATTTTTTATAAATTTATGTTATCAGCATTTGTTATTAATACAAGTATGCTGAAATTATTCCAAATTCTTAGAAAATAAATAATACCTTTATTTTGATATATAATTTATAAAAAAAATAAAAAATTATTTATGATTTAATTTAAATTGTTTGTATTTTAGAAATGCATGTAATTAGCAATTTGCCATATTTGATGGCATTGACGCTGTAATTGCTCCACTGTGCTGAAGCTGTGCTTGCGCTCTCAACTGCGCTGACTGCACTCTCTGAGTGAGATTAATCGCAGCTTTGACAGGCGCGTTGCATTCGACGACGACGGCGACGACGACGACGTTGCTGCTTTTTTCCTTCGCGTTTCTCTCTCTCTCTTCTTCTTCTTCTTCTCTTTTTCTTGAACATGATTAAGCGAACGAGAATTGGAGCGAGAGAGGGAGGGAGGTGGCGAGTCAAAAGGGTAGCTCTGGTTGTGGTGCGGCGAGTGGAGGACTGCCTTTGACATTATCGCCGCCATTGCGTCGACGTCGCTGCCGTCGTCAAGTCGAGTCAATCATTGCCTAGCATCAGCATCAGCATCAGCTGATGTTCATCATAATGAGCTTTCAGGCGAGCTTTTTGGCGTTGCCTTTGATGTTGTTTTGTGGGCTGCAACTTTGAGTTGAACTTTAACATCGGTTATGTCAAATTATGTCTTCATTTGGGATGTACATACATACACACATACATACATATGTATGTACATATGTATGTATGTGTGTTTGTGGGAGCAGGAGGCGTTGTATTGTCTGCTGGGCGTGGCGTCTGCATGTCTCAAGTCTCTCGACAGTCTGGCGGGATTGCATTCACAGTTCCCTGATTTATTATTGTATTATTGTTTTTGTTTACCGCAGAAAAACGCAGCAATTTGTGAATTATTACGCATATGCTGCATGGTTGCAGGGTTGCAGAGCGTGGGTGGGTGGGGGGTTTTGGCGGTGGGTGGAGGGCGCCGCGATAACATTTATGCCGCGTTCTGACAAATTGCACAACAAGAGCCGCGAACTTGAGTTAAAACAGAAAACAATAAAAAGCAAAAAAATCAGAAGAGAAAAAGAAACACATAACCAAGAAAAAAAAAAAAAAACAATTGCGGCGATAGAAAAACATGAGAAATACATACCAACAAGAGTAACAAGCAGAGAGGCAGAAGAACGTAAAACAGACGCAACGCAAGCGATATGAAAAGCGCAGCAACAAACTGCACAAAGCTCTGCCAGCGACAGCCGGAACGATGGAGAGCGAGACGGCGCAGAGGCAGAGCAGCAGCATTAGAAGAGCGTTGCAAAGTTATGCGTATACACTCACACACAGACACACACAGTTAGGCAGCAGTGCGATTGTATGCATGGCATGCATGCATATCTGACGTCCGTCGTCTGCCCTGAGCGCACTTACATAAGCAACGCGTCGTTTCCGTCAATGACGAACGCGTTCGCGCCCACACGCGCCAACTGAAACACTCTCCCTTTGCGAGCTACTCTCACACACTCTCACACACTTCTACTCTCTATGTGTGTGTTCAGTTGAACATGCGCCAATCACTCTCTTCTTTTGATACGTTCGCACTCTCCCGCATTTATGAGAGTCTCTCTCACACACAGCTGCTGCTGCAGCGATCGCATTGCGTTGCGCATCAGAAGCGAGCGACGTTCCTCGACCTTGACAGTGAAATTCATTTTGCTGTTGACGCTGGCGCAGCTAGATCGGCGACAGCAGCAGCGGCTCGGCATCGGCAGCGGCAGCGATAGCGGCGCTTTTGCAATTTACAAGCGCAAATTGTTTTTGTTGCTGTTGCTTTTATACGCTAGTTTTGCAATTTGTGGAGCACTCAAACATTTTGCGTATGCGGGCGTATTTCTATGTACATACATACACACATATGTATGTATGTGTGTGTACATGTATAGTATATACTGGCATATGCTTTATTATGGCAGTAGTAGTCGTTGTTGTTGTTGTTGTTGTTGGCGAGTTAGGTGCATTCGCCGCACGACCTTGAACATTTTGCATTTGGCACGACTTTGCCAGCGTGCACACATAAAACTATGTATGTGTATAAGTATGTACATATGTATGTATGTATGTATATGTTCTATTATACGTACATACATATTATAGATCAGTGAACATACATACATATGTATATGTATGTATATCTATGCATTGTTTTTGCTGTGCTTCACTTTACTGATCGTCACACTACGGTTGAATGCACCGGGTATTTGAAACTAATTGATATAACAAAGTAAAAAAATATATAAAAAAATATATGTGTATATATCGACATACATATGTATGTATGTATGTATGTATGTATGTATGTATGTATGTACATATGTAAAACAAAAGTCAAGAGAATGAAGAACGAAGCCGCCATAATATTGGGCTTAGAATGTATAATAATTAAAAAATTAATAATTAAAAAAGAAATGCATATATTTATTATTAATTTTATACTATGTGGAATTTAAATATTTTTTTATGATTTATTATATTTATTTTATCTCATAAATAATGAACAAATTTCACAAAACAAAATCAATTAAATGAATATTTTCAAATTTATTCTAATTCAATATTTCCCATCTAATCAAAAATGTCGCTCGCTCTATCTCCCTCTCTCTGCCTCTCTCTCTCTCTTCTTCTTTTCTCTCCCTTTCGCTTATCATTGCCTCTCTATCCCCCACTCTTCCTCTTTTGTTGCCACCACACAAATTGCCAACCGCGCATAGATCTCAAAAACACTCTGACTTGGGCATACCCGCTGTCTAGTGCTAACGGTTACAGGGTATATGGAAATAAACAAGAAGCAAATACCGAAGCGAGCCACATTTGTATAAAAATTGTGTTTGGCAATGAAAATTATTGGACATTGCCACACATACATATACATACATATGTACACACATACGCACGCGACACGCTAGTCTGCATCTGTGTGTGTGTGTGTATGTTTAGTGCATTCTTCGTGGCTTTTTTCTTATTATTTTGTTTTGCTTTGATTTTCACATGCACACGAAACTTGATTTTATTTATAAGAATTTGAACAATTTGTGCACTTTCTTTTGTTTGCTCGCAAACATCACGTTGCTGCCAAGGATGCGGGGCGCGGTTGTGGCATCTTCTGTGTTAGAGGGGCAAAGAATATATTGTGTGTCTCACTTGCACACACACACACACACACACACACACACACATGACAGCATTGGTCAACATTTCAAGGGCACACGCTTGCACACTTTGTATGTACATACATACATACATATATGCAACGATCTGATGCCAGAGGGCGCTTTCTCTCTCAAAAAAGTCGAGTGAGGCAGAGAGAGAGAGAGAGAGAGGTGGCTTTCGCTCTCTTGTGTGCTGTGCAAATCTAATGTGATCAGTTACACTTGCAGACTGACGCACTCACACACACACGCACACAGACAGGCAGACTGGGAAGTCCATTCACTCACACCTACGCAACGACGAAGCCACGCGTTCGGACTTTCGCACACGAACAGCACAACACCATCAACATCGTTCGTCTTTCGTCGTTCGTCGTTCGTCTTTCGTCGTTCGCCTTTCGTCGTTTGGCCTTGCACAATTGTGGTTTATTCGCAGCTGCGTCAACTGCTGCACTTCCGCACCCACACACGCATAGCTATAATATTTGTGTTCTCTGAGGGCCTCTCACACGTTCTAACTCTCTCACGTCGACGCGCGCTCTCTCTATCTCTCTCTCTACTCCACTGTATGGCTGCTAATGCTTGGAGAGTGCAATTGTCGCAGCGAAGTCGCCGTCGTCAAAAAGTGAAATGCTAAAATAAAATGCGAAAAACAACAACTAGAACAACAGCGACGGCCAAGAAAGCAAAACAAAGCCAAATGTAGAAAAAAAAAGTACGCGCTCAGCTGCTGCTGCTGCCGTTGCTGCTGCCATTGTTGCTGCTGCTGCTGCGTTAGAATATGTACTACAAACAAATGTGAAGCGCAGTCAGCTGCAGTTGACGCGTCGCTGCCGCTGTCGCAGTCGCTGTTGCTGCTGCTGCTGTGACTGTCGGTGTTGTCGTTACTCGTTTTCATTTCGCCTGCGGTTTCAGTTGTCATTTTACTACAGCCGCTGTTAGTCAGTTATTTGTGTGCGTCGTCGTCGCCGCCGTCGCCGTCGCTGACGTTGCATTCTAAGTGTGTTTTTGGCGTATACCAAAAGAGACAAACCCATCATATCCCTCCCACCCACTCTTCACCTAACCAACCAATAATCAACAAAACAAACAACAACAACAATTCATATGCTTTGCATATTTTTCTTGTGGCGTTAATTTCCGCATTTGCAGTGCGTCGAAAAAGGCGCGTAAAACGCACCATCTTTTCCTCTCTTTCTCTCTAACCTCAAGGCTAGACGCGTCAGAAGCTTACTGTTGTTGTTGTTGTTGTTGATGCTCTCTTTCGTCGTCTGTCGTCGTCTCTCGTGTCTCGCCGCCATTGCGTCTGCGTTTGTCACTTACAGTTGAACGCGTCCGTTTCTCTGCCAGCGCTGCATTACGTTATGTTACGCTGCGTTGCGTTGCGTCGCGTTGCGTTGCGTCGCGTCGCTGCTGCGTCGTCTACGTGTTCATCGACGCAAATTCCTTTGAACGCGATCCGTGCCATTGTCGCGTTTTCTAATTTACCGCTTATCCGTTGTTTACGTTGCAACCGCGACTTGCGAATAGTTTAGATTTATATTCAATTATTTTATGCATACACATACACATACACATACATACATATGTATGTATATGTGCTGCAGTGTTTTATTTTTTCAAATGCTCTTTCATCTGTTTGTAATTATTATACATTTTTTTTATGTATTTTTTTTTTTACGTCACTTAGCGCACAAGAAATGAACGCCACGTTTTTCATATAAAGTGAAAGAGCAAGCGCTACTGTGTGAGTGTGAAGCAAGTTATTCAAAAGCAACTAAAAAGAGCAGGCATAATAAATCAAAAAGAAAACATATAAAAAAACACACATAGTTCATTGTTTTTCAAATATTATTCGTTTACAACAATTAATCGTGTCGTATTTTGCTGCTGCTGCTGCTGCCTGCTGCATAAGCAAACAGGGTGAGTCAAGTTCCTAACGTAACGTAACGTAACGTAAAGTTTTCTGTATTGTAACGTAACGCGCAAGGATTTGTGTGAGTTGCGATCAACAAACAATTACGTAACTACGAGACGAATGTATTTAGAAATTTCTTCATATTGTTGTTCTTGTTGTTTATCAGCACTCTTCTCATTATCAGCAAACAAAATAATAATAATAATAATTTATTAAAAATTGAAATCATACGAAATTGAATTGAAAATAGAATTGCAATTGTAAATTTATATGTATGTATGTAGCTAATTTATTTTAAATATATTCATTTATGTATGTATGTATTTATGTATGTTTGTAAATGTTTAAAAATATTAGTGCATATTTGCAAGCCGCAGCCGATAAACGCGGGCAGCGCCGCCGACTGATAAGCCACAAAAGTATGAGTGCATGTGGGGAGAACAGGGGCATGCAGGGGGTGGATGGGGGTGGATGGGGAGTGGGTGGTGGGAGGGAAAAGGGCGTCTCAGCGATGCGTTTGCTCCTAGAAAGCTCAAACGGCAGCGAGTAAAGTTGAAGCAAGCAAGCAACGAGACTGCGTGAAAGTAGCGAGTGCAAGCAACGAGAAGCGATCTTGACGCACAGTGGCGACACGGCCAGGTGCAACAAATAACAACTAGAAGAAGAAGTAGCAGAAGAAGAAGAAGGAGAAGAAGAAGGAGAAGAAGAAGGAGAAGAAGAAGAAGAAGAAGAAGAAGAAGAAGAAGAAGAAGAAGAAGAAGAAGAAGAAGAAGAAGAAGAAGAAGAAGATGAAGAAGGAAAACAACAAATAGCGTTCAATTTGCCATAAGAATTGTTTTTGGTTGCTGCCGCTCTCGTTGTTGTTGCCGCTCTCGTTGCTGTTGTTGTTGCCGCCCCGCTTAATGCAGCGCAACGAATTGCGGCAAAACTTTTTCATCAGCCCACACAAAAACAAAGTAACATAAAACAAAAACAAAAACAACTAGACAACAAAAAAAAATTAAAAACATCTTTTTTTCTTCAAGTAGAAAAATCAAAAAAAAAAAAACTTAAAAAAAAACTGCAACACACCCAATCGCAATAGAAGCGAATTAGCAGCAGAAGCGCCAAAGACAGAGGGAGACAGGGAGAGGGGCTGATAGCGAGGCAGCTAGTGTGCAAGACAGAGAGAGAGAGAGAGAGAGAGAGAGAGAGAGAGAGAGAGGGGCATATATAGATAGAGAGAAAGAGAGATAAAAGTGGCTTGCATAGCTGATTTTCCCACGAGTGCCGCAACGCTTTTCATCAACGTCGCCGTTGACAGACGACAAACAGCAACGAATGCGAATGCAACGAGACGCAGAGAGACACATGGAGAGATAGAGAGAGTGCTAGTGCGAAAGAGATGCACAAGTCGAGGCAACTGCAACGACAACAACAACAACGAAACTCAGCTCCGATATTTCAGGTGTGAAGAGCAAATTGCACTTTGATGCACAACTTTTCGCACACACCCACACACACCTACACACACACACCCACACACACACAGTACTATGTATGTATGTATATACATAAATTTGATTCAATTATAGGCAAATAAAATAGCTCAAATGCAAAGAGAAAGGCATGAAAGTTCATGCTGCCAGGAAAGGGCAAAAGGAAGTGAAGTCCATAGTTTATTAGAAAGAAGAAGAAGAAGAAGTAGAAAAAAAACACACACACACACACACACAGCAATCCACAACCGCATTTCAGATTAGAGTTCAGCATGTAAATTAGGCTGATGTGACAACATCCACTGATCGACTTGCAAATACTCTGCAATTTTGAAATTTAAAATTTGAAAATTTTAAAAAATATTTTCCTTTTTTTTTCTTATTATATTTATTTTGTATCTCTTTTATTTTTAGTTTTATTATTTTAATATATATTTATTTTTGCGCTACCAAAATTTGTTTAATCTTTTGATTAATTAATATATATTATATTTTATAAATAAAATATATTAAATAGAATTAAATTAATTATTTTTAAAAGTATTTATGTTTATTTTATGTTTCTTATAGATATAAATTAACTAAATTAATTTACATTTTATTATTATAAATTTTATATTATTAGAAATATTTTTAGTATTCTTATTAAAATATAAAATATTATAATTTTATTTGATTCTTATGTATTTTTCGGTAAAAATTAATATTATTTTTATTTTATTTATTTATTTTTATTTTCGAATCATTTTACAAATATGCATAAATATATATGTATATATTTATATATTTTTTTAAATATTTTTATTAATGTAAGAAATGTGTTTTAAATAATTTTTCATTTTCAATTTAAGTTATTCAATTTATTACACTATTGTTGAAAATAGTTTTTTTAATTTACGAATTAATTTATTAAATTTATTGAAAATAGTTTTTCATTTTGAAATCATTGTTAATATTTTGCAATTAACCAGACAAGTTCCTTTCTCACTTTAAATTAAAAATATATTTTTTTTGTTTGAGAAATAATATATTTCTTTTTAATTTATGGTAAAGTATTGTATTTGTATATTATTATTATTATTATTATTATTATTATTATTATTTTTTTTTTTTTTTTTTTGTAATTTATTTGTCGCTTTGACTTGCATTAATTTTGTGTTAAGTAGATTTTGTTTATGCTGCTGCTGTTGTTGTTGTTGCAGTCCTCTCTCTTTTAAATGTATTGTTGTTGTTGTTGCTGTTGTTGTTGTTGTTGCTGTTGCGCCATGACGCTGTCCGTCGTCATCAGCAACATGGGTGTGGGAAAAGTGGGCGGAGCTTAAAGTGCGACTCGTCGTCGTCGTCGTCGTTGGCGGTGGTGGTGGTGGCGGTGGTGGCGGTGGTGGCGGTGGCGGTGGTGGCGTCAACTCTTCGTGTCTGTGTATTTAGTTGTAATTGCATTTGTACAACAACTGCAACAACAACAACAACAGTTTTTTATTTGCTGTTTTAGTTGTTTGCATGCGACACGCGTTTAAATTGAATTGGATCATATCTGCCTTCATTTCTTTTTTTTTTGTATTTTTTTCTCATTTTATTTTTTTTTAAATTTTTTCCGTGTTTTGTTGTTTGTTGTGCATAGTGAACACCCATTGTAAGTGTTGTTGTTGTTGTTGTTGTTGCTGCATAAAGTAAATTGTGACCACGCCCTAATGCAGCCTTTCTCTCTCTCCCACTCTCTCTCTCCCACTCTCTCTCTCTCCCACTCTCTCTCTCTCTCTCTATCTCTCTCTCACTCCGTGTCTCTCTTTCGCTGTCCGAAACTGGCCATTTGAAAGTTGTCGTTGTCGTTGTTTTTGTTGTGTTTATTTTTTTCTGTGGCATGCCCCATTTCCAAGTCACTTTGCTTGTGGCAACTAATGGAAATGCATAAATATATACATATACATATGTACATACATGTATGTATGTGGAAATACCCTGTAAAGTGTAAGCGCCACAAATGCATACTTCGAGTTGCACGTATTGTTTTCTTTTCCTTTTTTGCTGTTTAGTTGCCACATTTTGCGGCCATATTTGTTGCAGCTCGATTTTGATTGCGTATACGCCTCATGGTTTTTTTTTTATGCTGTCGGCCCTGAAATGTGCATTATTTCATTAGGCAACAATTGATTTGCTTTGCCACGCAATTGGCAAGTGGCAACTGGACAATTGGCGTGGCATGCAGCTGCTTGTGAACTTGCCACACATTTTTTAGCGATTTTTTTTTTTTTTTTTTGTTTGTTTGATGAATGAGTTTAATCAATTTCCACAGCACTCGCTGGGCATTGTTGTAAGAGTTGTGATTGTGTTGCTTGTGGCAAGCTCACTGGCCAGCGAGTTGCAAGTGTGCACTTGACTCTGAAACGTGCCCCAAACTGTGGCCAAAGGAACACAGACGCAAGGCACAGAAACTGAAACTGAAACAGCGCTGACTGCAAATCGGGCAGAGATTTCATACATACTTACATACATACATACATACATACATACATACATACGTACATACATACATACATACGTACATACATACATACATACATACATCGCTTTGAATTGCGCTTAATTGCAGTTCGCACTTATGTAATGGGGCCGACGAATGCAATCCATTCTCTTCATTCCAATCTCTGGCCATTCAATGCACAACAACAACAACAACAACAACAACACTTGCCACAACAATAACAACAACAACAGCAACACAATGCAATGCGGCAATCGCTTTTGTTGTTGTTGTTGTTGTTGCTGCTGATCGATTGTTTATTAATAAGTCAGTCCATATGTTTGTCTCCTTCTGGCCCCAACAACTGATCCATATATGCCTCTCTCCCTCTCTCTCTCTCTCTCTCTCTCTCTCTCTCTCTCTCTCTGTCTCTCTCTTTATCTACTTTTAATACACACATTCGCTGCCATTTTATTGTTATCTTCAACTAATTGTTGTTCTCTTTCTATTTGCAGGTAAGTGCAGTCTACAAAAAAACAAAAAACAATAACAATAACAAATAAAGTTGATTAAGGACAATGGATAATGGGTAAATAATGTATAATAGGCAGTTGCCCACAAATCGTATTTTTCTGTTGTTGTTGTTGTTGTCTTTTTCTATAGTATGTCTGTCTCGCTTCTCACACTGCCTCAAAGAATGTGCTCTCCCCAACTTCAAATGTGAATGGGAATTCCTCACATTTCATTGTCTTTCAGCGGCTCCTCTTTACATCTCTCTCTCTCTATCTCCCTCTCTATATCTCTCGCTCTCGCTCTCTCACATGCTCTCTCTCTCTCTCTCTCTGTCTCTGTCTCTGTCTCTCGCTCTCTCTCTCTCTCTCTCTCGCTCTCACATTCTCTCTCTCTCTCTCTCTCTCTCTGTCTCTGTCTCTCACTCTCACACTCTCTCTTTCTCTCTCTATCTCTCTCTCACATGCTCTCTCTCTCTCTGTCTCTGTCTCTGTCTCTCGCTCTCTCTCTCTCTCTCTCTCTCGCTCTCACATTCTCTCTCTCTCTCTCTCTCTCTGTCTCTGTCTCTCACTCTCACTCTCACACTCTCTCTTTCTCTCTCTATCTCTCTCTCACATGCTCTCTCTCTCTCTCTCTCTGTCTCTCTCTCTGTCTCTCTCTCTGTCTCTATGGGTCAATTTTCTACAGTTCTAAAATATATTAAAAATCACTTTTTTTATTATTTAAATATTTTTTGCTCACAGTCTTTTTCGTAATTTATAGATTTTAAATATTTTTGTATTTATATATATAAAAAAATAAATTTAAAAAAAAAATAATTTTCATATATTTGACTATATATCTTCAACACAATATATTCCAACGGCGCTTGACCTTAGTTTTTACCCTATGAACATTTTTAAAAATTTTTTAAAAATTAAAAAAAAAAAAAATAAAAATAAAAAAAAAATACGGAAAGAAAATTCAGTTACGATGCGACTGACAGATAGATAGTGGCAGCAGCATGGGGTGCACCATCGTTATAATGCTGCCAGCTGTGCTGCTCTCTCACTCTCTCTCTCTCTCTCTCTCTCTCTCACTCTTTCCCTCTCTTTCTGTGCCCCTTTGACAACTCTCGTTGACCCAATTCTTTAGTGGCAACAATAAAAATAAAAAAAACAGCAGGGGGAAGATTTCTATCAGCGAAATGAAAATGAATTTTGGCAACCCTTGATGTTGAATTGGTGAAAGTTTTGTGTGTGTGTGTGGCACGTGTGTGTGTGGCAGTTGTGGCAGCTGCAGGATCTGCTGTCACCTGCATTCTGCTCTCCTTTCATTCTTTCTTTCTTTCGTTCTTTCTTTCTGCACTTTTGCTGACGCTTCGTTAATTGCGATTGTTTAAATAGAAGTGCCGTTAGGTCCTCATCCGCTGTGGAGTAGGGGTAGGTTGCAAGGACTTTCTCAACTGAGAAACTTTCGCTGCGCGAATTTTCGAATATTTCTCTAGTTGTTGTTGGTGTTGTTGTTGTTGTTGGTGTTGTGGCAAGTGGCGCAAGTTGTTGCATTCCACGGCAACTCACAGTCCGTTAGCCATAAAAGCAGGCATCAATCATAGCTGCTACCTGGCGAACCTCATATCTGCCACAAAATGGGGCGTTATCGCTCTTAATGACGCGCCATTTGTTGTTGCAACTGCCCCGCATTTGTGGCGCGTCTCGCCCAAAACAAAAAAAAAAAAAAACAGTATAAATAATAAAAATCGAAGTAGAAGTAGCAAAAAAAAACGTAAACTTATTAGATTTGCACATGGCGAACGATTCATCTTTTAATTACCGCGTTGAAAGCGCGCATTTTTCAATACCACATCGAAGTTTGAAGTTGCTGCTGCAACATGCGGCACAGCTGCCACATGCCACATGCTGCATGCCACATGCTGCATGCCGCCATCTCGCTCGCACCAACTGCCCACGCATGCCTGACCAATTTCGCACTGCGCTTTGCACTAAAATAAATCTACTGCGATTTGTTTGTTTGCACAAGCCGCCAACTGCTCCCCCCTCCTCTCCACTCCTCTCCACTATCCAACTCCGCCCGTCTCCCCCATCCGTTACCCCGCTCCGCAACACAGTCACCTCTTTGGCGAACCCCGATGGCAGCTGAAGGCGGTCCACGGTGGGTCCGTTAAGCGCCCGGGGGACCGCACTAAATATTAGACTCCGCTTAGTTGTCCATATACATACCTCTCTCTCTCTTTCTCTTTCTCTCTTTCTCTCTCTCTCTCTCTCTGTCTCTCTCTCTGTCTGTCTCTCTGTCTCTGTCTCACTTGCTGCTGTTATTTATCATAAAAAATTGCTCAGATTTGTTTTGCGACGGCAAAGACATGACGCTCATTTGTTAGCAAACGAACTGGCAACCGCAGCTCAACCTGCCGCGGAATGAGGCTGTGGCACCGACACCGACTGCAACCAGCTGCCGACCACTCCCCGCATTCCCGTTGGCCACCCTCTCCATACCATTCAAACTACAGCAACTGACATATGCTTTCTCTAGAGGCGTTGTTGCTCCGCTCTGTCTGTCTGTCATCTGTATAGTATACCCTCGCCTCATAAAACCTCTTAAATAGGGTATCATAAAGTTGCCTCAATGACAGCGCCCACAATTCATACAGACGGACAGTAAGCTGCAGAAATAACGGCAAACTCGTTAAGCTTCAGCTTTCAAAAAACCATATACAATATAAATAACTCTAATAATAGACTTTGTTCTCAAGAAAATCGTAGTTTCAATTTTACGGGTTTCCGAAGAGTATTTCCCGAGATACGGCTAAAAATGTGATCTAAAGTTGCCAAAAATCGACATTTTCGAATAATTGCTGTATTTGAAACTTTGAAATGCCATAACTTTCTCAAAAATCAACCGATTGTCATGAAAATTGACATTTTGGTTTTGGTTTTGATATCACAATAAAACTGCATTCAAATTTTGTTCAATTTCGGAAATTTCAATTTTTCGACATTTTTCATCAATTTTTGATACTAACCCCTTGACAATATCATCAAAAATCGAAAAGTTTTTGACCCCAATTTTTTGTTTCTAATCGATTTCCAGACTCAAAACTAGCATAATGCTTTTTTATTTGAGGGGTTTTGGATCAGTATTTTCCGAGATATGGCTAAAAATGTGATCAAAAGTTGCCAAAAATCGACATTTTCGAATAATTGCTGTATTGGAAACTTTGAAATGCCATAACTTTCTCAAAAATCAACCGATTTTCATGAAATTTGACATTTTTGTTATGGTTTCGAAATCACAAGAAAACTGCATTCAAATTTTGTTCAATTTCGGAAATTTCAATTTTTCGACATTTTTCATCAATTTTTGATACTAACCCCTTGACAATATCATCAAAAATCGAAAAAGTTTTTGACCCCAATTTTTTGTTTCTAATCGATTTCCAGACTCAAAACTAGCATAATGCTTTTTATTTGAGGGGTTTTGGATCAGTATTTTCCGAGATATGGCTAAAAATGTGATCAAAAGTTGCCAAAAATCGACATTTTCGAATAATTGCTGTATTGGAAACTTTGAAATGCCATAACTTTCTCAAAAATCAACCGATTTTCATGAAATTTGACATTTTTGTTATGGTTTCGAAATCACAAGAAAACTGCATTCAAATTTTGTTCAATTTCGGAAATTTAAATTTTTCGACATTTTTCATCAATTTTTGATACTAACCCCTTGACAATATCATCAAAAATCGAAAAAGTTTTTGACCCCAATTTTTTGTTTCTAATCGATTTCCAGACTCAAAACTAGCATAATGCTTTTTATTTGAGGGGTTTTGGATCAGTATTTTCCGAGATATGGCCAAAATTGTGATAAAAAGATGCTCTAAATCGCTATTTTCGCATAATTGGTATATTGGAATCTTTGAAATGCCATAACTTTCTCAAAAATCAACCGATTATCATGAAATTTGGCTTTTTGGTTATGGTTTTGATATCATATTAAAACTGCATTCAAATTTTGTTCAATTTCGGAAATTTTAATTTTTCGACTTTTTCACCAATTTTTCATACTAACCCCTTGACAATATCATCAAAAATCGAAAAAGTTTTTGACCCCAATTTTTTGACTCTAATCGATTTCTAGACTCAAAACTAGCATAATGCTTTTTATTTGAGGGGTTTTGGATCAGTATTTTCCGAGATATGGCCAAAATTGTGATTAAAAGAAGCTCTAAATCGCTATTTTCGCATTAATGGTATATTGGAATCTTTGAAATGCCATAACTTCCTCAAATATCAACCGATTTTCATGAAATTGGCATTTTGGTTTTGGTTTTTAAAACTGCATTCAAATTTTGTTTTGGATAACCAGAAGTTGTCCAAAAATGTTGAGAATTTTATATCGATATAGTGGCCTTGTTAATTTAATATAGTTTCTTGTTGTTGGGGCAACCCAACATAAATTTCATTACCTAATATTAAAATTTTATAATTTTTATATATAATTTCTTTTTTTCTGAGGTTGTTGGTGCTTTTTAAATTTGTTTAAATTTTTTTTATTACTGCAGCCGCCGACTGTTGCCAAAGTTCAACGCAAATATAATCTGTCAAATAATTTATCAGTGTTTGCTGACGATGAGATGAGAGTAGCAACAACAACAGCAACAGCAACATGACGAAGAAGAAAAGGCAGCAGCAGCAGCAGCAGCAGCAGCAGTGGCAGCATTGAGACCTCGCTGTCTGTGGCTGTTGCCTTGTGCAAAGTTCAGTTCAAGTGCAACAACAACAACAACAACAACAGCAACAACAACAATTTGAAATAGCATCGATAAAGAAATGCTTTCTTTAGGAATCTATACGTTGTCTGCCCTCTGTCCACCCCCGCTTACCTATTGCGCCCTCTCCACGCTAGTTGATTCTTTCTATCATCATTTATTTTCCATTTTGTTTTTTTTTTGTTCAGTTTCGTCTTCTAGTATTTTTATTTTATTTTTTGTTGTTGTTGTTGTTATTTTTGGAAGCGGCATCTAATGATGCGAGTAACGTACATACATACTAGAGAAACACAGACACTGAGGATGACGAGCAAAGTCCCATCATCATCATCATCATGATCATCGACATGATGATGATCGCCGACTATTGAGACTTTCAGTTTACAGATGCTTCAGTTTTTATGGCAGCAACTATTATTGCTGCTACTATTTAACTACTCTCATTTGAACTGTCAATCAAAAGATGTTGAGCATCCATCGCAACTGGCGACGATCTCAAGCATTTCCTATATAGACACATTTAAAGCGATTATCGGTTATCGATTACCGATCCGTGATCAGCGATCAACTTAAGCGGCGGCAGCTACTACTTCTTGATTCAAGTGCAATTTGACAGCCTCAAGCGGTTTCCAAATAATATACATTTTAAACACATTCAAGATAACTATCAGAAAAAAAGTGTTAAAGATATACAAAAAAATATATATACATATAAATTAAAGTAAATTTTAAAAAGTTAATGAAATTTCTAAATGATGATAAACTAAATAAAATTAATTACCACAATTAATTAAATAAATATAAAACATTGAAGCGGTATTTATATGGCAAAAACTTATAAAGAAGATAATAATAAATTTGGTTAAATAATATTTTTTTAAATTTTTTTTGATATTAAAAATCATTTGCTTAAATTAGATGATTTAAATTGAATTGATTAATCATAAATAATAAATAAAACAATTTAGCAGCACAATTAAGTTTATTAAATCTAAAGAATTACATTAAATATAAAAATTAATATCTTTCAACATTTTCAAATTTCAATATTATTAATTAATTGGTAATTAATACTATATTACAAATAAGAAGTAATCAATATTAATTAATAAATGAAAATAATAAAAATACAAAAAAATTAATAATAGTAAATTAAAAATATAAAAGAAATTAAGAAATTATAAATAAATAAATAATAAATATATAAATACTATATAACAAATAAGTAAGTAATCAATATTAATTAATAAATAATTAACAATAAATGAAAATAATAAAAAAAAACAAATAAATATTAATAATATATAAAAAATATGGAAATATTAAGAAATAATAAAAAAATAAATAAATAATAAATATATAAATACTATATAACAAATAAAAAGTAATCAATATTAATTAATAAATAATTAATAATAAATTAAAAATAATAAAAATACAAATAAATAACCTAAAAAAAATAAAAAATATTAAATAATAAATAGAAAATTTAAAAATTTCTTAAAATATTTATAAATAATTTAGTTAATCAATTTCTATGATATTTACATTAATTTTCGCTACTCTCTAGTTATATATAGTTAAATTACATATCTCTCAAATTTCTCAACTTGAGTTCGACGTCGACTTCGACGTCGGCTGCACTGCATTTGTTGCTAACTTTGTCATCATCGCAAGGGTGAAGGGTGGGTGGAGGGAGGGGGTGGTTTTGGTGTGTACTTTTTTCAGCCATTTTGCGTTGTAAAATGTTTTCAATTGTTTGTTGGCATTTTCTTCTCTGTTTTGTTTTTTTTTTTTGTTTTTGGCTCGCCCGATCGACATCCATTCTCGCATATAACTATATATAATATATATACATGTGTGTCTCTGTGTGTGTGTGTGTGTGTGTGTTTGCTCACAAACAGAAACGATTAAATTATCTCAAGGTTGCACGCGCGCTATGCGCTCTGCTTCTTTGCGCAATTTCTGCGCTCTTTTCTACGCTGTTGCCGTCGATTTCCCTTCGATTTATGCCACATATATACATGTATATACCCGTCTCTCTCCCTCTCCCTCTCACTTTCTCTTTCTCCCTCACTGTGTATATGTCTATCTCTGTCTGTGCTTGACTCCTCGAACGGTTTGCTTGAAATTTCCACATATAATTTGCGTCCTGTTTTTATGTGCCGCCATTGAAATTGCAACTGAGTAGGCCAAAGGTTGTCATCCAGCCACGTGTTGCATGTGGCATGTGGCATGCTTTGTGCTTGCCACATAGCCTGTGGTCCACAGTAGTGACATCGACTATCCACTAGCATGTGGCATTGTTACCCAGAGACACACAGTGACTTTGGTGTCAACAGCGATTAAACTCAATGCGGAAGCTGCAACAACAGCAACAGCAGCAGCAGCAGCAACATCATCAGCAACAACAACAACTACAACAACAATGATGTCAACCCCAGAGTTCTCTTATTGTTGCTACAATTCATTTGCTGCTGATGTTACTGTTGCTGTTGTTGCTGGACACCTGTTGTTGCTGCATCGATTTATTGCTGATGTTGCTGATGTTGGTGTTGTTGGTGTTGTTGGTGTGGCGTCTGCCGCACTTTATGATGTAGTAGGTTTGTGGCCCGTGCGGCGTATGTGAGTTATGATCTTGCAACGAATCATGATAATGATGTTGACGATGTTGATAATGATGTTGGTTGCCTGTTGTTGCTTGCCGGCAACATGTTGCTGCTACAACGGTCACGTGCGGCATGTATGCAAGCTTTGATATTGAGCGGCAACAGGTGTCGGATTGCAGCAGCAGCAGCAGCAGTTGCAGCAGCAATCGACTGCACTCCATTAAGACAGACAACAACAGCAGCAACAACAGCAGCAGCAGCAACATGTTGGCACGTGAAGAGGCCCAGAGATAGCGACAGCTACAATAACACAATTCTCAACACAACAGCAACAGATCATTAAGACGCATAAACCTTTGCCGCATTCTTTGCCAACAATAATATCAATAACAGCAGCAATCTGCGTAGCACAACAGCAATTGTTGCTGGTAGAATCATTAACAATGAAAGCAGCAGCAGCAACAGCAATACACATATTGATAAATGCAATATGCAGACAAACTATGTCGAGTGCAGCAGCAACTGTTGCAGCCACATGCCTTTAGCAATAGCTGATAGCAGCAACTGTTGCTGTTGCTGCTGCAACTTAAGGCTGGTCGAGTGTTTATGTTGTCCAGGTGACACCTACGCAACAACAGCAGCAACTGGTTTGCCTTTGGTTGACAATTGTTGGTGTTGCTGTTGTTGTTGTTGGTGCTGCTAACGATGCGCGCGTGTCAGCAATATGTTGCTGCCACGTTTCGTATCATTAGTCAAGGAAAAACGCGAACAAAAATAAATAAGCCACAGCAACTATTGCTGGCAATCAGCAGCTCAAATGCAACCCAAATCAATTGCAGCTGTTTGTTGTTGTTGTTGTTGTTGATGTTGATGTTGCAGCTACTGTTGCTGTTGCTGTTGCTGTTGATTGTGTCAATGCAGCAACAACAACAACAATAGGCCAACTCTTGGCATGATTTATGGCCAGGCATTTCTTGCATCACCCACACAGAGATGCAACCAAAGCAACATACGCTAATATTGTGTGAAAGCAGCAGCAACAGCAACAACAGCAACAGCAACAGCAGCAGCAACATTGCTCATACGCCCACGTGCACGGCAGCAACAACAATGATCACATTTCCATTCGCTGGCATATTTAGCATGTGCATAGACGCAATCATAACCATAAAAAGTTTGCCCATTTTCCATTTTTTCTTTTAGCCACCCCCCTTCGCCCCTTCTCCCACTCTCCTCACTCTTTCACTTGGTGTGTGTGTGTGCAACATTTTGTTGCGGCGGCGTTTGTTTTGAATAACTGCAACGAAAACGAGCTGGCGACAATTTTGGTCAGACTGTTGCTACTGCTGCTACTGCTGCTGCTGCTGCTGCTGCTGCTGGTGATGTTGCATGCCCCGCCGCGCCCATAAAAGGCGCTTGTAAGTGCTACTGTTTATCCTAAAAAACTAACGGTAGAAATGCGCTGCATAATTTACGCAGAAAATTGGCAGCCGCAATGTGCATGTGTGTGTGTGTGCAACGTGCCACAGTTTGTTGCATTGCTTCTTTTGTTTTCACTCGATGTTTCTCTCTCTCTTACTCTCTCTCTGCTTTTCACTTTTCACAAATGGCCATGCAAATTACAAGACACATTAGCCGAATCAACAATCCTATGCCTAACCCAAAAATGGGAGCAACAGCAACTGCAACAACAGCAACAGTAACAGCAACAGCAGCAACATCACATGCTGCAGTAGCTGCAACAGAAGTTGCAAACAGGCAACATGATGCCTGTTGCCTGCCGCATGCCGCATGCCACATACATTTTAGGCAGTGAGGCGAGAGCAGCAGCAACTTACAAAACGGAAATACGCCTAAAATATGTTTACAGGCAGCTGCTAAGCGGCCATTGGAATGACGATTGCTCTCAGCCCCGGGCTGGGTGGCAGCAACACCAACAGCAGCAACAGCAGCAACAGCAGCCAAAAAATGTGCAACAATTGTTGTCCATAGAGTTGCCAAGCATGGCTGCGATTTTCTATTGAATATATCATGAAAATGATATATAAATTTGAAAATAAAAAATTGTTAAAGAAAAATTCAATTTCAAATTAATTTATATTAATTAAATATTTTTTTTTAGTTTTGTATATATATTTATTTATATATATTTTTATTTTAATTCTCTCAAATAATATTTAATTATTTATTTTTATGTCCAATTTTTTTTTTTTTTTTTTTTGTAATTTCTCAATATGCTATGCAATTTCCTTTGAATATATTATAAAAATGATATTTGAAATTTTATTTAAATTTCGCTTTGAATCTCCTTTGAATATGTCATAAAAACAATATATAAATATACAAATTTTTTTTAAATAATCGAATTTAACCAACAAGCAATAGATTTTTTTTGTTAGCTTAAAAAAAAATTAACTTCTAGTTAAAAAAAAAAGTTGCAAGTTAGTGAAGCCATTTTATACCAATTATTAAGAAAACAAATAATTACAAAAAAAGTGAAAATTAAAAAAATACTAAAGACAAACTATAAACTATTCTTATTTTGCATTTGAAACAATTTGCATAAAATACAATTAAATATATATTTAAATAACTCAAAAGAGAGTCTGAAATAAATAGAAAATAAATTTAAACAAACTTCACAAGTTGTCTTTAGCTTTCAATGTGATAAAACTAGCATAAAATTTAAAAAAAAATAGAAAAATACTAAAAATATACTAAATTAAAAATATATATTTTGTTATACTAAAGATATGCTTGAAAAATACTAAACAATTAACTGACGTTGTAAACTTTACGTTGCTTCAACATGAATTTTTTGTGGCAGGATTCACAACAATACGATATTGTTTGATGACGTTGGCAACTCTGCACTTTAGAGTAGTTGGAGTGTCTGTGCCTTGGCCTGGCAAGCCTGGTCAATTGCCGAAGTTTGTTGCTGTTGTTGTTGTTGTTGTTGTGGACTTTGTCGTGGCCTGTTTGGAATGTTTAGTTAACCGTAAATACCAAAAAGTCGCCCGCGCCATTTTGGCATTGATTGCTGCCAGACAGAGAGAGAGAGAGACAGAGAGACAGAGAGAGAGATAGAAAAAGAGTGAGACAGAAAGAGAGAGAGAGACATGTGAATACACTCACTGGAGCGTGAATAACATTTGGTAATCATGGCACAAACACGAAAATGCATTAACAAAAATTGTGATCATAAATTTTCAATCGACACGCGGCGGGTGCTGTTGTTGCAGCAGCAACAGCAACAGCAGCAGCAACAGCAGCAGCAACAGCAGCAGCAACTCTAACTAACTGAACACTAGCTGTCTCTTTCCCTCTCTAAGTATGTGTGTGTGTGTGTGTGTTGAACAAGCGCATGAATGACTGGACGAAAACTGAACTGGACTGCGATGCATTTGGCCAGCAATTGTTGTTGCTGTTGGTGCTGCTGTTGCTGCTGTTGCTGCTGTTGCTGTTGTTGCTGTTGCAGCTGCGCGCATTCTTGGCCAGAGAAAGTTTTTGTTATTGTTGCTGTTGTGCACAAGTGGCAGTCTGGCAGTATCCACAGCATTCACAGTTGGGTCAGTTAAATGCCAAAAGGCTGCCTGTTGTTGCTGCTGTTGTTGCTGCTGCTGTTGTTGTTGCTGGCATTTCATTGCAGTTGCTGGGGTTGCGTGGGTGCAACAACAATTGCAAATATGTTTTCTTTTTTCTGCTACATCTTCTGCATCTGCTTCGTCTTCTATTTGTTGTTGTGTTGAGGCGACACTTGGTGGCAAAAGCAACTCCCACTTTGCACTCCCACGGCAGCAACATGTGCCCCGGGGCAGCAACAAGCAGCAGCAACTGTTGCCCTGCACTTGTCTGCGTATGTAAAACACAAATTGCAATCAGTTGACAATATTTGAATTAATCAATTTATCTACATACAATACATACATGTAGAATTTTTATGGCTATTACAGATATTATTAATTTTTTTATTTTTTTTTTTATTTTATTTTATTTTATTTTATTTTACTTTATATTATTTTATTTTATTTTATTTTATTTTATTTTATTTTATTTTATTTTATTTTATTTTATTTTATTTTATTTTATTTTATTTTATTTTATTTTATTTTATTTTATTTTATTTTATTTTATTTTATTTTATTTTAATTTATTTTATTTTAATTTATTTTATTTTATTTTATTTTATTTTATTTTATTTTATTTTATTTTATTTTATTTTATTTTATTTTATTTTACTATATTTTATTTTATTTTATTTTATTTTATTTTATTTTATTTTATTTTATTTTATTTTATTTTATTTTATTTTATTTTATTTTATTTTATTTTATTTTATTTTATTTATTTTTAGTAATTAATTTTTTATTTTTAATAATTATTATTATTATTTTTATAAATTTCATTTTAATTTTTAATTATTATTATTAATTATATTTGTATTTTTAATTATTATTATTGATTTTATTTTTAATTATTATTATTAAATTTATTTTTAATTTTATTTTAATTTTTTCCGATTTTATTATTTTTTCTTAGTTTTTTTTTTTATAATTATTCGATTGCTGCCTGCAAAAGTATTTGAAGCAGTTGCAACTACATGCAGCTGCCGCAGGCTGTTGTTGCCAGTTATCCTTTGGACATGTGCTCAATTCCTGTCCTCACTTGCCACACACATACGTACGCACACACACACACACACACGCACAGCTTAAACGAATCAATTGGTGAGTTGCTGTTGCCACCAATTTCGAGTTCCTTTTTCGAGCAAACAATAAAATTTTGACTTTATGTTGTCGTCGTTGTTGTTGTTGTTGTTGTTGCTGTTGTTGTTGTTGTTGTTGTTGCTGTTGTTGCTGTTGTTGTTGTTGTTGTTGTTAGCTGGCATATGACTCATGTTTTACTGTGTTGTACGCTGCCTTGTTGGATTCCCTTTTTTTTATGCTGCGTGTTTTTCTGTGTGTGTGTGTGTGTGTGTGTGTTAAATTCAATTCTGCTTTTCACTTTTTCTCTTCATCAGTTTTTATTTTTTTTATTTTGCATGTTTTTGTTTTATTTTTTTTTTTAATTTTTTGTTTTTTTTTGGAGGCGTCCTAAAGCGCGCACGCTTGCAACATGTGAGAAGTTGCCGGTCGAAGGTTTTACCCCTTTTGGCCCGTGTTGCTGTTGTTGTTGCTGTTGTTGCTGTTGTTGCTGTTGTTGTTGATGTTGCTGCTGCTGCTGCTGTTGTTGTCGTTGTTATGTATGTGTTTGTACAACGCCTTTGCTGTGGCTTCTGTTGCTGCTGCTGCTGCTGCTGCTGCTGTTGCTGCTGTTGCTGCTGCTGTTGGTGTTGCTCTTGTTTCCATAGTTGTTTCAATACCACCGATGCATTCCTTTTAGCCTCAGCAATTGACTTGCTCACACACATACACACACAACACATACACACACAACACACAACACACATATGCAGACAGATAGATGCTGGCAAAGAGATGCGATAAAAATTTATTGAGCTGAGGCTTTTGGCCTGTGCCTTCGTCCGTCCATCTGTTCGTCCATCTGTTTGTCGGTCTGTCTGTCTGTCTGTCTCTTGGTCTGTTTGGGGGCCTACAGACCTCAACTTGGCACTGTTGGGATCTGCACCAAAAGCGGTTGCTGTTGTTGCAACGTACATTGATAGCTTTGTGGCCTTTTGCCTTTTTTCAGCATCGTTTTCTTCTCTCTCTTCTTTTTTTTTTTGGCTGCTTGTTGCTCTTGGTTGTTTATTTTTATTGTTGGTAGGTGTTGTTGTTGTTGTTGTTGTTGTTTTTGTTGTTGTTGTTGTTGCTGTTGCCGTTGCTGCTTCTCAAAATCAATTGAGTTTAACTGCTTTTAATTTACTTGGAATTTGTACGGCTTTAATGGATTTATGTCGGCTTATATTGCTGCTGCTGCTGCTGTTGCTGCTGCTGTTGCTGCTGCTGAGGGTGCTGCTGCTTATTGTTGCTGGCAACAGGTTGCTGGTTGCAGTTTGTTGCTGGTGACAAGCTGCCACATATTAAAATTTATCATGTGCTAAAAACTTATCAATTAAATGTATGCATAACATTTTTTATGCTGCTGTTGCTGCTGCTGTTGCTGCTGCTGTTGCTGCTGTGATTGATGTTGCTGCGGGCGCGCTTCTCTGGCAGCAACAGCAGCAGCAGCAGCAGCAACAGCATCAAAATGCAGCCGCTTGCAATTTGATGTCGCGACTGCAATTTAGACATGCCATGCCATGTTATTAACTAATTACAGGCGACTAATCTAAAAGGCCGCAGCAACAGCTGCCCATGCATCATCCCAGCAGCAGCAGCAACAGCAGCAACAAGTGCAGCTGCTGTCTAATGAAAAGTGACATCTTGGCCATGGTCATGGCCAGGCCTAAACTGTCAACGTCTGAGGCAGCAACAGCAGCAGCAGCAGCAGCAACTCTAGGACTTGCCTCGTTTGCATGTCTCTTGTCTCCTGTCATTCGTCATTCAATGTTGCTCAAGTTGTTGCTGCTGTTGCTGTTGTTGCTGCTGTTGTTGTTGCTGTTGCTGGTCAGCTGCAATGCCAGCAGCTAGAAGATGTCGCGTCTGTTGGCCACCCGCTAGCGAACACATGTCACATGTCATGTTTGTGCTGCACGCACTTGTTGCGCTTTGCTGGCCGTGCCACTTGTCTCTGTTGCACGTTGCCGGAAGCTAGCTGTGTGTTAATTACAGTGCACAACTCTCAGCTGCCTCGTTGCTACTGTTGTTGCTGTTGTTGCTGTTGTTGCTGTTGTTGCTGTTGTTGCTGATGATGATTATGATGTTGCTGTTGCTGTTGTGTTGCGTTGACATGCGTTGCTAAACGTGCCGCCGGTTCTGCTGCTTCTTGCTGTTGCACGCATTCAAATGAGGCTGACTTGCAGCAACTTGATTTCCTGCAGCATGCGGCATGCGGCATGCGGCATGTAGCAGCCACAACATGCTTTCGAGATTATGAAAATTAGATATACAAATCAGCAAACGGATGCTGCCAGCAACATCAGGCAGCAGCAGCAGCAGCAACATCACTCTGTGCTGCCAGCAACATCAAAATAAAAAATAAAATAAAAAGAGGTATTTATAAAAAAAAAGAAGAAAAACAAATGTTGAAAAGAAAAAAAACTGCAATAAAAAAAGAAATACAGAGAATATCACATATAAAAAGAAAAGGACAAAGACTTGTTGCTTGAATGATGTTGGACAACATGCAACATGTTGCTGCGGGTCAGGGTCGTTGCTGCGTAAATTGCTTACCAATCCAAGTGCCTCTCGAATCGATAGAAAGAGAGAGAAAGAGGGAGATAGAGAGAGTCGCGGAAATTGCTTGAAACGGAAATGTGGTTGCTGCTGTAGATGTTGCTGCTGCTGCTGCTGCTGTATATGTTGCTGTTGCTGTTGCCAATTTCACGTCATTTGTTGACAACGCGTTGCGGATATTGTTTAGTATTTTTGCATAAAGTTTAGCGCTGAAAATACAATATAAATTGGGTTAGAAGGAAGTTGCCGCTTTGCCACTCTCTAAGCTGTACAGCTTGCCCCTTCCATATGCGCCGCTGCCGCTGCCGCATGTTGCTGCCCCTCCTGTGGCACCACTGAAATGTGCCCTCGGCACGGCTTAATTATAGTGCTTTGTGGACCGACTGCATTGGCAGGCGCCGCACCAACAGCAACGGCAACAGCAACAGCAACGGCAACCAAACAACTGCCACAACTCGCCACGCCCCCTAAATACACACAAACACACACAGTCACACACACAATTGGTATTTGCTTTGGGCCACGGCAGCTTTGTTGATTTTTCGATATATACATATATAAATATATATTTATATATATATATATATATATACATATATATTTTAGTTTTGTTTTTTGTTTTTTTTTTGTTGTTGTCTTTTTGTGGCATTTGGTTGTGTAAGTGTGCATGTGTTTGTGTGTGTGTGTGTGTGTGTGTGTTGCACTCAATTCACTGCCTGGGCAAAGTGGGCGTGGCCAGGGCCTTGACAGTGCCAAACGGAGAAGAAGAAGAAGCAAACGATGAAGAAGAAGAAGAAGCGACAACATGAATTTATGGCACAGTTTCTTTGAAATTGATCAACGATATCTGAGTTGATAATAATTGTAAAAGAAATAAAATAAAAAAAAAAATATAAAAAAAAAATATATATATATGTATATTACAATTATTACTATATTGCCACTTCTACATATATACTATTTCAATATATCAAAAAAAACAAAGCGCGCAAAAATAATATTTTCCTTCAAAAAGTCAAAATTAAAAATATCAAATTTTTATTTTACACTTGTAGGCCAACAAATAATGGTTATATTTAATTTAATTATATCAATTTTTTTTTTTTTAATTTTTGTAAATTGAAGAAATTGATATTTATTTAATTTATTTATTTTCTGGCAATTTTATAAATAACTAAAATCTCTATATATAAATATATTTATATAATATAAATTTATATAAATTTTATAAATAACTAAAATATCTCTATATATAAATATATTTATATATAGATTTATATAATATATTTAGTTTCTCTCAATATTAAAAATATCTAAAATCCATAAATAGCTTATATTTTATTTTGTCCCTCTGCCAACAAACTTTTTGTGCCTTTTGCATAAAAAAAACATATTTTTGTTTTTTATTTATAATTACAAAATTTGTATTCTTTTCATAGTTATTATGAAATTTTTACCTAATTTAATACCGATGATATGTGTTGTTCTCTCAAAATAATAAATATAAGTTTTTATTTATTAATTTTTTTCATATTTTTATTTTAATTTTTTTTTTCAAATTTTTTTATATTTTTTTTTGTATTTTTTTTTTTTATATAATTTGGGCGATTTTCTGAGGCCATGTGTCATTAGAGAGTTGTTGTTGCCTCTGTTGCTGCTGTTGCAGTTGCAATCATAATAATTTATGGCAACTCATTTGCGGTTTTTACACCCGCTAACTACTGGGAGAGAGATAAATAGAGGTATAGACAGAGAGAGAGAGAGGGAGATAGGGGGAGAGAGAGAGAGAGAGGAAGTGAGAAAGTAAGAGGTAGTTATGTTTAGAGGTGGAAGACCTGCAGCAATATGATGAGCTTAATTATAGGCGGCGAACCAAGCCAATAGAGTGGCAAAAAAAGTAAGAGAGAGAGAGAGAGAGTGAATGAATGAGATAGATATATGTATGTATAGTGTGGCATATAGAGGGTGTTGGGAACGCGGCAGCCGCAATTGAGAACGGGTTTAATAAGCACTTGCCTGCCAGATCATTAAAGTAAAAATTGATTTTCTAACTTGCAACGATTTTTGCATTAACAATTAGTTGCCTGCCCCCTTTTGGCTCAATTAAAAAAAAAAAATAAAAATATTTTTAAAAAATCAAAAAAAAAAAAAAACAAAGTGGAAAAGGGAAAAATGCTTGCAGCTCATTCGCGCCGCTTTATTAATTAACAATGCCACACCAGTCAGCCGCATTTAAGGCATTAATTGCCCCAACCGGTTGCACTGCAACATGCCCCCAAACATCCCATACCCCATACCGCAAACCCAACCTCATCTCAATCTTCATCTACTCCTGGACGAGGCTGGACGCCTAATCAATCTAGCAAATTGTCGCCCAGTCGCTATCGAAGCAATATTCAAACACCAAAGTTGATCTACAAACTGCTCTCTCTCTCTCTCTCTCTCTCTCTTTGTCTCTCTCTCTCTCTCTGTCTGTCTGTCTCTGTAATTATGACAACTACGCAGCTGTGCGTGCTCACGTGTTTTTCTAATTAGTCGTCCCCAAGATGACAATAAGCGATAAAGCCGTCGCCAACATTAAACGACAATCGCCAAGCTGATTGACAATCATATCGACTCGCGGTTACCCATCAGAGAGGTTCCGTGCCGTGCGGTGCGGTGCGGTACGTTAGTCGACGTTGCAACAGCGCTGCCAACTTGCTGCAATAACATACACTTTGCAGTTTAAATGATTTCAAATATATATATACATATATATATATTTTTAATTTTCTATTTAAATTTATTATTATAATTATTAGAATTATTATTTAGAATTCTATTCTGCGGCAATTTGGCAGGTCACTTGCTGCTAAAACATACAGTTTGCATTTTAAACAAATTTCGAATATATATAATAATTTTTTTTTTCATATTTCAATATATATATTTTTTTATATTTAATTTGAATTTTTTTGAACGTTTCAAAATATAAACTTTGTTCTCTTATTTAGTAAGGTTATAAATAAATGAAAATTGAAATTCTAGATTTGTAGTTGGCTTGAATTTTTAATAAATATTAAAATATATTTGAAATTTATATATATATATTTTATTTTAATATTTTTTGTTTTTAAACATTTAAATTTATTTTTTTTTTTTTTTTTGACAAAGGCTGTCAATAATTAATAAACTAATAAATATTTGTTAAATTATTGAGTGGATGTTAAAAACTTTATGAAAAATACATTTTTTTATTAATGTGAACTGTGAACTTGATGCAAAAATATAGTTGATAAAATGTAATTGTTAATAGATATTTATATACAAATTGTTTATATACATTATTGGAAAGGCATATTTTCTTAAGGTATATATATTTTTTTTTTAATAAAATGTATTATTATATTCTTTTTTTTTTTTGAATTTTTTCATATATATTTTTTTATTTCTTCCATATTATTTTTTAAATTTTTTTCATTATTTTTTTCTATTTTTATTTTTAGAAACTTTTTTTTATTATATTTTTTATTAATTTTTTATTTTTTATTTAATTTTTTTTATTATTTTTTATTATATTTTTTATTTTACTTTTTTATTTTATTTTTTATTTTTTTAATATATTTTTTTTTTATATATATTTTTTTATATATTTTTTTTTTGTGATTCATGTTTGCAAGAAGTTGGCAGCGCCGTCAATGGCAACGACAGACAAAAACATCTTCAGCTGCTTGCGTTGCCGCATGTGCAGCGTGTTCGCGTCAATGGCGCTGTGTGGCACACCCACAGCCAGCTTGCAACGTTCGCTGCTGCCGCGGCTGCTTGCAACGCCCACTGAGCGTTGCCTGAGCTTTAATGCGTTTTCATTTAACACACGGAGAGTCACAAAACTTGGCCTGCCTTGTTAGCTTTATATGTATATACATGTAGATATATATATATATATATGTGTGTGTGTGTGCGTGAACACCTCCCACTTGGCAATCTAATATAGAGCCGCCCCCTCACAGCACTGCCACAAGCCGTGGCGTCTCCGCCAGTTGACTGTGTTTATCAAGTGCCTGTCGTTGACTCTCCTCTCTCTTCCACCACTCTCCTCCTTTAATGCTTTCTCTATGTGGGGTTGTTATTATTATTATTACTATTATTATTTATTTATTTTTTTTTTTTGATTTTTTTTTGTTATTTTATTTTCGCACATTTTGCTGACGTTTTGGCGCTTTTCACTTCCGCATACCGCTCTCTCTCAATTAAATGTGAACATCGTTGCACATTTGTATGGACGTGCATCTGTATGCGTTGGCCTAGTCTCTCTCTCTATCTCTATCTCTCTTTCTCTTATATATATATATATATATATATATATATATATATATATGTATATATATATATATATCTATCTCTCTCTGTCGATCCACATTAATAACGCATCCACCCTCTAATTGCATTTGTGCTGCTGTTGCCGCCTTAATCGAATTCCAATTACTTGCCACAGTCCGCGCCGCTGCTTGCCACAGTTGCAACAGCCGCAAACGATGCGCAATTTCGATTACGCGCCGCTATTTTCGGTGCACAGCGCTGATAAGCCAACGGTTGCATCCCCTCCCCACTCTCCACCTACCTCCCACCCCTATCCACTCTTTCAACTACACCTCACTGTATTCCTTATAACACCACCATCATCACCACCACCCCCTCTCTTTCCACTGGTGGATTTAGAAAGTGGCAACGTTTGCTTCTTGCTTCTTGTGGCAGCTTCCGCATTTGGCTGAGAGTCTCTCTCTCTCTCTCTCTCTCTGTCTCTCACTCTGCCAAAGTTATGCGCTCCGATTAGCGGGTGTGTGTTAACTCTCTGTCTCTCTCTCTCTCTTTCACTGCTTATCTGTTCGGAGGAGCCTCTCGTTGTGGCACAGACTGCCTAATGAAAACCATAACTTTGGCTTGGCATTTTTTTTATTTTGCTTCTTTTTCATTCATTCTTTATTTTTATTTTTTTGGTGCCGGGCACGTTGAGTGGCAAAAAGACGACGCCTCGTTTTTCGGGGTCAACTTTGCTGCCCCCCCACACACACATACTTGCCACACCTTACCTCACCTCACTTGCCTGTGCTGCCTGCATTTGGCTAATGATCATCAGCTACTTGATCATCATCATCATCACCATCTTCATCAATATTGTTGCTCTCTCTTTTCCTCTCTATTTCTCTCTATCCCCTTATCTATTTTTTTTCTCTCTCTCTCTCTCTCTTTCTCTCTCTCTCTCAATGTCTCAAAAATTTCAATATTTTCACATATTCAAAAAATATATATTTTTTATTTTTGGCAATTATATTGAAGTTGCATTTAGGTAGATATGCCATATATTTATGTTTCTATCAATTTATTTATATATATATATATATTATTTTTTAAATAAATTTCCATATATACATATAATAAGTAATAATAATATGATTTTATATGTGAAAAATTATAAAAATATATAAAATATATATATAATGTGTATATATATTATTATATAAATTTTGTAGCTGAATGAAGTTTTAAAATAATTTCCAAAAATTAAAGCAATTTTTTTTTTATTCTGTTAACATATTGTGATAATCGACACTATCGATAAAAAAAATATCGATGTTTGCTTACTACTGCCCTCTATATGTCGGATAATAACTGATTGTTGTGATTAAATTGCAGCTCTAGAAAAACTATACCTATATAATCTCTAAAGTTGCCAATTATTAAAAAAAGAAACATTTTGAAACAATTTTTATCTCATAATAATATATAAATTATTTTTGGTTACCTATTATATATACGTTGTATATGTACTATATGTAGTTAATACATATTTTATATAAATTATAATATTTCAATTTTTCTCTCTCTTTTTGCACTTTTATTTGCAGGTGAGTTGCAAGTCACTTATTTTGGGGGCAAACATTTCGCTGTGCCACATTAATATATACATGTGTATGTGGGTATGTATGTAGGTTTGTATGTAGGTATGTATGTAAGTGCCAGAAAAATAGGATAAAGCAGCTGAAATGCCTTAAAAAGCAATTCAGGTTGACCAAAAATCTAGCAACAATTGAACAGCAGCAGCAACATTAGCATAAATATGAGCAACGGAGTTGAGGAAATCAGCTAAGAAAAAAATGCACAAAAATTCACATACAAAAAAAATACTCAAAAATACACAAAAATACCACAAAAAAAAAATACACAAAAAGAACAACAACAAAAAATACCAAACAAAAAAAAAATATCTCTAAAAAAGCAGAAAAAGCCAAATTAAAAACAATTTGTAAAAAGTTCACACAGTTTGCTCAGTTTAAGCAGCTATATATCAGATATATATGTATATAAGATATATGTATATATATATATATGTTATATATATATGTTATAAGTATGCACATATATAGCTGCATATTCAGTTGGCTGATTTTGGCTAAAGGCTGTCACATTTTAACGTTTGCTGCTGACCATAGAGAAATGGCCACAAAATGTGCGCATAAATCAACACAATGGCCAAATGCAGCAGCAACAGCAACAACAGCAGCAACAGCAGCAACAACAGCAGCAACAGCAACAACTGCAACAACAGCAACAGCCGCCAAAGGTGTGGAGGCAGCAACAAGAGGCACAGCAGCAACTGCCACAGCAACTGCAGCATATGAAAAATGCAAATTTCACATGGAAAACGAGCCGCGGGGGATGACAATTTGTTGTTGTAGTTGTTGCAGTTGCTGCTGTTGTTGCAGTTGTTGCTGTTGTTGCTGCTGTTGTTGCTGTTGTTGCAGTTGCTGCTGTTGTTGCTGACTCAAAACAGTTGCTGCTGCTGCGAAATGAATTAATAAACTTGCAACGGCGGCTGCTTTTGTAAAAATGCCGCCAAGGCTCATTGCCAGTTTGCCTGTTGCATGTGGCATGTAGCTGGTTGCACGTTGCAACTTGCTTGCTGCTTGTTGCTGCTGCCTTACAGCAACAATACTCAATGAAAACTAAACAAATGAAATTGAAATCTGACACCAAAAGAATTGACATACACACGATTTACAAGAGACAGATAGAGAGCGATGCAGAGAGAGAGACATAGAGAGTGTGAAAGAGAGAGAGAGAGAGAGAGAGGCTCAAAAAATGCAAATTGAACGAGCGTTTTGGCCTCAAATCAATGGATATTGACCCACTGTGCCCCTTGCCACCCACCACCACCAGCAACAACAACAACAGCAACAACAACATCAGCAACAACAACAACATGCAGCACTTCTCATGCAGCCCAACACTAACCTGACTCAAATTGCTTTTAAATTGTTCGAAAAAAAAGAGAGAAAAAATTTACAACACAAAAAGTTGATAAACAAAAAAAAAAAACACAACAAAAAGGAAAAGAAAACAAATACAAAAAAATATGCAAAACAAGCTATGCAATATGCTATTAGCGTTTGCTTTTGTCCCTGCAGCAACTGCAACAGCAACTGCAACAGCAACAGCTGCTGCTGCTGCTGCTGTGGCAAGCAATTGAAATGTCCAGCATCCGTTGGGCGATATCTGTTGCTGTTGCTGTTGCTGTTGCTGCTGTGGGGCAGTCTAGTTGTTGTGCCTCTGTGTGGCACGCTGCTATTTTATTGATTTGCCTGCCTGAAAATTGATCTTAATTTCAGCGCTGAGGCAACTCCGCTTGTTGCAAGTTCGCATTGCTTTTGGTTTTTGGTTTTTGCTTTTGATTTGCGGTTCATTTGCATATCAAAACTCAGCTCTGAATTTGTATCTGTATCTGTATATGTATCTGTATCTGTATGTGAGTTTGAGGCTGTGTGTGTGTTGCATAGCTGCAAGTTATGAATAACTGTTAATTGTGTGCTCTTGGGCTATTACGTTGCATATATGTAGCTTGCCACATGCAGCAGCAGCAAACAAAATATCGAGACCCCAAATGAGACCTTTTCTTTTACAATCATTTTGAAATCGTTTCCATTTTGCAGCTGGCTGAGTGAGATAGCTATATAGCTCCCACTCACTCCAACCTCACATTCATATGCATTCTCATATTCGGATTCGAATTTATTTTCGATTTCGGATTCGAATTCGTATTCGTATTCATTCTGAACATGCCAATTGAAGATAATCCCTTTCGCATTTAGTTGCCTCAGAGTTGTTCTATTTTTTGAAAAAGCTGCCTATCTTCGAACTAGGATATCATTATTAAAACAATTTCGTTTATTTTTTTTCTTTTAAAAAATCGCTTTTAAAAGCCAACATAATGTTTGAAACAATCTAAAATATTTACTTAAATTTTATTCATTTTTAATGTTGCCTACAATTGAAAAAAAAAATTAAGTAATATTTTAACAAAATATACAAATTTTTTCAAGTATTGGGGGAATTTGTGAAAAATTGCTAGTAATTAATCGAAAAATTAAGTGAATTTTCAAAATATTGTTTAAAATAATCAAAAATTTTGTGATATTTCAAGAAATGAAGTTATTTTTATAAGTTTTGTGGAACTCTACAATATATTGTTTATAATCAATCAAAAATTAAATGAAATTTCAACAAATTCACATTTTGTAATAAATTTTGGGATACTATAAAGATTATTCTTTACAATTAATCAAAAATTATGTGAAATTTTAAGTCAATTATTATTATTATTTTTTTTTAAATTTTTGAGGAGTTTTAAAATAATCAAAATATCGAATTTTAGTCATCTTTTAAGATATATGATTTTCTGTCGTATATATATTTTTATTAATATGGAAAAGTTTTTACTTTTTTATACTTTTATTTATTTTTTCATAGGTTTTAGTAGTATTCATATTATATTTAGTATTTTTTTTATTTTTTTTTGATTATCTGAATCTTAATTTATAATGC
Organism: Drosophila quadrilineata; assembly: GCA_018150725.1. Lineage (NCBI taxonomy): Eukaryota > Metazoa > Arthropoda > Insecta > Diptera > Drosophilidae > Drosophila > Drosophila quadrilineata. The sequence goes on from JAECWN010000432.1 coordinate 15,769,410, forward strand.
TGTTTTTTCTTTTTTATATGTTTATTTATTTTTTATTAGATGATTTTATTCTTAATTCATAGCGTAGTTTATCTTTTTTATATTTCTATTTATTTTCCATAGTTTTTAGTATTTTCTTGGATGATCTTAATCCACATCGTAGATTATTATTATTAAATATGGGTCAGCTTTATATGTGTTGAACCTTCACTCAATCTTTCTAAATCCATTTCCTTTCTCTCTGTATACCTATATCTCTCTCTTTCTCTCTCTATATCTTTGTCTGTCTCTGTCTGTATTTCGTTCTTAGTCATTATCTGCATTGAGGCTGCCTCTTAAGATTTATGACCAACAGTTTGGCAGGTTAAGCAGTGAGTTCAGAGCTTCTGCCTCCTCCTCTTCCCTCTCTTCCTTCTCCACTTCCTCTCCATCTTCATTCTCTTAGTCTTCGTTCTTCACCTCCACTACCTCTCCATCTTCCTTCTTCATCCTCAGCAACAACTCCGCCGACAACATCTCCGATTTGGCAAAAAGGGCCGAGCAACAGTTGTTGTTGCTGCTTGTATTGTTGCTGCTGCTGTTGCTGCTGCTGTTGTTGCTCCTGTTGTTGCTGCTGTTGTTGTTGCTGTTCTCGTCTTTATATAGTATATCGGCTTTTTGACTGAAGTCTGTCCTAATGACAACGGTAGCAGCTACTGCCAGGCAATTACTTAATTTACACTTGCTGCTGCTGCTGCTGTTGCTGCCAACCTGTTGCTGCTGTTGTTGCTATTGTTGCTGCTGCTGCTGTCATAAAAAACTGCCTGCACTCGGCAAAAGATATTGAACAGAATGAGTTAAAGAGAGTGCTGGGGAAAGAGAAATAGAAGCGACTGGGAAAAAGAAAATGCTGCTCAGCGGACAATAGCAGCAACAATTCAAAAGTGAGCAACAGTTGCTGCTGCTGCTGCTGTTGCTGCTGCTGTTGGCGCGTAAATCAAGTGAACAGTCGCGGCTCAGCTACTGAAGCAGAAAATTACTTTCATCATTATTTAAAGTTACTTATGACCGCAGTTGCCCCAAGAGGGAGTCCAACAGTCAAGAGTCTCCAACTCCTCGAATTGTTGTTGTTGTTGCTGCTGTTGGTGTTGCTGCTGCGGTTGCTGATTGTCTTAGGCCGTTGCACAAATTGAAAACTCATCTGGGCAGCGTGCAACCAGGATGTGTGGCAGCTCCTGCTGCTGTTGCTGCTGTTGCTGCTGTTGCAGTTGCAAGCAAAAGGCAAACATTTGCACGTCAAACAAAGTGGCAGTGAAATAACAAAATTATGTTGGTAGATTTGTGGCGACGTTGAAATTATTGCCACAAACTGCAGCAGCAACACCAACACCACCAGCAACACCACCAGCAACAGCAACAGCAACGGGCCGTGTTGCACTTGAGCTGTGGCCCATAATTGCTATGTGGCAGTGGCAATGTCTGCCACCCAGTCACCCCTCCCCTTCCAAACTCCAGGTGCCGCGCTTGTGGCATGAATGATGAGGCGTGGGCTAGCTTGCAACAGCAGCAGCAACAGTTTGCTACTGGGCACAGAGTTGATCCACATTTTGCATAAATTACGCTTCATTTGATTTAGGCAAGTTGCGTCTCCAATGACAATGCCACACCAGCAACACCAACACCAACACCAACAGCAACAGCAACAGCAACAACAACAGCAACTGCAACTGCAATCTGTTGGCCATGGCCACAATCAAGTCAAGTGTTTATTTGTTTATGGGCTGTGCCGTGCCTGCAACTGTTGCTGTTGCTGCTTCTTTATTTTTTTTTTTGTGTGGTGTTGCTGCATGTTGCATGTTGGTGGTCCACATTGCGTTCCATTCGTGCGTTTGTTTGCCGCAATTAGCGTGTGGGCAGCAGCAACAACTGTTGAGTGAAAGTAGAGCCTGTCTTGGACTGCGATTGCAACTGCAACTGCAACTGCAACTTCGTCTTGGACACCATGTTGCCAGCACTTTGATAAGCTCCCCCACAGTTCCATGGCATCTCCCTCCCACCACCTCCCCCCATTCTGCCCACATCTCTGCTACTTAACCCCTAATGCACACCTGTTGCTGCTGTTGCTGTTGCTGCTGTTGCTGTTGTTGCTGCTGTTGCTGTTGTTGCTGTTGCTGTTGTTGCTGCTGTCGACTTGCAACCGGTTCATTTGCGTTGAGATTTTTTGAGCTCGTTAGTTAATTCAAAGAGCTGTAAATATTATAACAGAGTTTCATTATTGTATTAACAACAGAGTTTCGAGACTCGTTGTTGTGCTTTACAGCAGCTAGCTGTCTCTTTCACTCACTCACTATCTCTATCTCTTTCTCTCCCTCTCTCTGTCTCTTTCTCTGTCTCTCAAAGTGTCTCAGGTTATTTTTAGAGCCCCACCAAACGGCATTTTTGTTAGACACCTGAAGCTATCTCTCTCTAAGACACCAACTATCTCTCTCTCTGTCTCTGTCTCTGTCTCTCTTTCTCTGTCTCTGTCTCTGTCTATTAGCCTATCTCCATCTCCTTCACGGCTTTAGCAAATTGTCATTAAATTAACTGTAACTACGCCGTTTACCCTGCATATTTTTTTTTTGGAAAGGTTTTTTTTTTGGTTTTTCTTTTGTTTTGTGGTCTCAACTTGATTTATGTTGCAAGTGATTTACATTTGATTTTATTATCGCAGGCTAAATACCCATTGAGCGGGCCAAAATGATAACCGGGCCAAAATGCCATTGCCATAAATAGCCGATTTCGCAGTTTATTGCAAAAATAAACTCAAATTATTTTCAAGCCGCGAAAATCAATCGATTGCACATTTTTGTTCACAGATAACAACGCATACTTAAATTAAAATAGCAAATACCCTATATGCTAAGTGCACAGGGTTTAATAGCAGCTTAAGTCAAGTTTAGACTTCCAAATACCTCAGGTGCTTGGAAAATTTGTTGTTTTCAAGTGCTTTCCACAAAAGCTCATTAAAGTTGCCTTAATCTTAGAAGTAATTGTGTTTTCGCCAGCAAAGTATTTTAAGTACGATTTCTCGACTAAACTACAAATATAAGTTTTATGTAAAAGCTCATTAAAGCTCATTAAAGCTTAATAT
>JAECWN010000432.1:15777500-15780000 GCA_018150725.1 Drosophila quadrilineata
GCTGCTGCTGTTGTTGCTAAATTTATGAGCAGCACCTAAAGCGAAATCCTTTCACCAGCTTAGACAACGCATTAATAAATCAATAACGCGTTTATAATCATAGTTGTTGGTGCCACAACGGCAACAGTTGCTGATGTCGTCGCAACTTCCGTGCGTTGCAATGACAAGCGGCAATTTGCTGCAACGTCGACGATAACACCTTGGCAACAATGTTGCTGACCGCAGAACGAGAGCAATTAACATGCCACAAAGACAAAGAGAGACAAAGAGAGAGAGACAAAGAGAGAGAGACAAATAGAGAAAAAGAGAGAGAGAGAGTTGGAGAATTGCACGCCAGCAACATGTTGCGCAACTTATCAAAATAATCATCATTCGCATCGACAACAACAACAATAGCCATTACAGCAGCAACATCATCACCAGCAACAACAACAACAACAACAGCAACTGCAACTGCAACTGCAACAACTGGCACTGCAACGCAGGCAGCATTATGATAATCGCGGCCATGTGGCGGCAATGTTGAAACGAAACAAAAATTGCAACTGTTTCTTGATGCAGTCTAGTCTGGAGTGGCACGCCCCCTCCTTAGTCTCGCTTAGTGGCAGTGGCAGTGGCGGTGGCAGTTGCATGTTTGTGTATGTGTTGCATGCATATATTTATATGCATTTGTGCATCACACTGTGCAACTGCCGCTGCATGTTGCAATTAATAATCGACGTGGCAAATGCAACTTGGCAAAAGGCGCGCCGGCAACAGCAGCCCTTCTTCTTCTTCTTCTCCTTCTTCTGCTTCTTCTGATTCGTCTTCTTCTTCTTCTTCTTCTTCTTCTTGATCATCATCATCATCATCAAGTTGGTGTGCCTCTTCTTCTTCTTGCTCTTGGTCTTCTTCATCGTTTGTGATTTAAAATGTGCCGCCATCGTTTGCTGCTCACGTAGGCGTATGTGTATGTGGCATGCCACATGCCACCCCTTGCCACCCTCAGCGCAACTAAATCTACCTGTTGCTGCTGCTGCTGCTGCTGCTGTTGCTGTCCATGTTGCATCCACTTGGCATCATCAGTCAAGTGCCCCTTGTTGTGTTGCCTGCAGGCAATGTCACTGTCTCTGCTCCTCAATCTCTCTCTCTCTCTCTCTCTCTCTCGCTCTCTCTCTATCTCGCTCTCTCTCTCTCTCTCTCTCTCTATTTCTATGATTGTTACTGTCTCTACTGCGGCTTGCAACAATTATGAGTGCCACACTGTGTGGGACTGACCGCAATTTGCAACGAATTTGATTTTGAAATGTTGCAACTGAAATGTTATGACAAATTAATCAGATTCCGCTAAATGCACTTAATCCAGCAAAGCTCGCAAATTAAGCGCAGCTTTTTTTCTCACACAACAAAATCTGCAAATAAAGAGCTTTAAATTCATATATTTTAATTTGTTTCTAGAGAAACTTAATCAAGTTAAGTTAATGAGCTTTTACCCTTGAAAAATAAAAACTGATTAATTTTCTTTATTGCAAATTCACTGAATGAGAAATCATCAAATGTATGTCAAATTAAGTTCAAAAATAACTAAAAACTCCCTTAATACAAATTAGCATGAGAAAACATACAGCTTGATTTGAGCTTTAGATTAATCCACAACACGCAAAGTTTAATCTCATTTTTTTTTTTTTGTACATTAACTGCAGATTTAGATTAATGGGCAGTCATCAATTTACGGTTGGCATCCAATAATGAAAGCGGTCATAATTTTGTATTGTCTATGCAAAGCTTAATAGAGTTGTTTGGCACGCGAAGCTTTAAAGCTGCACTTGTCAGCTTAAAAGCTCGCGAATAGTTGCGTTCATTAAGCTAATGACGACTCATCAGGCTGGAGTGAGTGAGAAACTGACTGAGAGGATGCAGAGAGAGAGGGAGTCTAAGAGAGTTAGAGGGAGAGAGAGATAAAGAGTGAGAGTGAGAGAGAGAGAGAGAGAGAGGAGAGAGAGGTAAAGAAATGATTAATCTTGGGCATATGTAAAGCGGCATTTTTAGCTAAAAAAAAAAAAAAGCAAAGGGGGTGTGACCGCAACTTGCAACGCTGCCCAACAGTGCCGCCTGCTGCTGCTGCTGCTGCTGCTGCCACTACTGAGTCTGCCTCTCACCGCTTCATGTGGCAATTGATGTTGCCTACTAATAAGTTTGCTGGCAATTACGCTTATAAATAAATAAATCAGCGCGCTTGCAACATCGATGGCGGCGCCTTTGTTGTGTGCCACTGGGAAACATGCTGTTGTTGATGTACACTCTTTCTTTTTGTATTATGTTTAGTGTTTTTCTAGTATTTTTGTAGTTTTTTTAGTATTTTTTAAGTATTTTTTTAGTATTTTTAGTATTTTTAGTATTTTTTAGTATTTTTTGTGGGATGCGAGGGAGCGAAGAGATGCCACCACACCGTTGGGTGCCGCGTGCTGCGGCTGCGGTTGCGACTGCGACTGTGGGTGTGACAAGTGCAACAGCGGTCCGG
>JAECWN010000432.1:15785000-15962500 GCA_018150725.1 Drosophila quadrilineata
TTCTTGACGCTGCCTCAGCAATATCTCCGTCTATATACATCTATATGTATCGGGTATATATAGAGTTATATAAAACTGGTAAATTGTTCAATTATAACGCGTTTATTATGCACTTGCAGTCAACTTGATCTCGCATTTAGTGTCGATTGCTGCTGCAACAGCAACAGCAACAGCAATGGGAGCAACAACAACAACAACTAGTAGTAGAAGTACGAACAGCAACAGGGCAATGAAAATGCCACTGATTTGCTGCAGAGCGATTAGCAAACAGCAACAGCAACAGCAATTGTTATGAGCAACACACATGACACGGCAGCAACTGTTGCTGTTTTGCTCTAAGAAGTTTCTTCATCAATGTGCTGTTATGTGTGAACAACTTTAAAGCACTTCAACTAACTAAAAGTTACTCTCTATATAGTTGTACATCTTGTTTTTCTTCTTCTCTCTCTCTCTCTCTCTCTCTCTCTCTGCCTTTCTCTCTCTCTCTCTCTCTCTCTCTCTCTCTCCCTTTCTCTCTCTCTCTATATCAACATTTACATATGCATTGAAACTGAAAAAAAAACAATCTCAAGTTGATGAAATCAGCATTTGAGTTGACTTAGTCCAACTGCTTTTGGGCTGCCAAGTCCTGCAGGACTTCATTAGGCGCAGGACATCAATAGTAGTAGTAGTAGTAGAAGAAGAAGACGCAGCAGCAGCAGCAACTGTTGCTGTCAACTGATGAGTTCATTTCCCCTTTAGACGGCGCATCCTTCGTAGCTCTTGTCGTTGGCAATGAGTAAAAATAAACGAAGGCAAATAGTGTGCAAAGGATATTGAGACTGCCTATAAGACTGCCTCTTGTTGGCAAACTAATTAGCAAATGTACACACACACACACCCCAACACACACACTCGCACACACACCCACTTCTCGCTGTTGATATGTAGTTTGAAGTTTTTAGGCAAATGTCAAGCTCTATAAAAGCTAATAAACCAAGTAAAAAATCCATTGAAAAAGTTATCCAAGTAGCAGTATTCATAGTAGAAGAAGAAGACGTCATCAATGTTGCAACTCAAGTGGCAACAGTGGCAACAGCCGCCCAGAGTTGTCAATTACTTTTGCGTATACTTGCCCCAGACCAGCAACTGTTGCTACAGGCGTCAGCAGCTCATACACCACGAAACAAACAAAAAAAATACTAGAAATACTGCAAAATACTTTAAAAATACTAAAAATACCATAAAAAATACCAATATATGGGCAGAGAGAAAAAAAATTGGAAAGCACTGACTGGCAACAAAAAATTGTTAAATTGATTAAAAAGCAAAGTGTCGATGAACGAGGCAATGATGACAGCGCCACCACCACCACCACCACCACCACCGACAGAGAGCACAAGTCCTTACAAAAAGGACGGAAAAAATACCAACAGTATGAAAAATAAAACAGAAAAAAGCAGCGCAAAAAAAAAGCAAGACAAATTCCACACGAACAGACAGTGAGAAGAGCAAGATGTGTGTGTGTGAGTGGGAGGGAAGAGGGGAATGTGGATGCTAAAGCGCAGGATAACAGCAGGCAAAGGACCTGCAACTGACTCCGCTTATCGTTGATACTACAAAAACACACACTCACAGGACAACACAGTAGTTTTTGAGTTTTTGGGCTAAAGAGGCGTCCAAGTTGGTCAACAAAACTTTACAAGCTGCCCTCGCTGCAGGCAAAACTTCATTCAACACGAGTGTGTGTGGGTGTGTGTGTGAGTTGTGGGTGTGTGTGCTTCAGTTTTTTGCTGGCCACATATCCTTTTGTAATCCCAACTCAATCTGCCCCACGAACTGCAACTACAACTCATGTTGCTGCTGAGAGCGAGTTGCAGATACAGGGAAAGAAAGCTAATATGACAAAGACAGAGAGAGAAAGATAGAAAGAGAGGAAGAGTGAAAGAGATAGATTGAGAGAGAGAGTGAGAGAGTCCTGGCGGAGTCCTGTGGCCATTTGGTCTCAATGCCAGAAACGACAGCACGGCACTTTAACTCAATTTGAGGCATTTAACGTATGCTCCGTTGATATTTGATGCGATTTGTGAGTACGCCAACAGCAGGCTGCCACCGCTACATGCCGCATGCCACACGGCCACACTGCCACACGGCCACACAGCCTTAACCAACAGTTTTTTGCCCCAAAGGCAAACAAAGTGTAACAAATGTCGTTGCGAATTGTCGACGCGCTGCAGAAGCAGGAGGTTGGCAGGAGGAGCAGGAGGAGCAGTCCAAGGAGGAGGAAGGGAAAGAGGAGGACGTGTAGGCGGCAGGATAACCACTGACCAGTGACAACTTAGTGAAGCAGTTGTATTGTGGTCCTGCAGCTCCTGTTGCTCCTTTTATTTTTTTGTTTTCTGTTTTTTTTTTTTTTGGCAAATGACTTTCGATGACTTTGGCTAAATGGAAAACTGAACAGTAAAAAAACGAAAGAGAACTAATAGAAAAAAAATTGAGAAAAAAAGTCGAGAAATATGCGAGAGCAAAAAGTGAGAAATTGGGTGAGAAAGGGGAGGGAAAAGGAAGTAGAAAAAAGTGAGGCAAATATTTGCAACAGTTTTACGAGTTTTTTCGCTTTTCAATTTCTGAATTTTGAATTTTTTTTTTTTTTTGTTTCATGAAAGATAATCTTTGTTTTAAGAAGGACTGCAGCAAGGATTTGAATTTCTGCTTTGTTGTCTTAAGCTGATTTGTTGGCTAGCTAAGAGCTGATTGAGTTGGATTAATCCCAATTGCCATCGAAGTCAATTTACAAATTAAATTACAAAAAAAAAAAAAAATTTATAAAAAATTTGCAAGTAAATTTGAACTGCCTCGTTTTGGGCGTGACATGTGGGCGTGTCATGTGGGGGGAGTCAGGGGGCAGCGTGTTCAACAACATGCCACACTTGCCACTTTTGATGTCGCTGCTGTCAGAATGCAGCATATGTGCAACACTTAGCGGCAACAACAGCAGCTCGTATATCTTGCCAACACTTTTCTATTCTCTTTTGTTTTTTTTTTTTTTTGTTTTCTTCGATATTCATATGTATATGTATATATGTATGTATGTGTGTGCAACTGCAACTGCCACAGCAAGCGGCAAACGTAGTGACGTGGCCGCCTCTATTGACAGCTGCAACAACTTGCAACATATGTATGCGTCTAACTGACAACAACGGCAACAATTCCACTTACATGCAACAAAACAAATTGCCTGCCCAACAAAAATCAAGTAAAATGTCAAACAAATAAAAACTGCAACAATTTTCATATCGAAGCAGAAAAAGAAATATATATATATATATATATATATAAATATCCAAATAATGAAAATAAATGTTAATGGAAGGAAATGAAACTCATACTCAATGCAAAAAAATGTATATACAAAAAATTAAAATGTAATTGATGCAAAAAGAAACATTTGCCTAAAAAAAAAATATTTATAGTTATATAAAAAAAAGATATTTAAATGAGAAGAAAAATAAACTCGAACTGAAAAATAAAAAGCAACAAAATATGAAAATATTTTAGTAATAAAAATAAATAAAAATAACATGATAAATATTAGATGAACTTCACAGCAATATTTAAATAATATATATTTATAAAACACTATAAATGAAAGTAAACTAAATAAAAATAACATGAAAATATATTAAACAACAACAATATATTCAAATATATAAATAATTAAAAAAATTAAAATAAACTGATAAAAATTAGACAACAATATATAAACATTAATTAATGGAAAATTAAAATATACGGAAAAAAATAAAAAAAAATTTAACAACAATATTTGATAATACATTAAAAAAAATAATAAAAATAATAAAAATATAAACTAATATAAATTAGACAACAACAGCAATAATATATAAAAATCATATAAACTACATATGAAAATATTTTAATAAAAAATAAATGAAAATTTAAAAAGAATACAAAATAACATGAAAAATATATGACAATCATAATACATGAAAATATATAAATAATATATAAATAATAATGAAAAATAATCGCATTTTTTTGTTTATGTTTTTATGTTGCTGTTGTTGTTGCTGCTGCTGTTGCTGTTGTTGCTGTTGCTGTTGGCAGTGCTAATTGTTGCTTGTCGTTGATAAGCAGCTGAGAGGTTTATGGAGCAACTAAAAGTGGGCGGTTGGCGGTGGGAGTGGCAGCCGTTGAGCAATTGCCGTTATTAAATGCATGCATACAAGTTGAAGAATGCAGTTGGTGTGCAACGGAGAGGGCAATACAGCTGGTACAGGCAGAGAGAGAGAGAGAGAGAATGAAAAAGAGAGGGAGTGAGAGAGAGTGAGAGAGGGAGGGAGGGAGAGGCAGGAAAAAGGGAAGATTACAATGCTATTGAGAATTCTCTTACTCTCTTCAACTCTCTCTCTCTCTCTCTCTCTATGTCCCCCCTCCTTCTCTCACTCTCTCTCTCTCTGTGTCTCCCCCCTTCTCTCTTATCTATCTCGCTCACTCGCTCAAACTATACCCACTCTCCATGTTGCACCGCATTTTATCTCATTAATCTCCCAACCATAATTTGTTGCCCTGAGTCATAATTTTTTTTTCTGCTTTATTTTTTTTTTGGCTCTCGACTGTTGCAATTTGGCCTTTTGTTGGCTACACGCGTTGCCTACATATTTGTGGCATGCCACACCCCCCACAACATGCCAGCATTATTTGCATAATTGTTAAAAATTATTGCTTGCAGAACAGCGCACTGCAGCTGATTAATATTAATCGTAAAACTAAAAACAAAACAAAAAAAATAAAATAAAATATGGGCAAAAAAAATATGTATGTACATATATTAATGAAATCAAGGCAAGCCCACAGTCGAGCCTAGTCGACGACAAATGATTTGGTACTTTTTTTTTCATTTTTAAATAGAAAATATGCATAATAATAGAAATTCATAGAAAAAACATTAATTTTAATAAAGAAAATTTCTATATGAAATAATAATAATTAAAATAATTTAAAAATATTTAAAATAATTAAAATAAAAATTAATAATAAAATTTAATATATAAATTATTAAAAATATATTAAAAACAGCATGTATGTATGTGCATATATAATGTTAAAATCGTAACAAAGTTATCATTTTGTTTTTTTTTTTAATTTGAAATTTAAAATTATTTATTTTTTTTTAAATTTTTTGATTTGGCATTGGGAAGAATATTGCGTGGGCGGCGGCAATTATATTGTTAAATGTTGTTGGCCAACATGTGGCAACATTGCGTATACGTAATGTGGCAAATATTGCGTATACGTCACGTCGAGTCAGTTGCCGCGCACTCAGTGCTGGATAATGTGGCACGACGGGGCCAGCGAAGTTGCAATGCAACATTTAATTCGATAATTAGTCACATAAATGCAATTTGCTAAAAAACAATTTTCAATTGTAAAAACGTTAATTGAAAATTGGAAAATTGCGAGTGGAAAATTGTGAATTGTGAATTGAAAATTGTAAGTGATACACGCGCCGTGCAACATTCAAACAACATTCACAATTTGGGGGATGACAAGATGCAATGTGACAGTCTGCGTGTGCGGCAAGTTGCCGCACTTGACTTGCCGCTGCAGCAAGTGGCATGCAACAACGATTGCCCACATGCAATTCAAGCCATTTTAAATGCACAGTTTATTTTAAATAAAGTTTTCATTTACATTTATTAATATACAAATTTTTTGTTTTTATTATTCAGATTTTTTTAGTATTTTTTTTTTATTTTCTCTTTTTAATTTCGCTGTAGTTTTTATTTATTTATTTTTTCATTCAGTCATTAATTAATTTATTTATTTATTTATTTACTTATATATATATTTATTTATGTATTTATATATTTTTTATTTATTTATGTATTTATTTATTTACTTCTTTATTTATTAATTTAATTATTTATGTATTTATTTATTTATTTATGTATTTATGTATTTATTTATTTAGTTATTTATTTATTTATTTATATATTTATTTATTTATTTATTTATGTATTCATTTATTTATTTATTTATTTATTTATTTATTTATTTATTTATTTATTTATTTATATATTTATTTATTTATATATTTATTTATTTATTTATTTATTTATGTATTTATTTATTTATTAATTTAATTATTTATTTATTCATTCATTTATTTCTTTATTGATCTATTTATTTAGTTTCTTTCTTATTTAGTTCAAAATTCTTGTCGTTTTTTTTTTTTTTTTTTTTTGGCCATTCCCATGCACAAATTCGCTGGCATTCCGCCATTTTGATTAATCACCACGATTATGCGATTTGATTGGCTTGAATATGGCTCAACTCGCGGCTATAATTATCAATTAGCCATCAATTGATTATATTTGCATATTAAGTCAACAACAACAACAATAACAACAACAGCAACACACATTGACTTTCTGCCAACAGTTTCTTGAACACAATAGTACAACAATGGCAACAAAAAAAAAAAATACAAAACAAAAAAAATAGCTAAAAATATACATACATATATGCACATATTCATAAAAAACCAAAAAGAAAAAAAAATGTATAAAAAAAATACTGCATATCAATGCATTCCACAACAACAATAACACATATTGCTGTCGGCACTTTATGCAGTATTTTTTTTTTACTCTCTACTTTAATTTTTTTTCTTATTTTTTTTTGGCCTGGGAAAAAATCGACAAGCGCCGTTGCAGTAGCAACAACAATAACGCTGTTAATTTAAATTGGAAAATTATACAAAAATATTCAAAACGTTCGCAGTTGTTGTCGAAGTTGTTACGAGTGGTATTTTTTCTCGCTCTCTCTCTCTCGTTTTTGCAGTATTTTTTTTTCTGTTTTTTTTTTGCTGCCTTTTCTTGCCCACAATCGAAGCTCTGTTCAAACGTCACGTTTTCACGCGGCGAATGCAACCTACGGCAATATATATACATATATATATACTTATACATATATATATATATATATATATATATATATATAGTTAACAATAATAAGAATAACAACAATAATACGAGTAGAGAACTGGAAACTGCTGCAATCAACAAATGCAATTCACGCATTCAATTCAAATTGCCTTCAAATGCGACTTGCCGACATTTGTTGCAAGTGTCGATTGTTGTTGCAACTGTTGTTGTTGTTGTAAATTATATGTTATCTATAGTTGTTGTTGTTGTTGTTGTTGTGGTCATTGCTGTCACTAAAGTATGCATTAAAATGGCATAAAGTTGTCATGTTAATAACCAATAATAATAATTGTTAATTGAAATCGCCTCCAAATTTATGTTGAATTTGTTGTTTTGGCAGCCCCCGTCAAAAGTCTCTATAAACATTTGCCAGCTTCCAATTAATTAATTTTATTATTATTATTTTTTATTTTTTTTTTTTTGAAAATTTTAAAAGAATTTGCATATTGATTGGAGCGTATAAAAAATGCATTTCAATATTTCTTTCACATTTTTTTATAATTTTTTTAATTTTTAAATTATTATTTTTTTATTTGTTATTCATAACAAATATGTTTGTATGGGTCCAGCACTTAATTAATAAATAAAAAAAAAAAAAATTTATTACTCACAATTTATATTTATTATTAATGTTGCTTTATTTATTTATTTCATAATTATTACAAATTATTTACTATATAATATTTATTATTTGTTATTAGAAATGTATTATTTTTTATTTATTATTTATTTATTTATTATTTATTCGTATTTGTTTGATTTATTTAATATTTATTTCATTTAATTTTATTATTTATTATTATTATATCATTTTATAATTTAATATTCATTATTTAATTTATATATATTTATTTAAAGTCAACAGGCGACTAAAAATTGAAAGTGCATTCAATTTAATTAAAAAATTAAATTTAATATAAAAATTTTAATACTTAAAACATAAAGTTTCAAATTAATTCAACATTTGTGAAAACATATCGATATATTTTAAATCGATTTTTAAGCCATTTGAATGCACTGCAATTTAGTATATTTATTTTTATATTTATTTTTATTTTTTTTTTTAAATTCTCAAATAAAAATGCAAACGAATTTGCTAATAAAAGCGACAGAGAGAGAGTGGGAGAGGGAGAAAAGGGGGGGGGGAAAAAAAAGAATTATAATTAAAATTAACAACTTTTCTTGTCACGACCGCCGCTGCCACGACGAGATCGCGGCTCCAACTATGTTAACCAAGTATTCAGCGCCAGGTGTTGTTGTTGCTGTTGTTGTTGTTGTTGCTGCTGCTGCTATAATTATGCGCATTTTCAACAGATTTATATCTTTTCTTTATATTTAAGCACAATGCATAAGAAAAATAAAAAGAAAAAAAACAAACCAGTCATATATGCAGAGAGAGAAACAGAGAGACACACACAGAGAGAGAGAGAGAGAGAGAGCAAGGGAAAGAGAGCGATAAAACAGCCATAGACGCAGACGCACATATTGTTGTGGACAGCGCTGTAGCAGCAGCAACAATCTATGCAGCGTGCAGGGAGGGTGTGTTGGCTATGAAATGAGTTGTGGGCAGAGTGTTGGGGGGGGTGTAGTGGGTAGTGGGGAATGTAGTGAGTGCCTGTCTGTTGGCTGGAAGTATCTAAATTGAGATACACACAATATACAGATATACATACATATATATACATAGATATAGATACAGATACAATTGTATCTGTAGAGCGTGTATCTCATTAAAGCAGCCAAAGCAGTTGGCCGAGCTTAGCCTACACACACACACACATCGACACACACACATAGATACAGATACACACTTGTTGGGAGTATTAGTTGCTTAGATACTTAGTATATAATTAGTAATTGTTGCACAAGCGATGCAAAGTCGGTGAGCGGCTTTGAGAGGCCCAAGACACGTCTACCGTCAAAAGCAGCTATAACTATAAAACATTAACAACAACAACAACAACAACAGCAACAGCAACAGCAACACAATAATGCCAACAACAATAATATTCATAATGGCAAAAAGGCAGCAAAATTAAAACCCAGTTTGAAGGTCACCAGCGACACGAGCTGCGTGGCCCGGCAACAACAGCAGCAGCAGCAGCAGCTATGCAAGTGACGTCAGCAACAGGAACTGAAATCTACCTAAGAATATATACACACACACACACAAAGCAATATAAAGCTAAAAAAGAACACACACACGCACACACTCACAAAACAGAAAGCAAAAGGAAAAACGCAATCAGCTAAAAACGCGCATGCGTTGGCGCGTTTCGTACGTCGCTAGCGTTTCACACGCGTTTTCGACGCATGCAAATTGCGTGAAAATTTTTATTTTTTTAATATTTTAATGCAAATTTCGTGAATTGCGGCACATTTGCAAAAATCTTAATATAACATATATATTTAAATTAAATTTATATATTTTTTTAAAAATTTAATGCAATTTTCGTCAATTGCGTCACATCTGCAAAAAATATCAATATAATGTATTTAATTATTTTTTTATTAATTTAAATTTTATTTATGTGTTATTTTGTTGTTTATATAAAAATTACAACTTAAAGGGCGCACATAACAAACAAAGTAAATGAAAGTGTAGCAATATTGATAAAATATCAGTATCTAAATACTTCATAAAAATTCCATAAATGAAAGTGTTGCAAAAATTTAAAAAAAAAGAATATTATAAAAAAAAAGATATATCTGCATCTCAATTCTTGCATAGAAATGAACGCGTTTCATACGCGTTTTCGTCGCATGCAAATTTCTTGAAATGCGCTTTTCACAAATGTGGCATATTTCCAAAAAAAAAAAGCAAAATTTTTTTATTTTCAATTTATATGTATTTATAAATTTATTAATTAACATGCATTCGCTTAGCAAAATTTGGCAAACTTTACGTAAAGTTAATTTAGTTTGTTTGTTTTGTTTTTTTGGTGATTTGGTTATTTCGGTAAAATATGTCGTTAAGTTGTTATCGATAATTGACCAATCGATAAATCAGCATTTCATCAGCCGCTTAACGACTTCATTTGTGTGCATTTGACGTGTGTGTGTGCTGCAGCTGCGCAAATATGCCGCTAGATGGCGTGCCTGTTCGTCCATCATAAAGATTGCAACAAATGGCGGCCGGCAACGGCAGCGTGCAACATGCATTTCTGTGGCAAAGCGCAGCGCGTTGCCTTTTCTTTGCCCGCACAACACCCACAGTAGTGGCAACTAGCAACTAGCAACTTGCTGCTTGCTGCTTGCAACTGCAACGCGCACAGTTAACGGTACACGAAACGTTCTCTTTCCGGTTTTAAAAGCTGCAAATTGCTGCCCAAAATGCTTGTAACTAACTCGTTCAATGATCAGATCACATCTCGTCTACAACAACATATACATACATACATATATACTATATATGTATGTATGTGTGTTGGTGTGTGTGTGTGTGGCAGTTGCCGCTGCTGCTGCTGCTGCTGCTGCAGCCGTGCCCATAACGGCGTCAATTAAATTATGTTGCCGGCAACATTTTACAATTTGCAACAAATTGTTAACAGCAATTCCAGCAACAACAACAAGCACGATTTTTCGATACACACACACACACAAATATACACAACATAAAAATGTGTAGATATTTGAGATAGATATTTCAGACTCTAAACTTGTAGTTACATACATACATACATATATTTGGAAAAGATTCTTATAGAAAAATATAAATATACAAATATGTAAATTATGAGCGAAATATAAATATTTAAAAAATATATATTTAATATTTATATAATGGAAATATAATCTACATACATACCTCAACAATAAAATATCTTATTCATACATTTTGTCATGCTTGGCAAAAATATAAAATTATAAAAAAAAAAAATTAACGAAAAAAAAATATAAAAATAATAATTTGAAATACACACTTCAATAATATAATATGTAATTTATATATTTTTCATGCTTCAAAAAATATAAAATTCTAAAAAAGAAAATATAAAAATAAAAATATAAAATACACACTTAAAAAATTTAATATGTAATTTATATATTTTTCATGCTTTAAAAAAATATAAAATTATAAAGAATAAAATATAAAAATAAGAATATAAAATTATAAATAAAATAATATAATATAATATACACATACTTCAAAAATTAAATATGTAATTTAATTTAATTTTTTTCATGCTGGGAGAAAAACATTTCAAAAAAAAAAAAAAATATATAATATATGTGAAATAATTATATTTTAAATTTCCTTCACATTGAAAACAAAATATCTTTAAGTTTTTAGTAATATAGCATTTAAAATTATATATTTATTTATATTTCTTTACTTATTAATTTATTATTTATTTATTATTATTTTTATTATATATATTTTTTTGTTTTGTATTTTCTTTTGTTAATAATTATATGGGCATTGGCATATGTGGCGCATAGTTCTCAACCCCATTTACTTGAAACTTAAATTGAATTGTTTAGTGGACAGAAGATAATGTGGCAGGATGAGGAGTTGTGTGTGTGTCTCTCTTGTGTTGTCCCTTTTCACTCACTGAGAGTTTAGCGTGGGATAATCTCGTTGACCTTGGAGATGTCTCTCTAAGCACTCAAGTGTGTGTTGGTGTGTAGTATTTCAGCGGGTCAAGTGCTGTATCTTCTTTCTTCAACATTTTCAAATGGAATTATATTCAATTTGTTTTTTTGTCTTTGATTTTTTTTGTATTTTTTTTTGTGATCTGTTGTCCTGCGAATGCGCCAACATTGGTCGTCTTCGGAGCTTCCGGCTACATATCATCATATGGAATGACCATAAAAGCTTTTGCCTCTGCTGCTGCTGCTGCGACGGCGACTGCGACTGCGGCTGACCACAAACGGACGCAGAGACGCAGGCAGACAGCGAAAACACGCAATTGTTGTTAGACAATGGCAATAGCCAACGGATAGCGTGAGAGGGGGAGAGAGATGCAAGGGGGGCAGACGGACGCTGGGCAGAGAATTGCGAACAGCGATGAGAGGCAGAGAGAGGGAGGCAGAGAGAGAGACGCGGTGAGCGACTTTCCGGCTCTTCTTTTATGCGTGCAGTGCGTTGTTCGCATTGCAGCAATTTGCTTTCATTTGTTTTGCTCTTTTATTTCTATTTCTTTTTCACTTTTATTCGTGTTTTTTTTTTTTTTTCATTTTTTTTGTTCGCTGACCATTGGGCGGATATTACTTAGACGCTATTGTGTGGCGCCGGCAGCGGCAGCGGCAGCAACGGCGACTACCTGCAATTAGCCGCCATCTCACAGCTGTCGCCGTCGCCGTCGTCGTCACAGTGGCAGCCATAAATTAATTACGAATTGTAAACAATGCAGGCGCAGGCGTCTGCGTCGGCATCGCATAAATAAATCTCTCGCATGTGCGCATAAATTTGCATTGTGACCTTGACAGAATCGCACAACTTGTGCGAAGCCCCATGCCCCCCCATGCCCCCAGCTCACAGCCCACTGCCCGCCATCAACAAACTTAACCAACAACTAAATATGTATGTATGTACATATGTATGTAATAATAACAGCTGTTAAAGCGCGCACTCACTGTACCTCTCTCTCTCTCTCTGTCGCTGGCACTCTCTTTGTTGTTGGTTGTCTGGTTTTATCGTGAGATAACGGCACATGCTGATAAGCAAACTGCGAATGGTGCGTAAAAGCGAACGCAACGTAACACACTCAAGTTCAAGTTCAATGTCAATCCACACACCCGTACGCACACACACATATATATATGTACATATGTATGTATGTATGCGCCGCGTATAAATATAAAACTCGTTCAAATCAAACGCACGCATGTGCATATGTATGTATGTATGTATGCAGACGACAAGCAAAGCAGCGACGTCAACGCAACCAAAACATGCAAAACAGCCGCACACATACATATACATGCATGCATACATACTTATACATATGTATGTATGTATATGGCTACGATTGCCGCCGTTTCTTTGCCTTTATGCGTTTTGTGCGTCACTTGCGTTGCTTTTCGCTTCACTTCGCTCGGCAACAAGTGGGCAGCCACAGCGAAGTCAGCGTCAACGTCAACGTCAACGTAGGCTGCGTGTATGTGTACGTGTATGCGTGTGTGCTTGTGTTATGACGCTCTTTCTTGTTCACGCTCTCTCGCTCTTCGCTCTCTGCGTCTCATAGGCAAACTTGTTTGCCGTGACGTCATCAGACATTGCGTCGCTGCCTCTACGCATACGCATGTTTTTACATTTTTGTTTTGTTTATTTTTTTTTTCATTTTTGGGGGCGCGTCTGCGTCTGGAACGTGCGTGGAATTGTGCGTGAGGTGACAACAGCGATACAAAAAAAAGAGAGAAAATATCAAAATAAAAACGAAAACCGAAAAAAACAGCTGATTTGGCACCAATGTGCGTATGCTGTGTGTGTGTGCGTGTGTGTGCGTGTATGTGTCTGAATGCTTGATATGAGAAAGAGATGAGAGTAATATTAACAATTCAAAGCGAATGTGCAACAGTGATTGAAACATGTTGTTGTTTGAAAATTATTTATTGCTTTCTTTATAAATATGTATGTACTTATGTATGTATGTATATTTGTATGTATGTATGTACATATGTATGTTGTATGTATGTACATTGAAATGTACAATGTATTTTCGTTATTTCTTTTGTCAGTTTCTCATCAGCATAGTGTATTTATTTTTATATATTTTATTATATTTTTTTTTCATTTTGTTAAATTTTATGATTTCAATATTTTTTTTTTTATATTTTTTGGTTGCGTTTTGGTTTTCAGTCAAAGCTTCGGTTTCGGTTTCAGTTTTGTTAATTTTATTTCAGTTTTTTTTTTTTTTTTGCAGTTCTGCTTGTGGTTTCTTTTTTCTGTGTGTGTGTGTGTGTGTTTATTTTTTTTCGCCACGCCAAATTTTGCTTGGACTTTAATTCCAAGGTCATCGTCGCATTAGTGCGACGCGTTCGACGTCCGCTGTCCGCAGTTGGCGTCGCCGTCGTGCAATCAGTCAACGAGAGAGAGAGAGAGAAAAAGGAAAAAAAGAGATAAAAGCGAAATACATAAAAATGAATAAAAGGCGTTTCAAGCTCTTTGATGGCTCACAAATGGCATTAATTTATTTATGTACATGTTTCTTTTTTTTTTTTTTTTTTTTTATTGTTATTATATTTGTTGTTATTAGTTGTTGTTGCGTTTCTGGTTGCATTTGGCTAATTAAGCAACTCATAATGGCCATAATAATAATCAACTGAAATTAACGCACCTCGCAAAATGTGCAAAAATACGTACGTTTATGAATAATGTGTATAGAAGAAATATATAAAAAAAAAAAGAAACAATGAAGAAGAATTGCAAAAATTATACTCAAAATAAACAGTCGCCACATTTGATGAGATAATTTTTAATTTTATTTATTTATTTATTTTTCCCTGCGTTTTTGCAATTCACATTTTGCGTTACGCCCCATTCCCACCACGTTCCGTTTCGTCTCTGTCTCTGCCCGTTCCGTCTCATCTCGTCTCGTTGCGCCTTTGGCCACTCGCTCACTTCAACGTGTCTCACATCCTCTCTCTGTTTCACCCGCGCACAGCCAATAGCCAAAGCTTCACTAACGTGCTGCTGCTGTTGCTGCTGCGCCCTTGCCTTTATCGTTGTTTGTTGTTGTTTCGCGCTGCGTTTTCTGCTGCTGCCTCTGCTGCGTTGCTGTCGCTTCGCACGCTACACTAACGATAAACGGCGCGGCATTAAAGCTCTCAGCTGCTGCGATGCGTGCGCTGACGTTAGCTGGCGCTGTTTTCAGCTTAATGCTTTGCACGCTGCGCCGCCTCACACACCAACACACACATGCAGGCACATACTCTGACACGAACATAGAGAGACAGAGAGAGACGCATACAGAGAGACGCGCTTTTGCACACACAAGTTGGTTCCGCTGCGAATGCGAATATCAAGGTCAACATGTGATACTTGTATCAGTGTGTGTGCGTGTGTGTTTCCCTCTCTCGCTCTCCCTCTAGCTTTTGGTAACAGCTTTGCTACTCTGTGTCTCTCTCTCTCACTTTGTCTCTCACATCACAGTCACTCAAACAGTTTCTATGCCCCCGCTCTGTTGACTACTACAACGTCAACCTCGACGTCAACGTCATCGTCATCGACGGCGGCAGCAGCAGTGGCAGCAGCGGCAGCGTCTAAAATGAGCTCTAAGAAAATAATTAAATAGCAGCGGTTGGCAAAAAAAAAAAAAAAAAAAAAAAAACAACGCAATTTTTATTTGAAGCGCAGTTGTTAAATTAGAAATGTGTGTTTTGGCCTTTTCTGCATTCTTTTCATTATTTTTATTATTATGAAAAATATAAATATTATTATTATTATTATAATTGTTACTTTTGGTTTACTTGGCTGCTCATTTCGTTGGCCATTAATCAGCATCAAGAGTCA
This sequence comes from Drosophila quadrilineata, assembly GCA_018150725.1. NCBI lineage: Eukaryota > Metazoa > Arthropoda > Insecta > Diptera > Drosophilidae > Drosophila > Drosophila quadrilineata. Next base: position 15,800,448 of record JAECWN010000432.1, read on the forward strand.
AGTTAACTATGAAGCACAATGTTTGTTTATTGTATTAACAGAATGCTCAACAATAAAATTAACAAAATTATGGCCATAATACATGCACTAAATTGTTGCAATTAGTTTACGCTTCACAGCGATATATACACTATACATACAGTACTTGTAGCATATAGTAGAGTTGTTAAGATATTGAGATATTGTTAAGATATTGTTAATGTCCAACAGAAAAAAATATGTTCAAAAATTTATACAAAAAATGTAAAATTAATAATATTTAAAAAATTACTTTCACAATATACGTATTTTTTTTTATCAGTTTTGATATGTCTACATTTTTTAACTTTCGATAGTACTTAAAATATAGAAAGGGAAAATTAAAAAAAAAAAACTCAAAAACTAATTTCGAAATTCCGAAATACATAATTTTCGCTATATTTAAAATGCACAGCACAGTAATGAACTTAAAATGCTTTAAAAAGAAAATTATATTTTTTTTTTTAAAATGTGATTAATAGTATTAAAAATAGTAATAATCAAAAAATTTTAAAGTATTTTTTTTTTGTAAATTTAATAAGTGAAAAAAGGGGATGATAAGTACCTCAATAAAAAATATAAAACAAAATTATATTAAATAAATAAATAAAAGGAAAATAATAATAATAATAAAAAAAATAAAAATAAATCCAAAACTTATGGTAGATATATTGTTTTTCAAAAATTCTGTTCGATGTTTTAATATTTGGTATATTCTTTGGTATATTTGCGACAACCCTAAACTATAGTGCAATAAATCATTTCTATATGCGATATATGATACATATATGATGTATCTATATATATGTATGTATGTATGTATGTATGTAGTGGCATATTGTTTATGGGGGAAAACACTTGGTGTCTTTCCAAGTTAAATAAAGTGTTATTTCCAAATACATACTATATAGTATAATATACTAGATAGTCATAAATCTGACTAAATCTATTGGCAATTGCATCACACTTGAGTCGTGATTACTTACAGTATTTATAGTATATTCGGTGCATGTAGTATATGCATGTAGTATATACCATAAAAATTCTAGTGTGTTAACATATAATCAAGGAAATACTAATTTCATTATTGCATAGTTTTGTGAGTCACAAAGATTGCGAAAGGCATTAACTTATTTTGAATTCTTGTTTCAAAATTTTATATATATTTTTTTTTGATTTTTTTTTATTATATTTGTAGCTATTTACATATATTTTTATTTATTTATTTATGATTATTAATTTTGACTAGAAAATTACATTAAATATATAATTATTTAAAAAATAGTAAAAAATAGTAAAATGTATTAAGTATTTTAAAATTATAAAAGAAATAAAAAACAAGCATTATTTTTTAAAACTAAATTAAAATTTAAAAAAATACTAGTATTATTATTAAAAATAGTATTTTACTAGGTATGTTTTAGTGTGTGTGTGTGGAATAGGAAAGAAAGAAGAGAGAGAGAGAGAGAGAGAGAGAGAGAGAGACAGAGAGTGTAGCTGTGACGATGCAGGCCACGTAAATAAAACCTGAAAGAAATACTAAAAAAAATACCAAAAAAGAAAAAAAAACAAGTTCAAATAAGAAGACGCGACTCGGAGTCGTGTTGCTGTTGCAAAAGGTTAACATTTCTATTATGGCCACTCCCAGAAATCATTTCTAGTTGCTGTGATTGTTGTTGTTGTGATTGTTGTTGTTGGTTGACCACCATCATAGTGTTGTGTGTTGTGCAGTTTAGAAACAAAACACAAACTGCGGCGAAATATGCAAATTATTATGTTTGCATATCTCCTGCTCTCTTATAGATTTCTCAACTCTGTTGTTGTTGTTGTTGTTGCCGCTTGCGGCACTGTTGCTGTTGCTGCCCAGTCGGAGGGCTTGCGCTTGCAACTCGTTGCACGTTGCACGTTGCACAGGTCGCTCGCTCCACACATTTATGTCTTAATATAATTTAAGTTGCAGCTGCAGCTTTTGATGCTGCGGCTCTTGCCACAAATAGCCACCGAACTGCACCCACCTGTATCTCAGCATTTCCAGTTGGCAGTCTATACCTCTCTCACACACACACACACACACACACACACACACACTCACACTCTATGTGGAGTTGCATGTTGCAGTTGCAAGTTGTTTGGATTTGTATTTGGACTCCTCAGGCTGATGCGCACAATTTGCGGCTGTGTTGCAAGCATTACTATTATTACAATTTCACGTTGCACGTCTCCTTGCCACACAACTCCATTCTCCACCTTCATCCTTTTTGTTTCTATAATATTTGATTTGCAGTGCATTTCTCTCTCTCTCTCTCTCTCTCTGTCTTTCTCTCCTTCCTTTCATGTTTAATGTTGGCAAATTTCTATAATTTGCATTCGTAGTTGCTTTTTTATAGCATCTCATGTTGTAATTATGCTATAATTATGTTTTTATTGATTTGCCATAAAGGTATCTCCAAATACCGCCTTGATTAGCTAATTCGATAAATTATCGATAAATTATGGGATTACAATTCCTTGATAACAAGTGCATCAATTTTGGGTATAATTTAAACTTCAATTAGCAGGTCCACTTTCAGTTGTAGTTTCCTCTTCACTTCACTTCCATTCCTTTTTTCACTTTAGAACAATCGATTAATAATCGATAAATTGTCGGTAGGCGGTGTTGGGCAGCCTTACCTTTATCACGAGGGCTTTTAGCTACACAATTCCAGTTTCGAATGCAGTTACACTTTCCAATTCCAGTTGCAGTTTCTTTCCAGTCTCTTCCATTCAACTTCCAGTTCATGTGATTCGATCACCCGATAAATTATCGATAAATTATTGATACCCTTAAACGAGTGAATCAGTTAATTAATTTCAGCAACGATTTTCGTTACACATTCCAGTTTCAATTCCAATTCCAGTCTCTTCCAGTTGCACTTCCAGTTCATTTGGAAAATTCATTGAAATTCGTTGGAAATATAGTGGGGAAATATGCGGTGAATCTGCTGGCAACACGCCTCCACAACAGCAATCGCCCAACAAAAAAAAAAGAGAAGAGAATAACAAAAGGAAGAGAGAGAGAGAGAGAGAGAGAGAGAGAGAGACGAAGATAACGAATAAGAAAAAGAAGAAGAAGAAGATCGAAGTTGAAGGAAATTTCAAGGCACGCAATTTAAAGAAAAACTCCCCTCGGCCACACTCCCCGCACTCCCCTCTCGCCACCCACACTTGCAGTTGGGTGTAATCTATTGCAATTTATGTTGTTGACTATTTGGCTGCAAATTACATGCAACATTTTGCTGCATGTTGCAAGCTGCCGGTTGCAAGGCTGCAAACTGGCGTTAGAAATCAAAAGCCTTTGGCGTTCATTAGCTTTGGGGGCGTTATGCATGGCAATGTTAATAATAACGGCGACAGTGACGTTGACGTTGACGCTGACTGCGACTGCGACGCCGGCAGCGACGCTGGCAGCAACTCTTGGGACGCTGCAAACGACGCGTCGTTCAATTAAAAGTGTTGGCAATTTGCGCCGCTTGGACAGCGCCTCCTACTGCCACTGCCAATGCCACTGCCACAGCAGCTAGTGTTGCAAGTTGCAAGTGGCACGTTGCACGTTGCAAGTTGCCTGTTTTTTTGTAATCAGGAAATTCGATTTTCCTTAATGCCAACGACTGACATTGCCCCAACCTCGTCTCTCCTCTCTCTCTCTCTCTCTCTCTCTCTCTCTGTCTTTCGCTGTGTTGCACATGCAACACCCCCTTTTCCCTCCCCAAACCACATGCAACAGACTAATACGCGCGTGAATTTATTAGTGCTCATTTTTGGGGGCGTGAATGCGCCGATTGCATTTTTTGAAATAAATTCTAGCGCAAACGGCGCGTGACAGGCTGTGGCAAGAGCAGCAGAGAGGCACGGAGAGAGAGAGAGAGAGAGTGAGAGAGAGAGAGTGAGAGAAAGAGAGGGAGCAAAGGCTCATTAGATTGTTGCGCGAAGCGAATCTATATGCGAAATGTGAAATGCGAGGCCGACGCCTTTTCAATTTGCCAAAGTCACCACCCCAACCCACACCACCGCTACTGCCCCTGCCCCACACCCCCACCACTTGCAACATCACACTCCGCACTCGATGGAGTGTCTTGCCACCAGTTTGCTGCATTTAGCTGCAATCTGCATTGCATTGCGTTGCATACCCCAAGGCGTTGAAGCGCACATAAAAATCGACAGATATGCGGGGCAACTTATTGTTGCAGTGGCAGTTGCTGTTGTTGTTGCACTCATACCGGTTGTTATTGTTGCTGGTGTTGTTGTTGCTGTTGCTGGCAGCGCATTGTCATTCGTGGCATGTTCACGCCTTGACGCCCGCAGCCATCGCAGCCAGTTGTGCTCACTGTTGATCACAGGCAGAGAAAGAGATAAAAAGAAAGAGAGAGAGAGAAAGAGAGAGCAGATGTGGCAGCTTCACAGCTTCAAAGCGATCCCGATGCCTGCCTCTGTTGCACTGATCGTAAATCTAATAAATGCCTCACAGTATTGCTTTTCTACCCCCTCCTTCTCTCACACTCCCTCTCTCACTCTGCCTCTCTCTCTTACTCACGCTCTCTCCCCCTCTCTCTCTCCCTCTCTCTCTCTCTCTCTCTCTCTCTGTCGCTCTGTGCTGCTGCTTAGTTGCTTGCAACGAGACATGCCCATTGCAATGAGGTTTGTTGGCGAAGGGGGATGGGGTGTGTGGGGGGGTAGCTGTTGTAATGTAGTATCGATAAATATTCATTTATCGATTATCTGATAGGAATTCAAATTGCATTTCCCATTAATCGATTACAACTTAGCAGCGCACACACACACACACACACACACACACACACACACACACACACACACACACACACACACATATACACACTTGAGGCGGAATCACTTTCAAACCCATTATCGATAAATATTCCTGACATTCATTCGCGTCTATCGATTAATTGATTTTCAGTCTGGCATTATCAATTTGCTGAAGTTTGTCTTTTTTTTTTTTGTATAATTTATATATACAGATATATATGTATATATTCATTGGCATATCTGTGAAAATCGAAGACACTTGTAAAATATATAAAATTAATGCAATTTTCGTAATTTTTTTAAAAAAGAATTTAATTAAAATTAATATATTCTGAATTTGGCAAGTGAAGAATCTGTCGAACTTTGAAATTGTAAATTGCATAATAATGTAAGTAATTTATAATTCATTTTTGCACACTTTTTAATATAAAATTATTATATATATTATTGGAAATATTTTATAAAAAGTTTTTAGATATAATATAATAATAATATAATATAATATAATATATAGTAATAATCATTCTGTTTAATAACTATAAAATTTATATATATGTTTTTTTTTTTTTTTGGTGTTTGTTGCAGGTGGTGCTGTCGGCGTGCTCGTCGTATTTCCAGAGCCTGTTCTTGCAACACTCCGATCCGCATCCGATTGTGATACTGAAGGACGTCCGATTCGCGGAGCTGCAGACTCTAGTTGAATTCATGTACAAGGGGGAGGTGAACGTGCAATATTGCCAGTTGCCAGCGCTGCTCAAGACAGCCGAATCACTCAAGGTACATCCACATTCCACATCCACTCTCCATCTCTTTCTCTATTCTCTATTGCCATCTCACTCTGATCTGTATGTCGATTGCAGGTGAAAGGACTTGCCGAAATGACAAATCAGAATACGACGCTGCGAGAACCCGAACGGGAACCCGACCGCCTTCGTCCCCATTCGCAGACGAGCGGCGGCAGCGGCAGCGGCAGTGGCAAATCGGCCGATAGTCCAGCGGCGGCAGCATTGGATGCAACAGCAGCAGCAACTAGTTCATCAACAGCAACGACAACAGCAACAGCAACAGCAACAACAACAACAACAACAGCAGCAGCAGCAGCAGCAACTGCCGATGAAACGTCTAAGGGTGAGAGTGGCAGTAGCGGAGGCAACTCCACGTCTCGTACAGCAGCAACATCAACAGCAACATCAGCAGCAACATCAGCAGCAACAACAGCGCCAACGTCAACAGCGCCAACCGCAGCAACAGATGCGGTGGCAGCAACAGCCACAAAACGCGAGGCAAGCGATCTATGCAGCCCCACGCCGCCAAAGCGACCCGCCAGCAACACGGCAACAGCAGCAGCAACAGCAGCAGCGGCAATTGAGCTGCTGGAGGATGACGAGGACGAGGAGGAGGACGATATGGAGGAAGATACACCAATGCCGCTAGATCTCTATCAAAGACCCGCCGCGTCCACGGAGCCACCAGAGAGCTCATCGAGTAGCCACAAAAACAGCAGCAACACCAACACCAACACCAACACAACCAGCAGCAGTAGCAACATCAACAGCAGCGGCAGCAATAATAACAAAAGTAGCAGCAATAACAACAACAACAACAACAACAACAACAACAAAAGCAGTAGCAACAACAACAACAACAATTTAAACAGCAGCAACAACCAAATGAAAACCAGCAGCTCCTCCCCCTCAGCAACACCAGCAGCAACAGCAGCAGCAACAGCAACAGCAGCAACAGTTGTTGGTTCACCAAGTGGCAGCAATGGCGACTGCCCCAGTGGCATTGCTCTGGCGGAATCAAGTGGCAATATTGTTGCCATCATCGATGACGACGATGATGACGTTGTGGACGATGATGATGCCGATCGCCATCAGCAACATGATCATGACGTGGCCATGAATGACAATGTGATTGTTGTGGCAGATCGTTCAAGTGCCGCAACAGCAGCAGCAGCAGCTGCAGCCGCCGTTGCACGTGACATTGCCCAACGCATGGTGGTGCATCATAGTACTCATAGGCTCGTCCATGGTGACGTTGTCGATGACGACGATGATGACGATGACGATGATGAGGAGGAGCAGGAGCAGGAGCAGGAGCAGGAGATGCAGGAGGCGCTGGCGGTGCAACATTCACCGAGCGCTGGCATATTGCAGCCCAAGACGGAGGTGCTCGACGATGACTACGATGATGAGATGGATCTGGACGATGATGATGAGGCGGACAACAGCAGCAATGATATGGCCATCAATATCAAGATGGGCAGCGTCGGTGTTGATCTCTCAACGGGCTCCACCGTCATACCATCGCCGCTCATCACCATGCCACCATCAGTAGCAGCAGCAGCAGCAGCAGCAGCAGCATCAACATCATCATCGGCAGCAGCAGCCGCCGCAGCAGCAGCAGCAGCTGCCATTGAATCGGCACGCTCCTCCTCCTCGCCCGGCGCCATTGCCTCCGATCTGAGCCTGTCCATGTCACAGTCGGCGTCAGTGCGTCCAGCGTCGCGTTCGTCCCGCGACGGCAGCAACACCGCCGATGGACGCAACACGTCCAGCCTCATGAATCCCGGCGTAGCCGGACTCTTGCCAGTGCAATCGGTGCCATTGGTAAGTAGCAACAACTCCGACTCCCAATCCACAACCACATCCATAGCCAATGATGATCCTCCTCCATGTATTGCGCAGAGCCTCAAGAAGGAGATCGATTGCAGCGAGGACGACAACAGTAGCCACAGTAGACACATGCAACCGCGTTCGGCATCAGCTGGCGGCGGATTGGGCGGCGACCTCGATTATCGTGCCTCACACGAGTCGGTAAGTGCCACAATTCTCTATTGCAATACATACAGCCCGTAATACAGTAATACCCACAATGCAACTCCAGCCAATTAAAAAATACAAAATTTCCAAAATTTTCCAAATTTTCGAAAAATTTTAAACAAAATAATATTAATTCTAAATATCCTGATCTTTCCCGATACTCAAGGAACAAAATTCCCCTCCCACACACCCCCCAGCTCAATTTGAAATTTATACTAAAAACTCCACAAGAAAACATATATATATATATATATATATAAAAAAAGATATATATATATATATATATTCCCGATCCATTCAGTGAATGCTTTTGCTGCTTCGATAGGCCTTTATTATAGAGAATAGAAATCTTCACGAAGTTCATTTGTGAGACAAATGCGTGATTTGCAGTTTTGCAATCTATAGATACATATATACTATATGTTTTATATACATATATGTACATATATATATAGATCTCTTATATGCATACATACATATGTAAAGTATCCAGTATTAAATATCTCCATACACAACATTCTTCAATTTTCTCGTACATTTTTTACTATATCTACCATATATGGGTACACACGCTCTCTCTCTCTTTCTCTTTCTCTCCATCTCTCTCTCTCTCTTTCTCTCTCTTTATCTCTAACTATCTATGATATATATTCAGTATTCATTATGCGATTCTCGACTTAATCAAGTAGCGTAGAATTTACCGAGAATCTATATTTTTTTCTAACTTCCGAATCCAACACAAAAAGAAAAATATCGAATTTCTATATACAACTTCTTGAACTATCTTTCGATATTTGTAGAGTACTCTCTACATTCACATACATACATATTACTCTGACATATCTCCCTCTCCCTCTCTCTCTCTCTCTCTCTCTCTCTCTCTCTCAATATGCTATCTCTGTCTATCATTTATATATTGTATACACATTGCATATATATCTCTATACATATTCTATATCTATATACAAGTTATTTACAACATAAAGAATATATACCAAAAATTAAATCACAGTATATATATATATATATATATATACATATATATACACTATAGTATCAATATCAATCTGTTGAAAGCGAAGATAACAATTCCAAACTCAACAAATGTTTTTGCTCTTCTTCGTCGTGTTCTTTGTCTATGAATTTTACATAATATATATACTCTATATATGTTTATATATATTCGCATACTATATAAGTGCTTACATACATACATAAGCATGCTTTCTCTTTTTACATACATACTATATACAAAGTAGTTACATATACATATACATATGTATATCTTCAATATATTTTTTATAGCACACTATAATATTTGCTTACATATGTACTTCCATTTTCCTATTTCACATTTCACTACAATATATGTATATACCAAATAATCCACTATAAAAAAAAACAAAAAAATACCAAAAAAAAATAGAAAAATACTTATATATACCAAATAAGTCGATATGTATGTATATTTAGGAATATCTAGCTAATTGTTTTCATTTTTTTTTTTGTAATTCAATTCAATTTTTTATATATAAATTTTTGTTTCTTCATTTTGTTTAATATGATGTTGTTCCTCTTCTACTACATCTTGCTTAATGTTGTTGTTGTTGTTGTTGTTTTTGAATTCGAGACTATTTGTGTATGTAATTTGTGATCTCCACCACACACACACAGACACACACACACAGACACACACACACACTTTATGCTTTCAAATGCCTATGCAGCTTAACAAATATCCTTGCAAACATATACATATATATGTACATAAATGTATGTTGTTGTCCTTTTCTCTACATACACACACAGTGACACACACAGTGACACACACTCATACCTACAGTGCCTGCAATAAGTTTCTCGCACAACTAAATGACATTCTCTCATATCCTTTTGCTTTGCTTTCTATGCACTTTTTCTTGCTGGCCGTGTCCATGTGTGTTTGTAACGGTAACGAAATCCGTTAGCCACACAATTTCCGTTGCTAATACTCGCTCTCTGTCACACACACACACACTCTCTCTCTCTCTCTGTCGTCACACATGCAACCCTGTTTATCTTCCTCTGATGGTGTTTTTTGCCAACATGTTTTTGCCATTTGTTTTTCTATTTTAATTTAATACTACAATTCCATCTTTTTTCTATTTTGTTGTTATTGTTGTTGTTGTTGCTTACAACACTATAATTTTCAATATGGCGGGGTGAAAACTATCATCTGGTTTTGCCAGCAGTTGTGCCCCCACAACGTGTTGACCCAATGCCAGTTATTCAATTTGCCAAATACCCTGTAAATTGCCCATTCTACAGTGTCCTTCGACTCAGCCATAGTTACAAAAAAAAAATAATATCTGAAAATATTCTTATGTATTTCGCTCACAAAATTAAAGACAATTTCGATGATATTCTCCCCCATAAGTACTTTGCTCTCTCTTTTTTTTTTCTTATTCTCATTCTCTCTATCTGCATGTGGGCAACTGAAAGTATAGCATACTTATTTGGGCAGCGTACTCAACTGTACTTGGATAGCGAGGGGAATATTTTGTTGTGTATGTTAAGAGTGGGGCTGTGAGTGGCAGCAAAAAACTGGCAAAACATTTAGCTTCCGGCAGAAATATATATTTTCACATTACGTTCTCTTCGTTTTCTTATTTTCCGTCTTTTTCCCTCATTTTATTATATTTTTTTATGCTGCCATATTCTGTTTTCTGTTTTCTATTTTGTTTGGTTTGGCATTGCTGTGTGTTTTGTTTTTTTGTTGATCCTTTTTCGACGCACACACACCGACACACACACACACACATATACACAGACACACAGCATCCCCATAACTCTTGTCTCGTTTTTAAGCGAACAATTTTTGTGAACAAGCAGCAAGAGAAAAGAAAGTTCAAATTCAAATATGTGACCAAATGCTGCACTCTAAAATACCTTGTAAACAGCTCTTTACGATAATTTTCCAATTAAGAATATTTTAGTAGGAACAATTGGTGAAAAAAAGTCGAAAATTAAAATTTCAGAAATTGAACAAAATTTTAATGTAGTTTTAATATGATATCAACACCATAACCAAATTGCCAAATTTCATGAAAATCGGTTGATATTTGAGGAAGTTATGACATTTCAAAGATTCCTATACACCAATTATACGAAAATAGCGATTTTGAGCATCTTTTTATCACAATTTTGGCCATATCTCGGCAAATATTGATCCAAAACCCGTCAAATAAAAAGCATTATGCTAGTTTTGAGTCTAGAAATCGATTAGAGTCAAAAATTTGAGGTTATAAAGTTTTTAGATTTTTGATGATATTGTCAAGGGGTTAGTATGAAAAATTGGTGAAAAAAGTCAAAAAATTAAAATTTCCGAAATTGAACAAAATTTGAATGCAGTTTTAATATGATATCAAAACCAAAACCAAAATGCCAAAATTCATGAAAATCGGTTGATATTTGAGAAAGTTATGGCATTTCAAAGATTCCAATACACCAATTATACGAAAATAGCGATTTAGAGCATCTTTTATCACAATTTTGGCCATATCTCGGAAAATACTGATCCAAAACCCCTCAAATAAAAAGCATTATGCTAGTTTTGAGTCTAGAAATCGATTAGAGACAAAAATTTGAGGTTACAAATTTTTTCGATTTTTGATGATATTGTCAAGGGGTTAGTATGAAAAATTGGTGAAAAAAGTCAAAAAATTAAAATTTCCGAAATTGAACAAAATTTGAATGCAGTTTTAATATGATATCAAAACCAAAACCAAAATGCCAAAATTCATGAAAATCGGTTGATATTTGAGAAAGTTATGGCATTTCAAAGATTCCAATACACCAATTATACGAAAATAGCGATTTAGAGCATCTTTTTATCACAATTTTGGCCATATCTCGGAAAATACTGATCCAAAACCCCTCAAATAAAAAGCATTATGCTAGTTTTGAGTCTAGAAATCGATTAGAGACAAAAATTTGAGGTTACAAATTTTTTCGATTTTTGATGATATTGTCAAGGGGTTAGTATGAAAAATTGGTGAAAAAAGTCGAAAAATTGAAATTTGCAAAATTGAACAAAATTTGAATGCAGTTTTATTTTGATATCAAAACCATAACCAAAATGCCAAATTTCATGAAAATCGGTTGATATTTAAGGAAGTTATGGCATTTCAAAGATTCCAATACACCAATTATACGAAAATAGCGATTCAGGACATCTTTTAATCACAATTTTGGCCATATCTCGGAAAATACTGATCCAAAACCCCTCAAATAAAAAGCATTATGCTAGTTTTGAGTCTAGAAATCGATTAGAGTCAAAAAAATGGGGTAAAAAATTTTTTCGATTTTTGATGATATTGTCAAGGGGTTAGTATGAAAAATTGGTGAAAAAAGTCGGGAAATTAAAATTTGAGAAATTGAACAAAATTTGAATGCAGTTTTATTTTGATATCAAAACCATAACCAAAATGCCAAATTTCATGAAAATCGGTTGATATTTGAGGAAGTTATGGCATTTCAAAGATTCCAATATACCAATTATGCGAAAATAGCGATTTAGAGCATCTTTTAATCACAATTTTGGCCATATCTCGGAAAATACTGATCCAAAACCCCTCAAATAAAAAGCATTATGCTAGTTTTGAGTCTAGAAATCGATTAGCGACAAAAATTTGAGGTTATAATTTTTTTCGATTTTTGATGATATTGTCAAGGGGTTAGTATGAAAAATTGGTGAAAAAAGTCGAAAAATTAAAATTTCCGAAATTGAACAAAATTTGAATGCAGTTTTAATATGATATCAAAACCAAAACCAAAATGCCAAATTTCATGAAAATCGGTTGATATTTGAGGAAGTTATGGCATTTCAAAGTTGGGAGATAGTTGATTTTCCGGAAAAAATCGATTTGCCTTCAAATTTTATAGGATTGTTGGAAATATATTAAACATGGTGCTATATGCTAATTATTAATAAGTTAAATGGCAACTCTCTGGAAATCCTTTTGCAGTTAATAAACACACACCTACAGGCTTGCTTAGAGTGTGTATACAGGGAAATCACACACATACATAGATGCGCAGAAATTCTAATAAAAATTTATTTAAGAAAACAAATGAGAAAAATAAATGTCGAGAAAAAGTAAAAAAGGGAATTTTTAACTCTCCACACACGCTTCTGAAGTCGTCGTTGCCATCGGACGTTGACGCGTGCTCTTCTTCTCTAACTCCCTTGTTCTCTCTCTCTCTCTATATATATATATATATATATATATATATATATATATATATATATTTCTATATATATATCTATCTCTTTCACTGTATGAAAGGGTTCCACGTTGTGTGTGTGTGTGTGTGTAGCTCGTTGCCTACACTTTTGACATTGCTGGAGAATCGTTGCTAGCTGCATTTGTCGCATCATAAATACTTTTGCTTTTACACTTTCCTTTTTTTAACTGAATCTCCTCCACTTTCTCCCTCCCACTCTCTCGCTCTCTCTCTCTCTCTCTCACTCTATCTCTCTCTTGGCCACTTCCTGTTTCTGTTTCATTCACTCTGCAAATTATTATAAATAATAATAATAATAAAAAAAAAATAATACAAATAGACGAAATAAAATAAAGACAAAATCAAAGCAGGCAAAACCAACAACTTTTGCTTTCTTTTCCATTGCTTTCTTTTCACACACACACACACGCACACACACACATTCATGCATACACATACACTCGCATACCCACACATATAGAAGCGTGTATTTAATTTTGAAACAAAATAGATTTTTTTTCTTCTTTCATTTCGTAAGCCGACTTCTCTGCTTCTTTCTCTTCAACTTGCTGGCTGCGTTGGCTAGCTCTTTCTCTACATTTCCCTCTCCCTCACACTCTCTCTCTATATATATATATATATATTTCTCTCTCTCTCTCTTTAGCCCCTCTCTTTAAATCACTCTCTCTTATTCTCGCTCAACGTCAACGTCATCGTCGTCGTCGTTGTTGTTGAGACTTGTGTGCAATTTTTCGTAGCATATCGTTAGGCTGGCCCTGTGAATTGAACTTCCTGCCCTCCCTTGTACCGCCCCTTTACTGCTGCTGCTGCTGCCGCTGCTGCTGCTGCTGCAGTCGCCGCATTTTATGCAGCGTCATCGCTGTAGAAACCCCCCCCCCCCTATTCACCCATCCCATCTCGTATATTTGTTGTTTAGCTGCGTATGCGTAATATTTGTTGGTGTTTTTCGTTGCTTGTTTTGATACTGCATTTTATTTGGACTCCACATAACTTTTGACTGCATTTAGACAGACGCATTTCAAAGCTACAAATACAAATATACACATATACAATATATATATATATGTATGTACATATGTACATATATATAGGATATATGTATGTGTATGCCTTATCAATGGAGCTACTGTCAATCACTCACACACACACACACACACAAACAGACACAACACAACACAAAAATTGAAAACAAAGCGAACAAAATAAAAGAAAAAAAACCTCAAAACGCAACAAATTCCATGGCGAAAATATATTTTATTGTATGTGTGTGTGTATACATACATACATACATATGTATAAATGTTTGACTATGAATTGGTGTGTGTGTGTGTTTGTGTAAGCACTCTTCTGACTGCAGACCACGCACAATGCACATTTAAACTAGGAAGCCCTTCACCATCCCCCGTCACCATCACCTTCCCGCATCCCCCATCGCCATCTCTGCTGCTGCAGCTGCTGCTGCGGCTGTTGACGTCGGCAGCGCTGCGCTGGCATTGTAATCAGTGCGCAGAGTTGATTGCAAAGTTTTTCAAGTGCTTTTTTTTTGTTATTGTTGTTGTTGTTGCTGCCCAGCAGTTTTTTTTTTTTGTTGCCGACTTTTTGCAGTTTTCTCAGAGTTTGGTTTTTTTGGGCAACCGTAGAGACGCAGTTGGGGTCACAAAATTTCATCACGAAACTGCTAATGGGCGCATCAAGCAGCGAATCACTTAAAGTGATTCATAATTTCATCAAGTTATCTCTCTAATGGGCTTACTCAACATAGATACATACGTTTCATAAAATATCATGACATTAATGAAATTGACTTTAGATGCAGCTGCATATTTCATTGCCTACTTTTAGGGGGCGCTTTTTAAATGCAGTTTTTATTTTAAACATATATTTGTGGTGGCTATACAGCATAATTAATATTAAATTGCAGTTCGCTAAATTTTTGATAAAATTTCAGAAACTTAGCCAAAACCCTTAAATCAGTCATATAACCCTTAATGCCGTTCAGTGTGTGACTTTTGTTTCATTTGTTTTATATCTTTCAACTGCACGACGCGTATTTCTATGTATGTATGTTTACATTCCTGCATATCAACATACATATGCATACATATGATGGGAGTGTGCTTGTGTATTTTATTTTTATTAAAAATCAGCCAAAAGCGCAGCCAACAACACCCATAAACCCCTGGCCAAAACGTCAAACGGCTTACAAAATATAAAAAATACAAAAACAAAAAGAAAAATGAAAATAAAAATGAAAAAAGATATATATATATTATATATATATTACAAAACTCTACTGCCACACGATACACTCACAGACACACACACACACACACCCACATCCATCTGAGCAATCATACAAAGGCCCAAAAAATGCAAGCAAAAAAATTATTGTTGCATACGTTCAGGGGCCAACTGCAGTTCCATATGCGCGGACTTCACATGTATGCGCCTGTGTGTGTGTGTGTGTGTTTTCACATATTTACGCTGCTCTTCACGAACATTGTCGTTTTCGCTTACAAAAAAAAAAAAAAATGCAGGAAAAATAAGAATTATAACAATACATAATAATTTGAGTAAAAATATTACGAAAAAATATTTGAAATAGTCTCTTCCGCTCTAACGGCTCCTACAACCCCCACCCCTGCCACTGTTGGCATTCAAGGGGAGCAGCATCCCCACAAAACATGTCTGTGCTTGCCACATTTGCCAGATGCGTCATATGCGTCATCTATTGCGTCTATTTTGGGAGGCTGCTCTTCTACAGGACTGCGACTCGGGTTAGGATGTGCTTTTTAGCGCAAAAATATGATAGGATATATGTATGTACATACGTATGTACATATATGGGGTGGGATTTGGGGTTGTCTAGGCAGGTGGGGTGGCTACTCAAAGTACCCCAAAGAGTTTCATTAAAAATGCGAATTCATATTAAAAATGCGATGAGTGCCATCATCCCTATGAGGGAGAGATCCTATCAAAAAAAAAATATATATATATACGTATATATATTTGAAAAATCACAAGAAAAAAAAAAACATTAGTCAAAGAAATTATTACAACAGAGAAATGCATTGAAATTGCAAGCGAATGGAAAGTAGTTAGTAGACAGTGAAAATATTAAGTATACGCACAGATCAAATATAACAAAAAATATATATATAGTAAAAAGAAGAAATTTCTCGAAATGAAATGACGAAAATTTTGCGCACTACGAACTTAAAAACCAAAAACCAGACGCATATCGATCGATATTTGATTATTATTACAACGCCGACGACGACAGCAGCTAGGACGTTGATAAGCTCATGCTAAGGACGAATGACGAAGGACGAATTGCGAACGAAGGTAGGAGGACGTCGCCACAAGACGATGACGCAGACATCGACGAACGATGGGACAACTGGACGTTGCCTGTCTGACATAGTTGCCACATTAAACTCAATGGCAACGATGCAGGACATGCAGGACTAACGTCGGCAGGGGGTGACGGAGTGAGGGCTGATGGAGGGGAGGGGGTGAGGGGGGGATGGCTGGCAAAGTCTGAGCTGGCATCTGGGGCGCTGATAATGATTCCATTAGCCAAAAAAGGTGGCACGTTGAACTTGCAACAGTTCAACGACATGTCTCCGCACATGAAAGGTGTGTGTGTGTGTGTGTACGTCTGTGACAGAGTGTGTGTGTGTGTGTGTGTGTATTTTCTGGCTAATGAAAGTTCTATACGACCATTACACCCGCACTGTGTCTCTCTTTAGCTTTCTAGCTGCTTTACTCTCTCCCCCTTGGTTTCTTTCTCTCTGTTTCTCTTTCTTTCCATCTCTCTCTCTCTTTCTTTCTCCCTCTCCAGTCGTTCTCTATCTAACTCTTTATCTCTGTCACTCTCTTTGAATCTCTCTCTCTCTCTTTTTGTCTTTCGTCTTTTTCTCTCTTTCTCTTTCCCTTATCTCCATCTCTTTCTCTCACACTTTCTTTCCCTCTTTCTGCCTATTTCTCTTTCACTCTGTTTTTGTCACCTATTTCTGCCTTTCTTAGTCACTCTCTCTCTCTTTCTGTCTGTCTCTCTATCTATCTCTTTCTTTATCTCGCTCTCTCTCTCTCTTTCTCACTCTGTCTCTTCCTCACTCTCTCTCTTTCTCTCTGTCTCTCTTTTTCTCTTTCTCTCTCTCAGTCTTTCTCTCTCTCAGTCTTTTTCTCTCTCAGTCTTTCTCTCTCTCAGTCTTTCTCTCTCTCAGTCTCTCTCTCTCTCTCAGTCTCTCTTTCTCTCTTTCTCTCTTTCTCTATCAGTCTCTCTCTCTTTTCTGAGCAGCCCTGCGTCTTTGGCAAGTCAGACTAAAGGATGCGATGGCTTCTTGCCCAAGTGCCTGCATAATATGGTCAACTGCAAGTAATGCAAATTGGCTTTCTAAACACACACACACATAGTAGTGCAGCTGTCATGTGTGTGTGTGTGTGTGTGTGTGTATGTGACCCAGTTTGTTGCAACCACAGAGCTTGGCAGTTATCCGTTTATTGAATAATGTGCCGCATTTCGCTTGTGGCGACACCCCAAAAAAAGGACGAAAAAAAAGGTAGAAAAAAATTCCACTGCAATTTGCCTAATGGAAACCTTTGACCAAAAAGGTCGCACAACAAAATACCAAAAAAAAAAGATTGAAAAAAGAAAAATACCAGGAAACTAGAAAATTGAACACAAGTGAATGAAATGAAAGAGAAATACAAAATCACGCAATACCTGAGCTCAAAAAAAAAGAAAAAAAAAATCATTTTCACTGGCTTTATAAGTCACTTGACCACAAGGAAAATTGCAAAAAGAAATAGAAAAATTGAAAAACAGATTGGGCCAAATTTTGTGAGTGGAAAATACTGCATTCAAATTTCTGAGAAGCAACCTTAAGTTTACCTTAAAACAAAAATACTGACTTCGAATGACACACTTATTTAATTTGTCATTGAATTTGTTGATTTTCTTTTGGTTCACCTTGCTGTCAAATTCCTTATCCTTTAATCCTTCCATCCATTGCAGTCTCCCTCTCTCTCTCTCTCTGTCTCTCTCTCGATCTATATACATTTATACACATATACACTATATTACGTAAATATTGTAGAACTTTTATAGATTTTGCTATTTATATATAAATTGTGCTTAGTATTAAAATTGCATGCTCCTAGCGTATACTAATCCACTGCCAAAATACCACTAAAATACCAAAAAAAAAAACACTAAAAAATACCAAAGAACACAAAATATAAATCCAATACACTTTATAGTTAAATTTGATTTTTATTTTGTTAAACAAAACAAAAAAATGAACTTTCTTGCGCTTTATAAAACAAAAAAAAAATATTTATATATACATATATATGAAAAACTCAAATCAAAATTCAAAATTGAACAAATTGTTTGAAAAAAGTTGATCGAAATTCAATTTGCACACGAATTTGGACTATTCCCGAGATGTCATTTGTTTAACGCAATCCAAAGCCCTTCACGCCCCCTCCAACCAATTTGAAAGCCACATGTATATTTTCAAAAAAAAAAAAAAAAAAACAAAAAATAAATAATTAAAAAAAATAGAAAATTTTTATGTATGGGAAAATTTTGAAAAAAATATATCTATTTTCTCCCTTTGTTTGCATAAGTGCTCTGAAAATGTATTATTATGAATTCAGTTTCTTTCTTAATTATAATATATATGCGATTATATACTTTACAATATACTTAAAATATAGTGTGTAATTGTTTTTGCTATTTGAATTTGCTGTCTTTGTCTTACACGCCTCGCCTCTATGCCTCTCCTGCTCTAGCTGTCTCTCAGTCTAACTGTTTACCTATCAAATTTATTTATTTACTCTTAACCATCTAAATGTAATGGAAAAATAACTATATATCTATCTATATATCAATCTATCTATCTATTTGTTCACTATGTTAAACTGTGTGTTGTGCTTTTACATATTTATATAGAATTAATCCAATCCAATTCAAATCAAATCAAAGCCAATCAATCTTATAATTCAATTTAAATATTCAATTCACTTGCAAAAAAAAAAAAACAGAACAAGAAAAAATAGAAACATAAAAATGGAAAAAATATACAAAAATGAGAGGAAAAAACTGAAAGAATTCTGTAGGAAAAGCACATTCAAGCCAAATGAAGCTTACTCCCTCTCTTTCTATCTCCAACTATCTCTAGCTCTCCCGTTCTCTTTCTTTCCCCCCTCTCTCTCACTCTCTCTCTCTCTGTCTCTCTCGCTCTCTCTCTCTATATATGAAGACAAAGTCTAGTCTAACTAACTGCAACATCAACATCAATTCTACATTGAAAACAAGAGGGGTCCAGTTAAAAAAGAAAAAAAAAAATAAAATAAAATAAATATTAACAAAAAAAAAAAAAACAGACATCAAACATCATGTTCTCTGAAAGTTGTGCAAAAAGAAAAAAGAAAGCTAAAAACAAGAAAGAATATAAGAAAAGAAAAACACATAACAATTATCTATAAAAATGCATTAATTATAAACAAGAATATCGTACTAAAGCGCTTTTGGTGTTTTTTTAAGTTACAAATACCTATCAATAAAAAAGCTACAAATAAATCAACAACAACAAAAAAAAATACTATAAAAATACTAAAATGCAACCAGACGAATGCAAATATATATATATATACCAACGAAAGAGATTTCGTTGAACAAATGCGAGGACATTAAAAATAAGAAAAGAAAAAGAAACAATTAAAATCTAAAATTGAATTAACAACACACACACACACACACATACATTCACATACAAATACACCAACATACACAGACACATTTACATGTATTTTTTTTCTCAATATATATCTATGTATTATCTAAATGTGGAACGCTTTTACATAAATCGTTCGTTCGTTGTTCGTTTACATATGTAAATGGTAAATGTGTGTGTTCTAAGTATTTTTCATAAGCTAAGTGTGTTTTTTTTATTTATCTATCGTTATTGTTGTCAACATTATATACTGACTTATTTTATTTATATTTATTTTGGTATTTTTTTAAATTTTTTTTTTATCATACATATACATACGTGTATTCTATGTGAACAACAATATCGATAATGGAATATTAATAATAATACTTATCGATTATATAATATCGATAACACATATGTATCTGCATATGTGTATATGTATCTAACTATATCTATTTATCTCGTTCTGTCTCTATATCTGTCTGTCTGTATGTATGTATGTTCGTTTGTTTTTGATTTTCGTTCAGTGTCTTAGCATATGATTTCAATCTCAATTTCTATAACAAAATGGCCGTTTCAATTTCAATTTCAACTAGAATTGAGCTGCAACAAAAATTTCTCAATTTCAATTTTACAGAGCAACAGGTGAGCTAGTTTCTATGTAACAACGAGTAACTTGTAACGAGTCAATTATATTTACTTATAACAGAGAAGAATTTGCCACTCACCAAATAATTGGGCCATACTTATTGTTCGTCAGCATATGTTTTGAGATACCAACGAGTTTATCGGCGAGTCTTCAATAGCGAGTAACGAGTCCATATACTTAACACTCATTTCGCTTAATAACAAATAGCGTTCACATTTTACGATTCAACAAGCTATTCTCGCCTATATTATTGCATTGAGACTTTAACGAATAAATTGGAGAGTCTCATTTAACGAGTAACGAGTCATTATTCCTTAACCGTTATTTCGCTCAATAACAAATAGCGATCACAGCTAACGTTTTCAATAAGTTTTTCTCGCCCATTATTGAATAGAGACAGTAACGAGTAAATCAACGAGTCTCTTATAACGAGTAACGAGTCTATACAAATATGTCGATATTTTTCCTTTTGCTTTTTTTGCTGGCCAATTTAATTATTATTCCGATTAAGTATTAGAATGTGTGTGACTGTTTGAGTGTGTGTGTGTGTGTGATCGATGTTGTTGTTGTTGTGATTTAATCGTTGTTGTTGATTTTGTACTTCGATGTTGTTCAAGAACATTATTTATTTTCAATAATTTAACTAAGTTTTCTCTCTGTCTGTCTCTAACAATGTACTTATTATTATATTTATATATTTTTCTAATCGTCTATACTTTATCTTACTCTCTATATCTCTCTCTGTATTTCTCAATCTCTCTCTCTCTCTCTAACTGTCTAAATCTTTTTACAACTATCTACATAAATTGCTCTGTCTGTGTTTTAAAACATATTAAATATACTCGTTATATACAAATCTATAAACATATATTATATATACATAATATGCGCCTATGTAACATTGAATCATTAATTGTTATAGTCTAAATTTCTTAAAAAAAAAATTTGTTTCGATAAATCGATTGATTTATTAATATTCGATATATTCGAACTAATATACATATGATACTATGCAAGTTATTAATGTTCTGCTCTCTTTTTCAACATCATAATATGTCTCTCTCTCTCTCTCTCTTTCTCTCTATCTATCTAACTCTCTTCCTCTATCTCTATTTATCAACGTCATTGCATATTATGTATATGTATGTATACCAGATATTTATCGATATCGATGCTCAAGCATCGATATATTGTGTATTGTTCTGAATTCGAGCTACAAGAAAGTCCATAATAACATTATTATATTTCGTCACGAAGCGATTCAAGTTATTTCTATCGATAACTCTGTGAAAATCGATAAATTTCACTCGCATTTGAGTGGCGTTGCCAGCAGGTGTGCATTGCATAGGACAGCGTTGCCAGTTCGAAATTGTTTCATCGTTGAACGAGTCTGAGACGCGGCGTTGCCAGCATAGATTCGATATGTTGTTTGTGTTGATCAATGGTAGAGTGTTTAGAGTGGTTCGTTTGATCGGTGGGATTTGGGAATGGAGTTGATCTAAAATACTCTATTTCCCGTTTGCGATTCACAATTGTTTTTCAGTCACGTTTGATTGTCAGTTTTGTAACAATTTTGGCAATCAATCATCGAGTTTTCAACATGTATTTTATTGTTATTTATTTATGATTTCGTTAATTTTGTTTTGTGTTATTGTTGCATCAAGAAGTTGATCTTCGTTTTTTGTAAATGAGTGTGATTAATCATCGAATTAAATGGAATTTCAGTGCAAGAACAATTCCCACTGGCAAATGGTAAAAACTGGAAAAACTTCTTGAAAATATTTTCAATATCAATTCAACTTGTATCAACGACTTGTTCAATTTTTCTTTTAACACAATTTTTCATTTATCTCAACTGCATTTTCAAACAAACAAAAAAATATATATATATTTATACAAAAAAAAAAAAAACCCAAAATTTTAAAATGATTTTAAAACACGATTTGGCCCTTTTTGAAAACTGCAAGTCTGCTGAAATTGTTTTCTAGTGTTATGAGAAATGTTATTTGTTTATTTGATTATGTTTTTTTTGTGCTATTTTACCAAATTGATTATTATTTTACATGTTCATTATTTTCCAAATTATTCTTTTAAGCCCTTTTATTATAATTACTATTATTTTTATCAACACGGAAATTCTCTCGATCAAAATTGGCAAAAACATAATATTTTAATAATTTTGCATTTTGTTTTTGTTTGTTTGTTTCTTTCTTTCATTTATGGTTTTTGAGGACTACAAAAAAAAAAGAAAAAATATATCACAAAGAAGAAGTAGGCAAAAAAGATATAAATAAAATAAAAGTATGTGGAAAATGGCAGACGAAAAGCATTTTTCAACAAAATTAAGTTGCAATTATTTGATAATATTTTCATTTAGTTTTTCTTTATCTCGATTTTTTGCCAAAGCAAAATCAGGACAAAAACGGGTGTCCGAAGAAACCGTGTCAAATATCGCGTTTTACTAAATTATTTTACAACAAAATAAAAAGACAACAAATAAAACGTGAACGTAATTTTATAAATTTTTATTGATAAGTTTAAGCCCACAATCCAAATCCATAAGAAAACCATGTTCCATAAACCAAATACACATCAAAATCAAAATGAAAAAAACAATTTTCATCTAAAACAAAAACAAACAAAAATAAGCAAAAAACAATAAATCAATAATAAAACAACAATAAAAATGTGAATAACAAATTAATAAAAATTACGTACGATTATGTGACGTTTTTTCGAACGACGCCCAAACAAAAATCGAAATTCAACTTCTTGAAAACAAAAAACCAAAACCAAAACAAAAAACCAACGAGAATGAAAACAATATATGAGTAAACGTAAATAAATCGAAATACATATATAAAATCATGTATTTATGTATCGAACTGTTAGCAAATATAATGATGATCAAATAAATATGCTGCACAAATGAAAAAATATATATATATTTTTTTATATAAATATATATGAATTCAAGCAGTTATATATATATATATATATATTTAGATAATAAATGAAGAACAAACATAAGAAAATACACAACGAAAAACATGCCGAAAAAACCCCCCTCTTGTTTTTAATGTCAAATTGAAGGTTATGTTTCAAGTTAAAGTTAAGAGCTTAAAACTTAAGGGCATCCAGCTCCCATTTAACTGTAACTGTAACTGTAACTGCAACTGTAACTGTACCCTGTAACTGTAATTGTACAAGTAACTGTAACTGTAATTGTAATTTGAAATATATTTTTGAAATATTTTTTGAAATATTAGTAGCAGAGACGGAGAGAATGAAGCTGAGAGCCGAGCCCTCGTCTCAATTCTTCAATTCTTCAATTTTGGCTTTACAATTTAGTTTTCCACTTCACATTGGGCAGCTCCATTTACTATAATTCCACATTGCTCCCATCACAATTATGAATAATTTATATCCCTGCCAATTTCTGAAATTCTTATGATTTTTTAGAATTTTTTTTTATTCTTATTTACTTCCGATTGTGTTTTTTCCTTTGAGCAGAGATTGCTTCGTTTCATACAATTTTCTCTCTCTCTCTCTCTCTACCTCTATCTCTCTCTCTGCCTCTCTCCCTCTTATCTGCCCCTCTCGTTCTAACTGTTTTCGCCTTTCTCTATGATTTCTTCATTTTCATAGTTTATTTTTCATATATACATTTTTTAGCTAGTTATAAATAATCTCTATCATATATACTTGATGCGAGCATTTAATTTAATTTATCTATTGGAAAAAAGTAATTTCATTTAATTTAATTGTAATCTCCAGAAACTATATACATTTATATCTTTACTTAAATAAAAATATATATATTTATATTTATATATATAGATATATGTATAAAAAACATTTATATTTTGGGGTCTCTGCACCTTATTCCATTGACAGAAACATGATGAAGACGTTGATCTTGTAATATTATTATTATATTTTTTTTTGTTCCATTTTCCATTTTCGATATTTGCTCTTGATTTGTTTTCAATCAATGTTTAAATTTCTATTCATTTTCATTGCATTCATTTGGTATCCGTCTCCCTCTGCCTCTCTCTCTCTCTATCACTACCTCTCCTCTCCTCTAAATATCTGGCTCTTTCTCTCTCTCTCTCTCTCTCTCTCTCTGTCTCTCTCTATGTAACTGTAACTGTCACTCTCCTTATCTCTTTCTCAGTATTTCTTCCCTGTCTCTCTAACCATGCCTGCCCCAAATTTCTTTGTATGTCTGTCTGTCTGTCTGTCTCTTTTTCTGCATTATCTATCTCTGTCCAACGTACAAAGTACAGCAAACAGCAGAAAACGATTTCCGTATTTTTCTTTCCTTTCTCCTTATTTTGTGTTTGTTTCGTTTTAACTGTAAATGCAAAGAAGCAGAGTCGAAGTCAAAGAGTAAAGAAGAAAGAAAAAAAAATTATATAGTTGACAAAGAAAACGAAGAAAAGCAAAAATGATCAAATGAGAGGCGATAACAATGAACGATAACGATAACGATAACGATATCATATCGATACCATAAAGAACTAAGATCGATTGCAAGCAAAAACTGAAACTGAACTATAAATTTACCAAAATCAAAACAAAAAAAAACAAAAAAAAAACCAAAAACAAAAAAAAAAACTCAAAAATATCAAGAAAACAAAACTGATAAAAAAAAAAAAAATGAAAATGAAACGTTGTAAAGAAGTTGATGTTGGATTTTTGTTTGGTGTTTGTTCCAGGAAACGTCCGAATCGCCCCAACAACATGCTGTGGGCGTTGGCACGGTCCTTGGCGGCGGTTTAAGCAGCAGCAGCGCAGCCGCCGCCGCAGCCGCCGCCGCCGCCGCAGCCGCTGCCCACGATCAGCAGCCGCAAACGTCGCCACCGCCGCCATTGCATCTGCTGCCGTGCATCTATTGCGGCTCCGCCTTCCCCAGCCAGAGCAAGCTAACCCGTCACTTGCTCTCCCACTTGAAATCGCTCGACTATCGCGATCCCACCTCCCATGCCGCCCTGCTCCACTCACAGCTGCTGACCGCCCACGACCTCAACATGGGCGCCTTAGCGCAGGCCTTCCCCTTCCAGATGAACGCGCTGGCGGCAAGCGCCAGCAGCAGCGACCCCAATGAACAGGCCGCCGCCGTCGTGACCGCCCTGGGTCTCGAAATGGAATGGCACGGCCTGACCGCCAGTTGCCTGGAGGCAGCTGCCGCCGGCAGTGGTGTGCCCGGTTCGAGCGGTGCCGCTGGCCGCCTTGGATTAACCGGTTCCGGCTCATCGACATCTGGTAATGGCGGCATAAATCCACAATCGGCCAGCCTCCTGCTTGGCACTGGTGGACTGGGTGGTTCTGGCATGGGTGGTCCTGGCATGGGTGTGGGTGTGGGTGTGGGTGTGGGTGGTGGTGGTAGTGGCAGTGGCGGTGGTGGTGGCGTTGGCGGTGGCTGTCGTGGCGGTGGTGATGGCGGCTCATCGTCGCCCTCGACATCCGCCGCAGCGTCGGCAGCAGCAGCGCAGTCCGGTTCGTCGGCCGCCTCGCTGCTAGCCGCGTCAAGTGATCCGAATAGTGTTGTCATGTGTAAGTTCTGTGCTAAAAGTTTTCCCGATGTTACATCACTGATCACGCATTTGTCGGTACATACAGGTGATCGACCTTTTAAATGTGAGTTTTGTGGCAAAGCCTTTAAGCTGCGCCACCACATGAAAGATCATTGTCGCGTCCACACGGGTAAGTTCAAAACTTCCAACTCAATACACCTACATATACATATACATATATAGCTAAATCTAAATCCATTACTCAACACTGACTACACGCTCACACACACTCATGCATATGCAACTTGAGAGCTTTAAAGCGCACTGAAAGCTCTTGCTAAAGCTCGCTTCAGTATATTCGAAAGTCCGTTATAACTTCGAAAAAACGTAGAAAGAACTTTTCAAAGTGTTTGCTATACTATAATATAGTTTCTATTAAAACATATTAGTTTCAAATTAAAAAAAAAGGGGAAAAAAATTTAACTTCCATAATATTCATTTCAAATATAATAATCAAAACCCCTTTCATCAGAATAGATAGATAAATGCAACTTAATACGTATTAAAAAACTTAATAAAACACTTATTTGAAATAATTACATAATAAACTTTAGCAAAAATTATTCTCTTTTCAAAACTATTGATTAAATAATAAAATGTGAACAATTTAAATTTCATACATACAAAGCTTTAAATTTAAATATATCTTTTTTCAAAACAATTGATGAAAAAAATGTTTATTTGAAGAAATCAAAAAACAAAAAAAAATCATTTTTAAAAATTATTAATTAACTACAAAAATATCTTTTAGACAAATTTACTTTTTCAAAAATATATAATAGCTTAAAGAATATTACTTGAAAATCAAAAATAACTTAACGAAACACCCTCCTTAAAACTATAATTCAAATAAAGACATTTTATTTAAAGAAAGTAATATCTTTATCTATACAAAATTTAAAAAAAAAATTGACTTTTCTAAAACTAAAATAACTTTCCTAGAACTAAAATAACTTAAAAAAAAATCTCATTTTCTTTCAAAATAATATTTTTTTTAAATGAAAAAATTTAAATTAAAAAAATATTGATTTAAAATGTTAAATTGAGTGGTGAGACATTCCCATCTTTATAAACACCAAAAAAACACAATCATATGTAAATATACAACATGTGATGATAGTCTTATGATACACTATGTATGCGGTATATATAATATGGCAATGAAATTCATGTTGTTTTTCTCCACCTCCCCACCTCCACCACCACCTACGACCTACGACCTGAAACGACCTGAAACGACCTGAAACGACCTGGGTGCGGATTTACAGGCGAGCGTCCCTTCAGATGTCATATGTGCGGCAAGACGTTCTCGCGCTCGACGATCCTCAAGGCGCACGAGAAAACGCATTTTCCCAAATATGTACGCAAATATTTGTCACCCAGCCCCGTGGATACAAAGGACGAGCTGCCGCAATAGTGAAACGATTTCAGTTTGTTATTAAATTATTATTATTATTACCATTACTATTATAATAATAACAATAATAACAACAACAACAGCAACAACAACAGCAACAACAACAGCAACAACAACAATACAAATCATTTGTATAACAATTACAACTACAATTGATGTGAAAAAAAATGATGCAGGAAATATTTAAGAAGTGTGAAAGCTGCAGCTCCCGAGTGAGACAGCAATAGTATATACATACATACATACATACATACATACATACATACATACATACATACATACATATATAACCATTTTGTTGACAAACAAATTTATATAGTATACTTAAGTCGAGCAGCCGCAGAAAGAGAGAGAGAGATACACACACACACACACACACACACACACACACACTTACACAATATGTACATATATATTTTATTAATTATACAAAAATAACTAAAAACGAGGCATAAAACACACATAGCAACAAAACAAAAGAAAACAAAACAAAACAAAAGAAGCTGCAAATTGAACTGAAAAGTGTAGGTAAAAACGCGCGTAGAAAAGAGACAACCATACATACACACATGCATATAGAAAGAGAGGCAAATAGGAAAGAAACGCGAGCGAATTAATTAATTAATTAATATACATACATACTGCTTAGCAAACAAAACAAAACAGAGAAAAAAAAAACACATATTGTTGAGCAATAATTATTTTTTTTATTTTTTTCTTTCTTTTTTTTATTAAAAAAAAAAGAGAAATTCACACAGAGACATCCTTAGATACACAATATATATATATATATATATATATATATATTTTTTTTTTTTTTTTTTGTTGGCTCTATAAGCAACTTAAATATATACTAATAGCAGAGACCACAGCAGCAACAAAATTAAAATTGAAGTGAAAGTGAAAAGCAAAAATAGAAATAAAATAGCTGAGAAAATTGTTTACTCTAGAAAGCGGATGAGAAAATAGTTTTTCATTTTGACGGTATGCGAATGAAGAGTGTAGGCGTTGATCATAAATACATACATGCATATATATATATATACTTAAACAAAATATATATATATATACTTATATGCACATGTATGTATATTATTACAACTATTATTATTATTATTATTCATACAAATATTAATATTATTATTATTATTATGAATTTTTTTTGTCGCCTATAAAAATATTTTAGTGAACGAGTGCAGCGTGAGAGTTGTAGCAGGAATCTAATTAAATATTGATATGCATATGTATATATATATATATATATATACATATCCATATGCATATAGTTGCGTAAGAGAATGTAAGACATATACAAATATATATATATATATATATATATATACATAGTTGGAAAATGAAGAAAACACGTCAGCAAAAAAAAAGAGCATAACAAATTATACTAATTTATAATGAGACATATACATATATACATATATATATATATATGATATGTAATCGAGATAAAGGATATGCTATAGGACAAGAACAGTGAACACGTGATGTAACTTTTTAAGTAATCGATTATCGTAATCGATAGTTGAACGATAATGATGAACGCAGGCGATATTAGTGAGTTGATAACAATAATAACAATTACAATTTATAATTAGTTTACAAATAATGCAACTAAACATAAAAGCGTTAAAAAAAGGATCTGCATACATGAATAAGTACAGTTTCACACACACACACACACACACACACACACACACACACACACCCACATATGCGCAGCAAAGCAAAGCGAACAAATTCATAGTGTGCTTTTAGGCGCCCCTTTTGAACGTCATCTTAAAGCGGAGTTACTAAGTGGTTTGTTAACGTAACTATCCAAATTGGGCCACTATATATATTATACATACATACATCGCATATGCGATGATGGTAAAAATTTCTTTTTTTTTTTTCTTTGAGGCACATATAAATACATGCAAAAATACATACATACACATATATCTATACAAAAACACATATACACACATATGTACATACATATATCTAGAATGTTTTTTAGTGAAGTATATGATAATTGACTTCAAATACGCATGCATATTATGCATAGCAACAGAGTTATATAGAATATCTGTGATCCGAACTAACTAACTAACTATACACAATTAGAGCACAGGCAGCAATTATCGCAAATGAGGATTCTCCTCGTACATATGTATGTATGTACAATAAGTATATGTATATATATTAGTGGCAAGTTGTTTCGAGAAATACTTGAAAGTTGCCTCAGAATCTGATGGCAAATCATTTGATTTCCATGTTTTTAACGTAGTCCTGTCTGCCAATTTCTTAATTGGAATTTCGCATAAATTTTGTTGCCTACTTTTTTGGATGCCTTGTCATTTCCGGTTTGCTTTGCTCACACATACACACACTCACACACATACACATACACACAGAGAGCTAAAAGTAAATATATTTGTATATATGTACACAAATTATATATATATATATATATATACATATATATTTATGCATATGTCAATACGTTTCATGTAGTTTTTGAGTTTCTCTTTCAAATTTAAACGAAAAACAAACAAAAAAAACATATACTTTGGCTAAACATTTGTTAGGTTTTAAGCAACAATGAATGTGAAAAACATCATCAAAAGCAAAACGTAATTTTGTGTTATTAGAAAAAACCAAAATAAAAAAATGCGAATTATTGTTTTGGCTAAACAAAAAACAAAAAGAAACGTGGTCGAAATATTATATTATATTATATTTTATTTTTTTTTTGGTTCCTCTTCTGAGAACATAATTATTGGCAAATGAAACAAAACAGGGAAAGAGTTTCTTTCACATATTTCTATTGAACTTTTAGTGAAACCCCAGAGCACGTGTTTAGCGAAAATAGAGCTAAAAATAATAACAACAAACGAATAACACACACACACACACACACAAATCGATCTCAAAATTAAAAAAAAAACAACATAAATAAAATGAAATTATTTTATAAAATGATAAAATGATAACAAAACAAACACCATCACTTGGGGCTCTGGCCTAACTGTATTGAGGGTACTATATATGCGGCTGAGGACATTTTGGGGATCGGTTCGAAATAGTTGAGAACTGATATTGTTAGAAGTAGGCAGAAGCAACAACAAAATGCGCACATTACGAAAAACAGTGAATACGAAATTTCTACGAATATAATAATGATCATGAATATGAATATGAATATGAGAACAAAACGAGGAAACGCACGCTAGACAAAATTCTAAATTTTAAATTACACTAAAAAAGAGTAAAAAGTTTTTCGGCAAAAACCAAAAAAAAAAAGAAATGAAAAGAAAACGAAAACAAAAACAACTTTGGATTAAACAATTTGGCTGTGATAGCATTAAAAAAAAAAATATTGAAAAAAAATAAATAAAACAAAAACACCATGAAAACAAAAAAAATACCAAAATTAATTGCTATGCATTTTGAAATGTGAAAAAATGATCAAAATGGGAAGCTGGCGCCATGAAAATTTTGTTGTTGGCTTATTTTCTCGCAGGGAGCGCAGTATTAGGGGATAACGGTAAAGCAACAAGCAAACAAGGATAACAGAAACAAATAAAATTATCAAACCCAACAGGCATCAATTCGACATTGTGATGTTAAGGCAACTTTTTGGCAAATTCAACGCAAAATGCATATTTTGCACTAAATTAACAAAACCAATTAAATAAACCCATACATATATATATATATATATACATATAAATATATATATATATATATATCTGTATATCTAAAGTAATTATAAAATAATTAAAAATTAATATAATAGATAATATGAGGAAAGCAAACAAAATTTAACGTTTAGGAACAAAACAAAACCAAAATTGTGATTTTCGG
The DNA here is from genome assembly GCA_018150725.1 of Drosophila quadrilineata. Taxonomy (NCBI): domain Eukaryota; kingdom Metazoa; phylum Arthropoda; class Insecta; order Diptera; family Drosophilidae; genus Drosophila; species Drosophila quadrilineata. Next base: position 15,831,620 of record JAECWN010000432.1, read on the forward strand.
CCTTTTAGAAACAAAATTATTCAAAATAATGAATACTACTCAATAAATAATAATACTTAATTAAATTTAATATATATATAGAAAAAAACAAAACATATATAAAAAAAATGTTTGTAACCAAAAAAGTAATTAACTGAAATCTTTGAACTAAAAAACATACAATTAAAAAGAATATACGCTTCAGCTTCGGTTCAGAAAGTTAAAATTATTCTAGGGAATTTATTTTTAAAATTTTTTCATTATATTTAGACTGTTTTTTTTTTGTTGCCACCAAAATGCTCCGAGCCGCTTTAAATGTGAGAAAAAAACATTCCAAGCAAAATAAATTGTGGAAGAATTCCGCTGTTTCAACATATCGCCAAAACTCAAAGAAATATCTATAAATTTCGACCACGTTGAAGACTTTATCATGATTCTAATAATTATTGTTTAAATTATAAAACAAAAAACTTACTTTTAGCTACGATTTTTTTTGTTTTTTTTTTTTTGTTTCGACCACAGCAACAAAAGAAATTGTTTTATGCTCTGTGTCTCTACCAAACAACAACAATTTATTATAATTACTCTATATAATAAAAATGTTTTTCTTTTTTTTTTTTGTCGTCGTCATATCTCTAATTTTATGTTTAAGCGAATGTTATTATTATGATTATATAACACTTATTGTACCAACTTGTGTGAAATTTATTTAGCTTTAGCTCCAATGATGAAAAGATAAACACGATACAACAAAATGCTTAGAACATGGTATCATGCTAAAGATTCTTTTTATTTTCTCTATATATTTTAACACACACACACACACACACACACACACACAATGAATTTGTAAGCAATATGAGAAAAATCAACACAAACAACAACAACAACGACAAGAAACAAAAATATCAATAGCAAAATAATTCTAAATAAAAGAAGAATTCAAAAACAGTTGAAGCAACAATTCAAATTGTTATTGAAATGACGTTTTGGGTTATTCCTTGTTTTTTATTTGTTTTCCTTTATTAATATTCAATTTCGTATCTCAATATTCAATTCATTTTTGCGCATATTCATTGGAATTCATTGTGTTCTCATTTTCTCACTTCATACAATCATTCCAAAACAAACACATAACATACACTCAACAAAATTGTTTAGTTCTCCACAAAAGAAAACAAATTTGAAAAATTCCAAACAATATACATATATCTTTCTCATTTTCATTCAGAGACAAACATTTATCATTTGTTTCTAAATATATTTTTATTTATACATATTTTTCTCTCGATTAAGTGTATTTCTAAGTTATACATATATAATTTTTTTGTCATATTTTAATAATACTATTAATTTATAGTTTCCGTTTAGCATTTAAGTTGTGATCAAAAGTTCCTTATTTTGGTTCCCCGGGGTATTATAACCATTTTTTTTTTGTTTTGTTCGTTTATTTTGTATATTTTATTTGAAGACGCCATTTGAAAAGTTTCAACAAGTTCCTTGACGACAGTAACAAAAAGCAGAATAACTAAATAAAATAAACAAGATATAATATTAATTGTATATGCGGAAAATCAATTATAGCAAAATATATACATAAAAACAAAGCAAAAGAAAACAATACATTAAAACATAAGGAAACACTGAAAACCTTACATAATACACTGAAACACAATAAACTACAGTTTTCTGTTTTTCCATTAATCGTTATATTTTTGTATTCTGTATTTTTTGAATTTCGCTTGTTTTATAACATACATATATGCGTGTTTTGTGTATAAATGATGCCAAGTTTTTAGATTCACAAAAAAATGACGAAAACAACAAAAACTTTGCTTAACGTATAATGTACTAATACAAATTTTTAGTCAAAATTTTAAAGCAAAAAAAAAAAATTAAATTATATTAATAAATAAGATATCTAAGAAAAATACTTTTTAGGCCAACAAGAAGAAAGTTTAGATCGCTTTGCCAGAAAATAGGTGCACAAATTACACAAAAAAAAAAAATTCAGCAAAAATTATTGAAGAATATAAAATAAAAATAGTACATTTACAAATAAAAATAAAGAAATTATTTATATAAATTTAAAAGGAAAAAGCGTAGAAAAGAAATTTGAATCTTAGCTTCGGTTGCGTTTTCAGGCTTCATTTATCAGCAGGACAAACTGAAAAAATAGTGAAAGTATATACACACATATATCCAGATCATTATCCATAGACGACATATACTAGCAGACACACACACACACACACACACACCCACACACATACACCCTTTCATACACATACAGACAGAGACACAAGATGAAATGAAAGTTATTGAAGTAGAAACTGAAGTATATCATTAGGCGTACTGTAAAAATGCATTTGAAAGAAAACAGGAATTTAAATGATCTACATACATATACATACATATATGAGAATAGAGAGATAATCTGTAGTTTAGTATATATACATGCATACATACATATACATATACATATATCTAGTTAATATACATGAATGTACATGTACATTGTGTGTATATACATATACATATATGTACTATGTATAAAGCAAAGCAACTTATTTATATATGAGTCTACACATACATACAAATACAAATACAAATACAAATACATATGCATATACATAAAGATATACATATACATATATAGTGAGCTCTCAGACTCAGACACAGACACTCTCACGTTCTCGGCAGTCTACTATATACATACACACATACACACTTCTATATACATACATATGTATATACATACATACATACATATATGGAATGCCTAAATATACAATTGTGCGGCACACACACATATATAGAATCTAATTCAAACTGAGATAATGCCGTATACATACACACATACACACATACATGCATACATATGTACATACACACACATACATACATACATACATACATACATACATACATACATATATCTATATAGAGTATACATGTAGGGAATGGATATGAACAGCAACATTTACGCTAGATTTGCATACAAGTCGAATTTATATATAATTATATATATATACATATACATATACATACATATATGTATATAACTACTACTACAACTACAACTACTAACCCAATACAATCTACTGCTAATACGTACATACAATACAAACATAACCAAGAAACAAAACAACAAAAAAAAAAGAACAGAACAGATTATATTGAACAGAAATATATACATATATGAAGAGGAAAAGGAAAATGAAAATGAAAATGAAAAGAAAAACGAGAGTGAAAATCATTTTGAATGAACAGCTTTGGCACACAACAATTTAAATCGAACTCTGAATATATAACAAAATGAAACAACAACTGATAACAAAATTCAAAACTAAATCCAAAACTAAATCCAAAACTAAATTCAAAACTAAATTCAAAACTAAATCCAAAACCACAACAACAACAACAACAACAGCAACAAAATTCAAATTTCAATTTTCAAGAACCAAAACTCAAAACTTAAAACTCCAACATCAAAAGCGAAAAAATACAAGTTTCGGCATAACATATATATTAATATTAATGATTATAATAATAATAATAATAATTTTGAGCTTTATTAAACAACATATAATAAATATAATATACTAGCAGAGATACATGCATATAAACAAAATATACATTTTAATAATATATACACACACACATATACATATGCATATGTATATGAAACATAAATATATATATATTGAAATATTTTACAAATCGGTTCTATATATGAAACTCATTTTCATTTCATTTGTCTAGCAGAAATATATGCTCAGGGTAAACACAGATTCTTCCAATACAATATAACTAAATAACAGCAACAAACAACAACAACATCAATACAATATAAAAATAAAAATACAACAAAAAAAGAAAAATATTACAAAAAAATAATATATATGCATATATATATATATATGTATATATACAATATATCTATCATATATACAGATACATATACATATATATAGCAACAACAATAGTACCAATATTTCAACAACAACAACAACAACAGGACAAACAAAATGGCGGCTTTTCGAATTTTTAACAAAATATTTTTTTAAACAATTGATGCATATTTTTTGTAACGCAATAACAATAAATACAATTGAGAATTGAAGTTAAAATATACATTCAAATAATAACTAAAAAACATAAAAACATACATACGTACATCAGCATACATACATACATCCATACATACATCCATAGGAGTACAGAAGTAAATTGCAGAATCAAAGCAATAGGAATCAATGTCCTTGGAAATCCAATTAGAAACAGAAATATTAAATTGCTTTTATTTCGATTTTGATTTCGATTGCAAACAAACAACCAATGAAATAGTTCAAAGTAATCATATTATTGATGCGAAAATGTAATCAGTATAAAATACATGCTGTTAACATAAAAAATACTTGATACTAACATAAAATACCTACTATAATTCAAATCCCAATCAAATGCCTTCTTTACAGTCGTAGAGTAAATATATGCATAAATAACACAAAATATTAATTTCAAGTTTTTCAACAGATCTATGTTTGTGGGCAGCTGTAGGTGGGGCGCTTACTTAGTTGCAATATATTGAATATATATGTATATATATATTTGTAAATAAATATATGTTTTGTGAACTAGTTCCTTGAATCAATAGACCAGAAATTGTTAGACAATAAACCGAATTAAATACATACATAGACTTACTCTCAGCTGCGAATTGAATCCCAATTCGTATTCACATATCAATCGATATACATACATACATACATACATACATATGTACATATGTATATAGCATATGAAATATTTATTCATACAGTTATTTCAACACACTGACACTATATAGTTCAAATAAACTAGTTAGCTTTTGAAAAGCCAACGCTGAGGAACTAGTATCGCACAATTCGATTCGATAGTTCAATCGATAGCAATCGATAGTAATTGATGATGGCAACTAAAGCGTCTGCTTGCAGCCGCCGATTTGACGATTTACCAATTTATCGATATTATCATCGTAGAATTACATATTCATACATACAGACATTACATACATACATACATACATACATAGATACATACATACATACATACATACATACATACATACATACATACATACATACATACATACATACATACATAGATATATATATACATACGTGTACCGCTAACCAATTACGTACCCTGTCAATAAAATGCCTTCATTTATACACATTTATACAAATACACTGAGAGAAACCCACATAGACAAAACATACCAACATAACATACATACATATGTACATAAATATGTATGTATATGATATCACCATACAATACAAATAATTTAACATTACGTACAAGAATCAACCTTATACCATATACATACATACATATGTATCTCCCTAGTACCGTATCATCTCATACACCGCAATTATGTTTGATTTTTTTTTTTTTTTTTTTTTTTGTTCTGATTTTTCCCACTTTTATAACAAGTTGTTAAAGGACTTAGTCATAAAATATACAATTGTTTGTTTATTTCACACATATCCAAATATTTTTCCATAAAGCGACATCTGAATGTATGAACAGACATACATATGATGATATATACAATAATACATACATACATACATATATAATAAAAATGCCTTTTTGAGTTAGTTCGTTTACTTTTGAATAAGCGAAACTTGTAGAAACTCAGCCGATAAACAGCCTGTGAACCGTTAAACGATAAATACCGATAAGCCGATAACAGATATACATACAAACAGATAATAAATAGTTAATACAGTTAAACAATTGCAACAGTTACAACACAGAAATTGGTTTCATCGGCCTAAACATCAATTAAATGAACAATTAACAATTAACAAATAACAAGTTGACAATTAACAATAAATCGTATCGTTTAATAATAATTAAAAGCAACAACAACAAACCCCAATAACTAAATATGTTTGAGTGCCAAGCTAACAATTCGAGACAACACTGTAAATAGCAAAAATGAAAAAAAAAAAAAAAAAAAAAATCAGACAAGATATCGATAACAACAACAAAAGAACAAGACGTGACAACAAATAAAACGCCTACATTTGTATGTGGCATATATACGTTTTTTTTTTTTTTTTGAAATTTTTTTGTAGTGTAGTTTGACTCTCGTTACATTGAGTACTTGGAACTGGTTCTGGAACCGGAACTGGTACTGGTACTGGTACTTGCAGTTTGAACGTTTTGCAACACTGTACATAACCTAACAACCGACAGCAATGAAAGCACAATATTTCAACAACACTGACAGCACCTGCACATACATACATACATCCATACGTACATCCATACATCCATGCAAACTATGTATATGCAAGGATAGAGAGTCTTATGCAAACTTTTCTAGAACCAGACGGATAATATGTAAATACTTCTTGATGCAAATTGAAGAGCAACAACAGCAACAATGTAAACTAAACTGATAAATAAAAAAAAAAATAGAACCAATTTTTTCCAGATAGACAGACAGACATACATATACATACATATAGATATTAAAATTAAAATAAAAATACAAATTAAAAGCAGTTGAGAGAGATCGAGATCGAAATATGTACATTTTCAACTATATACAAGACACATATACATACATACCAATATGTATGTATATAAACTAGCAATATACATATATACGTATGTACATACATATGTATGTTGCATACAAGCAGGAGAATACAATTTGAATTTTTGGAAATTCGCAAAAAAGAAAAAAAACTGAGTTACATGTGTATGCAAGTTTTCAAATGCAGATCGATATACTAACATAGATATACACACATATATATTTGATGATCTAGGGCTTTTGGCAGTGCTTCAAAAATACATATACATACACACACACACACACACACACACACACACACAGATATATATTTGACATACGCTCAAAACCCACAAAGAGATGAAAATTCAGATACAGATACAGATACTGATTCAGATACAGATACAAACAGCAAAAAGAAGGCTTTTAGGCTTATTTTAAGTATTCGAATTGAGACTTTTGTTTTTGTTTTTTTGGTGGATAAAACAAAGAACGTAACACATAAAACAAGCAGAGAGCAAAAGAAAGTGAAAAATTTTTAAAAAGAATGATAATGAGAAAAACACAACACTGTAGTGCCTATTCCCCTAAAAATAAATAAGAATATTACAATTAAAAAAAATATATATATATATATTAAAATAAAAGTATGGAAAAAGAAACACAATTACATATATATATATGTATATAAAATATATAGAATACATATATATATATATTATATATTATATATACATACATATATATATATATATATATACATTATACATCCTAAAGTAATATTTTATAAAAAACTAAAAAGAACGTCGAATTCAAGGCAAAGAAGAAGTCAGCAGTTTTTTTGATAGTTATTTTTTTAGCGAGCAATGGAGGCATTGAATCATATATATAGTATATACATACATACATATATATATTTAATATATATATATATACGTATAACTAAATATACAAAATGGAAAACAAAAACAAACACACACACACACAGACAGACAGACACAACAAATTGAGACAAATGTAATTTAAATTTGAATTTCGCAAGGGAAAATCTGAAAAATTCCATACAAAAAAAACACAAAAAAAAAAAACACACACACAATTAACATTTAAGTGATGAGGATATTGGCAGAAGAAGAGTTTTAGATATACAACAAATTCACAACCAAATCAATAATGAAAACAACAACAACAACAAACAAATCAACAAAATGAACAAAAAACACAAAAAAAAAAAGTAGAAACACAAAAGACAAAGTAGTTTTGCATATCCACACACAAAAACAAAAAATACTACAAAAATAAATATACATATATACAAAAAAAAAAATACAAGAACAAAATTAAGAAAATACCAGAAAAATGGGTAAACATATGATGATTATGATTATTATTGACAAATATATTAGTTTATAGAGCGCAAAAAAAAAAATAAAAAAATATTTTCACAGCCTAACAATAACAACAAATACATATTAAAACCAAAAACCAAAAGAAAAGAAAACACAAAACAAAATATAAAATATCAAATATGAAAAATGAAATAAGAGAAAACAAAACAAAAAAAAAAAGAAAAGAAAAGAAACGAATTCACACAAGGATACTTTATAAAAGTTAAGAAACGTGAATAGATCTTTGAACAATTTAAAAAACAAAATGCAAATTAAAAACTAATGCGATTTTTTTAACCTTCCAAGCAATATCAGATATACACAATATAAAAGAATATATATATATATATATATGCTTTATATATATGTATTTGTGACGGGAAATATTTAAAGAATGAAATAAATGGAAATAACTTTGTTGTTCTTTAGTTTAATGCAATGTTTTATATTTATTATGTAATACACACACATACATACTCATATTCATCTTCACATACATATATATATACATACATCCAATAGTACATTAATTAGTTCTCATATGTTTTTTAAAAACATTAATTAAGTTTCATATAATTTAGCAAATTCCGCACATCCAAAAATTGAAAAGAAACAAACAAAAAATATCAAAATAAACAAATGCATAAGAAAAAATAATGAAAGTGAACCTAAACCGTATATATATATATATATATATATATATATAGTAATGCAGTTAAAATATTAAACAATTTATGTCAAACACAATATATTTTAATTAATTATAATTGTATAATTAATTAGCTAAATACTAGTTTTAGTTCAAACAGCGGTTGAAATTTTAGGTTTCCTAAGAGGCTCAAATTCATTTTGTTTATTTAATTTTTTTTTAAATTTAATTCAATTTAAATTTTATTTTATTTTATTTTTTGTATTATTATTTCGCTTGATTTAACAGAACCTGAAAAGACAGACTGTCAAACAGTGGGACAGAATTTAGCAACAGCCCAAAACAAAGCTTGTATTGTTTTAATATTATTATTATTATTTAACATATATTGGAATTTTGAAATTCTTCAAGAAATTCCTCAACTCACTTATCGATAGGCTGCTAACGAGAGACTTGCCAGAGATACTTCAATATGTTATTAAATGTATGCTATATGTGCAAACATATGGTATTTGCAGCTGTTGATAATTCCTTAAAAATATTAACAAAAACAAAACAAACAAAAAAAAGAGAAGGAAAATAATGGCAGAAAATGAAATAGAAACTAAAAATATGAAAATGCAAGTGTCACAACAATATGAGCAAAAAGTAAAAGTAAAAGTAAAAGAAAAGCTGCAATACGTTATATAATTACGTCAATATGTTCCTAACTATATAGACATAAACAACAAACATAAAAAAATAAACAAAAAATCAACACATATACACATACATGAATATATATACATATATATATACATATATATACATAATGATAAACGAGAACAATTCAAGTGTGAGCAGCAAACTGCAAGTAAAACAAATGACATAAATAATTCAAAACAAAAAATAAAAATAAAATATATAAACCGTTACATACACACACATACATACACATACATATATACACAGAGCTATGCAGCAATTAATGAATTAATTAATGAATTAATCATAAAAATCGATTTAACAATTATTTTGTAAGACATCAATTAAATGCGTACTTAATTTAAGTTTTTATTCAACTATTTTTTTAGTTACATACATACATACATACATACATACATACATACATACATTTATTCATATATTCATGCATACATAAAATTGAATTAAATTAAATTCGAAAATAAAACGAGAAACCATTTTTTTGAAATATGAAATCGTATGAATTTCTTCAGCAAACAAGAAATACACATAGAATTAATTTAGAATTTAATTTGCAATTTAAGTTCCATTTCATTACATTTTAATTTGTTTTTTTTTCCTTTTTTTTTTTGTCTCAACACTCATTTTAAGTACATACATATATATATGTATATATATATGTTACTATATATATTATTTATGCATATACATATGTATATTCGCAAAATATACAAATGTATATTTATACATATTTCAATAATTATTTCGCAAATAAATTGATAACAACAACATGAAATCGAAATCAATCGTTTCAAGTTTCATTTCATTTCTCTACTCATATACACACACACACACACTCACAGAATTTGTTGTGCACAACATTTAGGAGCCATTTCAAACTCAGTTTTTCAGCCAAAAAAAAAAAAGAAGGGACAGAAATCGGAATGTTTTTCAACTTTTAACGAAACGAATAAATATTTAATTTAATTTTTTTCTCGCTATTAGTTTAATTAAAATTTATTTCACATTTTTTTTTATATTTTTTGGTTATTCAACTTTTAACGAAAATACACTTTAAATTTTAATAAAAAAAAAAAAATAGAAAAAACATATTCTTGAAAAATCCAGATCATAGCATATGTATATGGAACTAATAGTCACAGGCGGAAGGTTAAAAAATCTGAATAAATATACACACGTACATATATATATATAAATATATATTTATATTTTTTTTTTTTCGTAGTTGCCGTAAATCGAATGTAAACCTAAAATACAACTACACATACATCATATAATGGAAAATAAGAGAGAATTAAAAGCAACAAAAAGCACTGAGCAACCCTTTAAGGACAACTCATTTTGGAGTTGATGCGATGCTGAAATAATGATGATCACCATAGATGATGATCATTCAATATGAATACTGACAATTTAAATGAGAGCAGCTTAAAAACAGGCACCAAATAAATTAGGAATACAGAAAAAAAAAACAAATAAAAAAAAACAAAAAGCAAAAAAGCGAAAGCCAAACTGAAACAGAAATAAATATTTTAGCCGACAATTTTTGAATAACTGTTGCAGACTACCACATATACACACAAATATATACACACACACACACCTACTATCACCAACACACATGCATGCATGGAGACAACAATAAAAAAAAGAAGAAGCAGCAGCAGCAGCAGAAAGGCAAATTAAACAAACATATTTTAGGCAAAAAATACACTGCAAAAAAATAAAACAACCCAAAACAAAAAAAAAAAAAAGGAACTAATAATTTAAAATGAAATTATAAAAAATTAAAATACATGAAAAAAGCTGAACAAGTTTATAACAAACAAAAAAATATTTAAGCAAAGCAAGGCATATCATAGTTTATAATAAAACAGAAAGGCAGTTAACTACACACACACACAGGCAAACAGAAGTTCAGATCAGCGTAGAGTGACAAAAAAAAAAAAACAGTGTTGAAAAAGTTGAAAAAATAAAAATAGTGATTGAAGAAATAGAGTTGTCGTAAACAACTACCCATAGTAAGACCTACAAGGAAACTGAAAGACTAGGCCCCAAAAATGTTTTAGAGCAGCAACAAATGTGACTAAAAAAGAATAAAAGAATAAAAATACAACCGTGAGAAGCCATGACAGAGGGGCGGGAATCAAGCTAGACCGACATCACTGACAAACATTATATTAAGAAGAATATAACATGACGATATTGATGGTTATGGTTATGATGATGATGATGATGTTGATGATGATGATGATGATGATGTGGTGTCCTATGCATGTACTACGGCCAGCTATATACATACATACATCCTTACATCCACACATACATACATATAAAGAAGCATAGGCAATTTCTAGTGTGTGAGGGGGGCGGCATTAGAAGCCATAAGAAGCAGAAGAAGAGCAGAATGCACTGTAAAGTTACAATGCTGGCGCAAAAAGTAGAAATACAAATGCAAAACGATGCAAAAAAAAAAAACAAATATGACAAAGAAAGAGAGAGGCAAGAAAATATGCTGAAAAATTAAAATGAAAGCAAAGTGAAATTCTATGAAAAAAACAAAGGAATAAATCTATGAAAACTAAACAACAACAAAAATCACAAAACATAAAGCAACAAGTATTTTATTTTGTTCACTAATTTTTATATAACTTTAAAAAACAAAAAAAAAACAAAACACCAAAAAAAAAAAAAATACAAAGAATACATAAAAAGTAACAATATAATGCAGATGCAGAGTGATAATTAATAAAAATTAAGCTGCAAAAAAAAAAAAGAAAACAAAAACAAAAAAATAATGCCTAACAACAATTTGTGAAATACTTTTTGTCAAGCCTATGGTATCTACTATCTTTCATCTAGATTCGCTGACAGACTGAGACTGTATATAATTACTATATGCCTATGAAATATATAACAAGAAATTATGTATTCCTTCAATTCACTTCACATATAGTACATATACATACATTTGCTTATCAAGGCATTCAGTTCGCATATGGTACTTGAATTGCCTGTCATCGTTGGATTAATCGATTAATCGAATTTGAAAACCGTTTCTGTCTATCGATACAAATATCGTATTAGTGTCTTCTCTGTTGGTTCGTTGGCAAGTGATGAATTTCTTCGAATTCAGTTGTGAGTGTTTTCAATAGGTTTGTTTCTTAAATGCTGGCAACGCATACGTAAGTACACTGGTTCACTTGTTTCACACGATAGCGCATCGATAAATATCGATATATATATAATTTGAATCGAGAGCTATGATTTATGATGAAAACGATTTTTCGAAATTACGCATACTGCATGTCGCCATCTAAATACAGCTTTCCGCTTAGATACATACATATATGTGAACCGTTATCGATTATCGATTTTCGATTAACGATACTTTTTATTTTAATAAATAGCAAAGACTTTACTGTCACTTTCAACACCTTCTCCCCCCTTCTATCACTTTAGCAACTACTCAAAAAATATCAAAAAAAAAAAATAGTTAGATATACTATATCGACTTATAGGTAGTACCCCCCTATCCACCACCCATATCACCCGCCCCCCTTCCCTCAGCCCACTCTTATGATATCGTGCTGTGCCACGCCCACACTAATATTGTATTGGATTTTCACAGCTGCTGCGTAACTTTGGATCACCACTGAACGCGATGGCAACAAGCCGATGCCCCACCCCGTTCCCATTCCCCTTTACACCGCTCGGGCTGAGCCTATTTGACATCGATCCGTCCAGAATACTGAGCCTGCTGCACCACCAGACCTGGCTGGCCGAGGAGGCACTCAGGTAACCCCCATACATACATATACATATATATAAATATATCCGATCAAACCGAGTCCCATTTGGATTCATAGAACACGCGGTCTGCTGAGCGCCCAGAAGGACTTTTCCCACCGTTTTACAACACTCAGCGATCTGTTGAGCAAGGACTATCCGGGCAGTGGTGCAGTTTATGGGGCCAAGTCATCCCTAACGAACCGTCCCAGCGACGTACAGTACAAATCACAGCAGCATCAACAGCAAACCACTTCACAGCCGGAGCAAGTGACTCAAGGACCACAGCAACCACAACCGCAACCACAACTGCAACCGCAACCGCAATCCCAACAGCAACCGCAGCTGCCTCACGCCGCCTTCAATTTGCGATATGGCACGCCCACTGGCTTCTTTCAGCCCACAACAAAGTTGAGCAAATCACTGTCGGCAGGTGCCCCATCGCCACAACAAATGGCCACATCCTCGACCCTGTCCGCGGAATCCCACCTCGATGGGCAAGCCGAGTCGAAGTTGCGCAGTGCCGACAGCGACAGTGTCACCATTGTGGAGCTGGACAGTGAACGCAGTGTGGTCACACCCAACAGCAGTGCCCTGCTGTACAAGGAGTCACTGGAGCAGCTACTTGCCCAGCAGCAGCAGCGACGTCGTGCCGCCAGCAACAGCACGCCAGTAGGAGGAGGAGTTGGTAGTGCATCCGGCATGGTAGCTGGAGCTACTGCTGGTGGCGGTGGCGCCAGCGGTGGTGGTGGTGGTGGTGGTGGTGGTGGCGGTGGTGCTGCTGGTGTCATTGTAGATGCCAGCGGATTGCGTCAATATACGCAGCTGTTGCTGTCGGGAGCCGGAACTCCGGTCAGCTGCACGGACACATCGAGCAGCTGCAAGGAGAAGAGCTCCTCGTCGTCTACCTCATCGACGCCGCCGCCAAGCGGTGCACTGCTGGCACAGCATCAGCAGCTTAGCCAAATGCTGAAGAGTCCATCCGATACATGCTCCTCGCTGTTCAGCGAACCCATCGAGGAGGAGACCCGCTGTGTCGTCTGCAATGCCCACTTCCCGAACGTTTGGCTGCTGGAGCAGCACGCTGCACTCCAGCATCCCCACATTGGACCCGGCGAGGAGAAGCCCTTCATATGCGAACAGTGCGGCCAGTCCTATCGCTATCGCAGCGCCTACGCCAAGCACAAGGAACAGAATCATCGTGCCCGCCTCCCCGCGGACAAGCTCTTCACCTGCGACGTCTGCGGCATGCAGTTCCGATATCTGAAAAGCTTCAAGAAGCATCGCCTCAACCATGCCCTCGAGCGTCTACATGGCAAGAAGAGTATCGGCGTGGGCGTCGGTGTCGGTGTCGGTGTCAGTGTAGGCGTGTCAGCAACACGACTTGCCACGGGGGCAGCCACATCGACGGCGGCGGCTGCGGCGGCAACGGCGGCGACGGCGGCACAGTTGGAACAGGATGTGGTCACCAGCTCACAGGAGCCCATGCTGGCCGACGAAGGCGAAGATCTGCGCATGAACGTGAAGCGCGAAGGAGACGAAACGACAGTCCAGCAGACAGACGCTGGCAGCGAGGAGCACGAACAGGACAACACCATTGATTCCGCTGGCATCACCATGCTCTACAACGACAACAACTCCTCGGCATCGGCCTCGACCAGCGCCACCGAGCCGAACATAAGCAGCTCCGATGGCATACATAGTACAAACAAGCGGGTGAGTTGCTGGTCTCCTCACCAGCCACCAATCTGGGTTGGAATTAATGTCCATGATCTTCATTTCTATTTGGTTGCAGTCACGCCTGTTGAACAGCGCACACCACTTGGAAACGGATCCCTCCTATCATCACCATCAACAACACCATCCACACCAACATCAACACCAACAACACCAACACCATCATCAGCAGCAGCAGCAACAACATCAACAACAACAGCAATCGCAGCTACAGCAACAGCAGCAACAGTTGCTGCCACATCTCGGCCATGTTGGACTGCCGATGGCAAGTGCCGCCGCGGGATCATCAACGGCAGCAGCAGCGGCGGCGGCCGCAGCGGCAGCAGCAGCTGCTGTTGGTTGCAATTCGAGTGGCAGTCCTGGCACCTCCACCACCTCGAACAGTGGCGGCATCAGTTCCCTCAGCTCGCTGACATCGCTCATCAATGCGGAGCGTATTCCGAATGAACAGTTCCTGGGCCTGAATCCCCAGGAAGCTTCAATACTCAACTTTCTGCGCGTTGACGCCGCTGAGCGACAGCGTGATAAACGGTTAGTATTTTTACCAATCTACATATTTAGTACTTTTGCTAGTATTTAATATTATGAAAATCATTTGTGGCTAAAGTCTTTAAAGAATTAATTGACTAACTTGCTAAATTAGAAAATATTGAAATTTTTTTCAAATAAAACAATTTTTTCAAAAACATTTTTGCAATAAAATGCTTCTTCAAATAATACTTATGAAGTTAGTATTTTTCATAAAACATTTTCATTATATTTTCTTTTTAAAATATGGTAACATTTTTGTTGCATGTATATATTGCAGACCGGCAACATCTCGCTTCGCTTGCCCGTTTTGTGGCAAGTGCGTGCGCTCCAAGGAGAATCTCAAGTTGCACGTACGCAAACACACTGGGGAACGGCCGTTTGTCTGCCTATTCTGCGGTCGCGCCTTTGGTGGCAAATCGGACCTCACCCGGCACTTGCGCATCCATACCGGCGAGCGGCCATACCACTGCGAATCGTGTGGCAAGTGCTTCGCTCGTGCCGATTACCTATCGAAGCACTTGACCACCCACATACACAACGCGCCACGCTGAGATGAGGCGCGTAGGAGACGGCTCCTACGCAGATAAGGTCCCCAACCTTGACGATGATGTACCCCACAGCACACAAACTCTCATACACTACACTACACTACACTAAACTACACTACACTACACTACACTGCAGTAGAGAAATCACAAGAGGCATAAATTACAGGTAACAATACGGAAATTTATGTAACATATAGATCTATTATTACTAATATTATGATTACTTGTATTAGACATACACTGCAAAAAACAAAAAGTAACAAAAAATATTGCAACATTATATTATTGTAATATGTTTTTTATCGAATTTTTTTTTTCTTTGAAAGCGAGAGGAAGTGCAGTTTGTACAGAGCCATAGAGCAATGTGTGTGCAGGGCTTAAATATATCTATGATTTTTTTTAAAATAATTATACAAAAAAAAAAATAAAAAAGAAAAGAATGCAAAAGATTTATATATACATAATATATTGCTATAAAATATATATGTATTTAATATTGACAACTATTAGCACGGGTATTAATGTGTTTAAGATTCGAAACTAAAGAATAATTGTAACTCATAGAAGAAATCATATATATTTAATATTTTTTTTTTTTTTTGTGGAAATTTTTATACGGTTAAGTGAAGGTAGAAGGTTTTCCCGGAATTCAAAAGGGCGAGAACCTTGGGAATTTTGTTAGGGTTAGAAATAAGTTTGATTGGTTTTGACAGCTGCGAGGCAACTACAACAAAAAAAAAAGAAAAGAAAATGAAATGCAATATTACATAGTCTGTTCTTAATTAACATATTATTACAAATATTATTATTATTATTACTATTATTAACAATGGGTATACAAACAAACAATATTAAAATCAGCGAAATACCACAATCTGCCGTATATACAAACAAACAAACAAACAAACATATGTACAATAGTTTAATATAAATAGCAACAATACAACAATTATTTTGTTAAACAAAATGAAATAGCAAAATGTACAAATGAATTATTACACTGACAAAAATACACTGTCAACTATGAATTACAACTATGGAGGAGGCGAGAAGAATGTGAAGGAAACTGAAAATGAAGAATGAGCAAAGCATAGAGGCAAGACACAAATATGTTGATAACTAATTACAATATTGAACAACAACAATAACAATACACTTACATATGTAACTAACATAAAACTACTACTATTACTACTATTTGTTTAACCGTATGTGCTAGCTGAAAGCAAACAGACAACAAAATAATACATTACTAATTAATTACCAATTAATTATAATTATAATTATTATTATTATTATGAATTCTGATTTACATGCAAACTCAACTCAAAGCAAATCAAATCAAAAATCAACACAACTTGTGGTAAAGAGGAACTCCCCCCCAAAATGGGGGTTTGTTTACTTTTCATTTTTTTTTTTAAATAGGGGAAAGTAACGGAAGAAATGGATATGGGAATGGAGTAGACAATGTTAGAGTTATATAATGATATTTACATACATACAACCACCGTCAAATGTTTAATTCTAAACCGATATACAAACAAAATAGATGCAACAAGGTAATAACTAATTAACATAAACATTAACAATTACAATAGCAATAGTGACAATTACAAAGCATAAGCAATGTTTTCCTTTTTTTTTTGTTTTTTGTTTTTTACAAAAGAAAAACTACAACCGCAACACAAACTAACTGTGATTCCAGCAACAAGCAAAATCAATAACAATATAACTAAACAAATCAAGCAACTAGTAACAAACAATAGCAAACATATTTAATAACAAATAATAGATGCATAGCAACAATAACAATAACAATAACAATAACAATTCAATAGGCAAATTGAGAGGAGACAACTGTGAGAACAACCTGAACTACTTGCCGGCACTGCTTGTGTATGCATGTGCAAGCAGTACACGGCACAAGCACTAAGCAGTGCAAGCGGAAGCAGTGCATAACAATGGCTGCTCTTCCCACAAGATGGCGATATATGTACATATGTATGTACATATGTGTATATGAATGGCGGCGAATGAATAGAAAACGTGCAATTTAAACAATAAACTGAAAGACTTTTCATTTACATTGTAATGAATATACATACATACTATATAGACATGTATACAATTTGTAAATACGTACATATTACATATGTATGCGAGAAGTTTTAGTTGTTATTTTGCTCATTTGTCAAAGTTGCAACAGAATACCACCAAATAAATAAATAAATAAATGAAACGCACACATCTAAAATATGCCACAAGAGACACACACACACCCACACCCACACACATACACACTAACAAATAAATAGCAAAGTAAATAAATTACATAAAAATAACTATCAAACTTTGAACCAAGAACATCGAATTAAATTTATAAATGTATAGTAGTTAAAAGAAAGAAAGAGGCAAGAAAAAACACAAAATGAAAACATAACTAATTATAGCTTAAATGAAAATTATGTACAGTCAAAATATTTCAAAGCTCTTTTTGATGTCCTACAAATATATTTGCCGTACCAAAAACTAATTAATAATTCATAATGTATCTAACAGCAAATGAAATGAAAACCACATAAGGAATATTCTAATTGTCAAACAGATATATAAATACATATAGTAAAAAATAATAATAATACATAGGAACACATGAAGAAAAGAGTAAAACTTTCACTGTGCCAAAAAGTTTAAAGTACCTCATAATCTAAATAAATATTAATGAAGCAACAGCTAATTAACGTATCCGATTCGGAAACGGAAGCGGAAACGGAAACGGAAGCCGAAACGTAAGCGAAAACGGAAACGGAAACGTAAACAGAAACCGAAACTTGCCCACAGTAGTAAAAATATATAGATGAACCACAGAAAACAATCTTATAATAATGATACTGTTTTTATTTTTTATATTTTTATTTTTTTTTTTTGTAATCTTTTTAATTGAAACAGTGCAACAACATAAATAGTTTGAATCCCTCAGCGAGGCACACAAATTATACTATCTATGATACAATGTATTCATTATTTATTTATGCAATAGCAGCGCCATCTATTAGCAGTTTTTAGCAACATGGTATATAGAGAATGTGTTTAGAACTAGGCAGGAAAATTTACTCCCGATATACATATGTATATATGTACATATATACCGACAAGGTATACATATGTATATGTGGATAATTGAGTACTATGAGTATTTCTATAAATTATATAAGTTATTACAATGATGTCTTTTGATTCCTTGTAACATATTTTCTGCGTCCAATTTGCCTCTCAATCAACAACAACAACAGCAACAAAAACAACAACAAAAAGAAACATGGTGTTCAACTTTAGTTAATATTTTTGTGATAATTTACTACTTTATAAACAACAATAACAACATTTTATGAAAAGACAATTAGAAATTGTTTTTTTTTTTATATATAATTAACTTTTTGTCGTCACTCACTCATTGTCTATTAATTTTCTTGAAAAAAAAAAAATATATATATATATATAAAAAGAAAACAAATATCAGGGCCCTTAGAAAATCTGTTAGTTTATGTAACATTAGCTCTTAAATACTTTATATATTTTGTAATCAATTTGTCTCGTTTTTTTTTATCAAATTAAATATTTGTTTCACAACATCTTGGCATTAAGTTATTTCTATGTATCTTCAAAACATTAAACAAAACAACACTGCCTTTTATGAAGCACAAAAACAACAATAAAAATTGAAATTGAAATTTTATGATTAAATTCCAATATGTTTATCCAATTTTATTTGTATTCTCCTAATTTTTGTTTAACATCACAAATGTAAAAAACATTTAAATTTTTCTTCTAATATATTGCTCAAAGTGCTTTTACTTTTATTTGATTTTATTTTATATTTTTAAGAATGCATATCAATATATTGGAAATGAATTATGAGTTGAAAATAACACGCTGTGAGCTATTTATGTGAACTATGATTTTTTGTGACAATTATTTTTTATTACATATATACATATGATTATATATATAATTAATTATTATTATTATTTAATAGTATTTATTAATAAAGTTTTTTTTGCATTGATTTGACAAAAGTGTTTTATTATTTCATCTTGACACACACACACACGCACACACACACAATCGTCCAAAACAATACCAAAAGTTTCATTTTTGTTGGTAGTGAAAAATGCGCCTTACAATGAATTTAGAGAGTTAAGAGAAATGAAAAGATATGGAAAGAGATGCATGGAGAAATCTGAATACTCTAGGTAAGCGAAAAAGCAATATTAACTTACTTACAATGTAACGGAACATTACAAAAAAAAAAAATCATAACAAAAACCAAACAAAATATTTTAGGTGTGAAATTGCTAATGCTAAAGGAATTTAATTAACACATGTGTAAATGTTACCAAAACAACAACAAAAAAAACAATTTAAAAAAAAAAAAATGTAAATATTAAGAATACTTTTTTTTTTGTAGCCACGAAACTGTGGAATAGGGGATGGGGGAAGCAGGGCAGAAATTGATGTAAAAAAAATTCATTGCAAAAATTTCATAAGAAAAACAAAAGAAATGAAATCAAACAAATTGGAGGGATTCAAGACTCTTATTTCATACTTATATAAATCTTATATATATGCGTATATGTATGTTGTATTTAAGTATTTATTAAATATTTGTACCATATATATATACATACTGCATACATTATATATAATTAATATACATATACATATTTATATGCAATTGAGTTACAATTTTTGATTTTGGTTTAAATTAAATGGAACGCAGACAAAATGCAGGAAATACGTGTAACAGAAATATTACAAAATTCAACAACGAAACGAAACTTTTGGCATTAAATTAATGCATTTTAAAACCATATTTATTTATATACATATACATATATATATATATATTTATACATATATATATATATAGGCTTAAACACATACTCTCATCCGTGCAGTCACAGCCATAAATCTACATGTGAAAATACCAAAAATATACATTGAATATTTATACATACATAGATATCTATATACAGCTGCATCTATGTACATGTGGTTATCGGTGTCTACAAACATATACATACATGCGTTCATACATGAATACATTTATTTACATACACAGTCACAGTCACTGGCATACATACTTGATGTAAGTATGTAAGAATTTAAAATATTATAAATGTTGTTCTTTTTTTAAATGAGGAAATTCAGTCGACACACAATGTAACAATGGTATTCCCGCTCCTTTGAATAACAGTTACGAGTACTTTACAGTTACCAGCAAACACAAATACCGTTAGCCAGCATCCCACATCCATGGCCGTTCAGAAAGGTTTCGCCATTGAACAAAATCAAAAACTGAACACAAAACTGTGGCTGGCAAATGACAATTTAAGTAAATAAATTCAAAAAAAAAAAAATAAATAAAAAAAAAATATATAGTATATGGAAAACTTAAATAATATTATTACGTTTTCATGAAAATAAGACAATTTCGAGGTTTCACTTAAAACAAAAACGGAATAAATGGAATAAAGCAAGAGTATGAATAGAGACAGCCCCGAACCGAATAGAGTTTATCAGGGATGTTCTCAGCTCCGAATCCGTACGAAATATGCGGTTTTGCATATAGTTACCAAAAAAAAACACATGTTTTGATCGGATTCGGAATTGAGAATCGGCCCTGTATATATGGAGAGATATATGCTCTATAGATGTGATTTCGAGTCCAACTTTGTATTAAATTAATTGAATTCGGTATTGTTTGAAAATATTTCACATCTATTAACAAATTCTCGGTTGAAAATGGAAATCAAATTAAATTAATTGTTAACAGCAACTAACTCATGTAAATATAGCAACAACACAACAACAACAAATATAATAAAATTAAAATAAAAATAATATATATAAATTCTAAGCATAATTGACATCAAATGTAGTACATGCAATATATTTTTCGGTGTTAGGCGTCTTTTTGAGATTTTTACAGAAAAACAAAACAAAATAAAATCAAACCAAAACGCAATACAAAACAAATTAAAAAAAAAAAAAAACAAACAAACAAGTGAAAATTTAATTAAACTATTTCATTGTTGATGTTGTGAGCTAAAAACTAAATCGAAAAATTTAACAATTATATATACATACATATATACATACATACATACATATATATATATACATATAATTGTAAGTAATTGATAATTGTATTTTTTTTTCTCTCTAACTCTTTCGAAAGTCTCTCAGCTAAGCTCCACACACTAACTGTCGTGTCTCTTAAATACTACATTAAATCGAAGCAACTTAATTAAGGACATACACACACACACACATACATACACACAACCGAGGACACATAAATAGGTATACATAAATAAAATAAATATAATGCTGAAATGTTGCAAGTGCAGTTGCATGCAACAGATCTGCAACTTCCGAAGCTGAAGTGCTTCAACAATTTTTTTTGATACTCACTTAAAAAATTCAGTGTCTACAAATATACATAATAATATACAGTATATATATATATATATATATATATATATATATATGCAATGAATGCAGCAAATACAATTTTAGATGAAATTCAAAAATGTTTAAATGTAAAGTAAACTAATTACAAAACAAAAAATTGCAAAAAAAAAATAAAAGAAAAAGAGATGAAGTCAAAACACGTTGGTCGAAGGACAGTTAAGGATGTGGGCGCGGAATGGAGTAGGCATAAGGATGTGCCAAGGAGAGAGCAGAAGTGCGAGAAGAAGAAGATGATGAAGAAGAAGATGAACTAGCAATAATTCTGAAAATGACCTCAATCAAATATTTTTTAAATTTTTATATATTTTAGTCGTGCAGCAAAGCAAAACGTCTTTCTGTAAATAGAGAACAAATCAACAAAACAAAAAAACGAATAATATGAATAAAAATTAAATGGATAAATAAACCACAAAGAAAACAAAACCAAAAAAAAAAAACATACAAAATCGAAATAGAAATAAATCAAAACCAAAGATAACAAAACAAAATATAAATGTAACCACATTAAAATGTCTCTCGAACGAACGAAGTAAGAATGTGATATTTTTCTAAGGTGTATTACATACATACATACATACATACAAAAAAAAAAACAAACATTATAAAAAAAATTAACTAAAAAAAAAAGATGAAAATGAAAAAAAAAAATGGCAACAAGACAACTTTTTACTGTAATAGAGAAACCAACAAAGAATATAAAGAAATGCAAACAACTTCATCAATGACATACATAAAAAATAAACAAAAACAAAACAAAAACAAAATTAAAAAATCAATTACATTACATAAATAAAATAGAACAAATGGCAATAGAGACTGATTTTTCAAAACATAAAAAAAAGACAACTGATTTAAGGGCAGAAGCGAAAAATAAAATACCCAATTTCCAACCAAAAACAATAAATACAAGAAACTGCAATCTAACAGTAAATAGTATCAGTTGGAGATCCCATACTCCCCCAGAAACAAATATATATATATATATGATAATATTCTTCAGTTATTACACTTTTTCTATAGTTTATATAGTTTTTCTTTAACGATTTGATGTCAAAATGCGAGTGAGAATGTACGTATGTAGAGTTGAGAATATGTTTCAAACAAAAAGTGAAAACGACAAAAAAATGTGAATGTGAAAGTGAAAGTGAATATGAAAATGGAACCAAACGGAACACATTGCGCTCAGACTTAGAAGCAATGATAGTTTAAGGCAGGACTTTACTTCTATTTATTAAGAAAGTTCAGCAGTGAAAGAAGGGGAGATAAAGATCGATTTATGAGAAGGATATTGAAGGATTATAGATGAGGACAGATGAATCTAGACTAGAGCTAGTATCTGGATGTGTGCAATCGTGTTTTGCACCAAGTTGTAATTATGTTTGTGATAAAATCCGAAGCGCAATTTTTTCCAACTGTATGGGAGATATGATAAGTGTAAGGAATGAAAGGAGTGTAAATATTAAGGACGATGGCCAAATCCTGGCTAAATGTAAATGTGTTGAATGGCGGCAGTTGAGGGGAGGGACGGGGGTTTTGAGAGCACATTGCCAGAGTTTGTTATGAAGGTGCTACGAACAAAGACGTAATTGAAAATGTGATACAGTTTTTTCTTTAATCTACAATTTATGTATTTATTGATAGCAAGGAGGAAAGGACATAAAGGACGAGCAACAAGTGCAACATTAAGGCAGGTGTAATATGAAACAAACAGAAACAAATTACAGTTTCTTACAATCATTCTTTTGTTTATTTGAATTTCAAAAAATCCACTATCGACTCTGTTGAAATTTGTCTGGCTTTTTTTTTGTTATTTTTTTTTTTTTTTTGGGGTAGCCAAAAACTGGAAAGGAATTAATCAGATATAAAGCCACTGAAAGCACAGCCAAAATTAAAAAAAAAAAACCAAAACAAAAGAAAAAAACAACAACAAGAAGAAAAATAACAAAAATAAATTGTAAAAATTTTACACTTTAGGAAAATCTCTAAATTTTAAGCTTTCGGTGTTTTAAAAATAATTATAAACAATGACAAAATTATTAGCAAAGAACAAAATAAATATATATATATATGTATATATTATTATTATTATATATATATATATATATATATATATATATTATACATTTCGACATTTATAAATTAATTCGGCAGACAACAAAAAGAAAATCTAAAGATATTGAAATGAATTAAATAACTTTTGAGCAAAATCTCGGTGTTTTAAAATTAAGAGCATGAAAATTTAAATTTCTCCAAAAAAAAAAAAAAAAACACACACACACAGATTTATTTCATGAAAATAATAATTTAAGTAATAAAAAAAAAAATATATATATATATATATATATATCTATATATATATATAAAATCATAAAACCAAAACCTCTTTCACTTTCGTGTCTTTGACTTAAAACCAAAAGCAAAAAATAAATAAATAAAATTAACAAAACTAAATAAAACTAAGCATATTTTTAAAATGTAATTTAGCACAAAATAAATAAAAAAAAAACAACTCTGAAATCAAAAACCCAAAAAAAAAATTAAATAAATGAAACAAACGAAAAACAATTTTTAAACTACCAAAGTATTGATGTGTATTTAATATATGAAAAGAAATATTTAATAAAAAACCAATCGATATCGAAACAAAACCAAAGTCGATCAAAACCAAAAGTAATTCAATTTAATAGAAATTTCACTCAGTTTCCAAAGTAATTTTGATCATTTTATTGATATTGATTCGATTTGGTTTCAATAGTTTTATGGAACTTTTACAAAACTACGAAATGCAATGCCTGCCAAAGAATTAATGTTTTTAAATGCAACATAAAAATATTTAAACAAGAAAAAAAAACAAAACAAACAAAAACAAAAAACAAATGTAGCTATATGCAACATTTACCAAAACAACAACAACAACAACAACAAACAACAACAACTAAAAGTTCAATAAAGCCGTTCCAAGCAAGAAACAAACGACAAGAGAAAAGTCAAAACAGAACTATATACATATATAATTGTTTCGACATTTTTTGCGTTTCCTTATATACAGAATCAAACTACCAAAGATGGTAAAATATTAAAAAAACAAAAAAAAAATATTAAAACCATTTAACATGCAATTGAACTGCAACAAATGTTGTTTACATATTGCAATTTAAACTCTAAATTAAACAATGATAACTATTTGTCGTGAAACAAGTGAAATTATTTGTATTAAACTAATAAAAAACTAATGAAATGTTTATTGGTTTATTTAAACAAAACAAATAAAAACACAAAAACACAAACACAAACAAAAATTTTTATGCATTACATTGAAAAACAAGCCACAAAAGAAAATAAAACAAATAAAGAAAATTACAAAAACTGAAATAATTTCTTTTACTCTATTCACATACAGTGCTTGAGGTGGTGTGAAGAGTGTCCGAAAATGAAGGTCTTAAAATCAACAATCTTTGAATGCAGTTTTGTTATGTTTGTCAAAACTTGGAATTAGAGACATAAAACTTGAAAATCGGTTGAGATTTGACAAAGTTATGGCAGATCGAAGTTTTGGCACCCCTGGAAGTCCCATTTTCCTCCCAGACTAGGGCTTAGGGGGGGTTCGAAAATGAAGGTCTTAAAATCAACAATCTATGAATGCAGTTTTGTTATGTTTGTCAAAACTTGGAATTAGAGACATAAAACTTGAAAATCGGTTGAGATTTGACAAAGTTATGGCAGATCGAAGTTTTGGCACCCCTGGAAGTCTCATTTTCCTCCTAGACTAGGGCTTAGGGGGGGTCCGAAAGTGAAGGTCTTAAAATCAACAATCTTTGAATGCAGTTTTGTTATGTTTGTCAAAACTTGGAATTAGAGACATAAAACTTGAAAATCGGTTGAGATTTGACAAAGTTATGGCAGATCGAAGTTTTGGCACCCCTGGAAGTCCCATTTTCCTCCCAGACTAGGGCTTAGGGGGGGCTCGAAAATGAAGGTCTTAAAATCAACAATCTTTGAATGCAGTTTTGTTATGTTTGTCAAAACTTGGAATTAGAGACATAAAACTTGAAAATTGGTTGCGATTTGACAAAGTTATGGCATATCGAAGTTTTGGCACCCCTGGAAGTCCCATTTTCATCCTAGACTATGGCTTAGGGGGGGTCCGAAAGTGAAAGTCTTAAAATCAACAACCTTTGAATGCAGTTTTGTTATGTTTGTCAAAACTTGGAATTAGAGACATAAAACTTGATAATTGGTTGAGATTTGACAAAGTTATGGCAGATCGAAGTTTTGACACCCCTGGAAGTCCCATTTTCCTACTAGACTAGGGCTTAGGGGGGTCCGTAAGTAAAGGTCTTAAAATAAACAATCTTTGAATGCAGTTTTGTTATGTTTGTCAAAACTTGGAATTAGAGACATAAAACTTGAAAATCGGTTGAGATTTGACAAAGTTATGGCAGATCGAAGTTTTGGCACCCCTGGAAGTCCCAGTTTCCTCCCAGACTATGGCTTACAAGGGGTCCGAAAGTGAAGGTCTTAAAATCAACAATCTTTGAATGCAGTTTTGTTATGTTTGTCAAAACTTGGAATTAGAGACATAAAACTTGAACATCGGTTGAGATTTGACAAACTTATGGCAGATCGAAGTTTTGAAACCCCTGGAAGTCCCATTTTCATCCTAGACTATGGCTTAGTGGGGTCCGAAAGTGAAGGTCTTAAAATCAACAATCTTTGAATGCAGTTTTGTTATGTTTGTCAAAACTTGGAATTAGAGACATAAAACTTGAAAATCGGTTGAGATTTGACAAAGTTATGGCAGATCGAAGTTTTGGCACCCCTGGAAGTCCCAGTTTCCTCCCAGACTAGGGCTTATGGGGGGTCCGAAAGTGAAGGTCTTAAAATCAACAATCTTTGAATGCAGTTTTGTTATGTTTGTCAAAACTTGGAATTAGAGACATAAAACTTGAACATCGGTTGAGATTTGACAAACTTATGGCAGATCGAAGTTTTGAAACCCCTGGAAGTCCCATTTTCATCCTAGACTATGGCTTAGGGGGGTCCGAAAGTGAAGGTCTTAAAATCAACAATCTTTGAATGCAGTTTTGTTATGTTTGTCAAAACTTGGAATTAGAGACATAAAACTTGAAAATCGGTTGAGATTTGACAAAATTATGGCAGATCGAAGTTTTGACACCCCTGGAAGTCCCATTTTTCTCCTAGACTAGGGCTTATGGGGGGTCCGAAAGTGAAGGTCTTAAAATCAACAATCTTTGAATGCAGTTTTGTTGTGTTTGTCAAAACTTGGAATTAGAGACATAAAACTTGAAAATTGGTTGAGATTTGACAAAGTTATGGCAGATCGAAGTTCTGGCACCCCTGGAAGTCCCATTTTCCTCCCAGACTAGGGGCTTAGGGGGTCCGAAAGTGAAGGTCTTAAAATCAACAATCTTTGAATGCAGTTTTGTTATGTTTGTCAAAACTTGGAATTAGAGACATAAAACTTGATAATTGGTTGAGATTTGACAAAGTTATGGCAGATCGAAGTTTTGACACCCCTGGAAGTCCCTTTTCCCTCCTAGACTAGGGCTTAGGGGGGTCCGAAAGTAAAGGTCTTAAAATCAACAATCTTTGAATGCAGTTTTGTTATGTTTGTCAAAACTTGGAATTAGAGACATAAAACTTGAAAATTGGTTGAGATTTGACAAAGTTATGGCAGATCGAAGTTCTGGCACCCCTGGAAGTCCCATTTTCCTCCCAGACTAGGGCTTAGGGGGGGTCCGAAAGTGAAGGTCTTAAAATCAACAATCTTTGAATGCAGTTTTGTTATGTTTGTCAAAACTTGGAATTAGAGACATAAAACTTGAAAATTGGTTGAGATTTGACAAAGTTATGGCAGATCGAAGTTCTGGCACCCCTGGAAGTCCCATTTTCCTCCCAGACTAGGGCTTAGGGGGGGTTCGAAAATGAAGGTCTTAAAATCAACAATCTTTGAATGCAGTTTTGTTATGTTTGTCAAAACTTGGAATTAGAGACATAAAACTTGAAAATCGGTTGAGATTTGACAAAGTTATGGCAGATCGAAGTTTTGGCACCCCTGGAAGTCCCAATGTCCTCCCAGACTATGGCTTAGAAGGGGTCCGAAAGTGAAGGTCTTAAAATCAACAATCTTTGAATGCAGTTTTGTTATGTTTGCCAAAACTTGGAATTAGAGACATAAAACTTGAAAATCGGTTGAGATTTGACAAAATTATGGCAGATCGAAGTTTTGACACCCCTGGAAGTCCCATTTTCCTCCCAGACTAGGGCTTATGGGGGGTCCGAAAGTGAAGGTCTTAAAATCAACAATCTTTAAATGCAGTTTTGTTATGATTGTCAAAACTTGGAATTAGAGACATAAAACTTGAAAATCGGTTGAGATTTGACAAAGTTATGTCAGATCGAAGTTTTGAAACCCCTGGAAGTCAAATTTTCCTCCTATGATATGGCTTAGGGGGGGTTCGAAAGTGAAGGTCTTTAAATCAATAATCGTTGAATGCAGTTTTCTTATGTTTGTCAAAACTTGGAATTAGAGACATAATACTTGAAAATCGGTTGAGATTTGACAAAGTTATGGCAGATCGAAGTTTTGACACCCCTGGAAGTCCCATTTTCCTCCTAGACTAGGGCTTATGGGGGGTCCGAAAGTAAAGGTCTTAAAATCAACAATCCTTGAATGCAGTTTTGTTATGTTTGTCAAAACTTGGAATTAGAGACATAAAACTTGATAATTGGTTGAGATTTGACAAAGTTATGGCATATCGAAGTTTTGAAACCCCTGGAAGTCAAATTTTCCTCCTATACTAGGGCTTAGGGGGGGTCCGAAAGTGATAGTCTTTAATCAACAATCTTTGAATGCAGTTTTGTTATGTTTGTCAAAACTTGGAATTAGAGACATAAAACTTGAAAATCGGTTGAGATTTGACAAAGTTATGGCACATCGAAGTTTTGACACCCCTGGAAGTTCCATTTTCCTCCTAGACTAGGGCTTAGGGGGGGTCCGAAAATGAAGGTCTTAAAATCAACAAGCCTTGAATGCAGTATTGTTATGATTGTCAAAACTTGGAATTAGAGACATAAATCTTGAAAATTGGTTTAGATTTGACAAAGTTATGGCAGATCGAAGTTTTGAAACGCCTGGAAGTCCCATTTTCCTCCTAGACTAGGGCTTTGGGGGGGTCCGAAAGTGATAGTCTTTAATCAACAATCTTTGAATGCAGTTTTGTTATGTTTGCCAAAACTTGGAATTAGAGACATAAAACTTGAAAATCGGTTAAGATTTGACAAAGTTATGGTCGAAATTTAGAGACCATTATTATGTATTTAACAGAACTGCAGTCAATGTAAAATTTTTAAAAGTAGCTATTTTTCTTATTAATACATATAGTTTGAATTCTAGCGAATATCACATCAGAAGTGATTATTGGTAGAGCAGCCGTAAAATAGCTAGATCTAGCTACTAACTGTCTAAAATGGCAACACTGGTAGAGAGCAGTGCGCAGTGCGCATGCGACTGCATTTGATACGTCACAAGTGCGCGGTTAATCGCTGAGAATTTGTCTTTTTCTGGATGTATGGCAACGCCACACAGCAACAGAAAATAGAAGGTGGCAACGCTTGGCGCATTGAAATTACATTGCGTTGCGCAAAGCACAAAAACTGTTCCGGCAGAATACGTCAGTCGCAAAATAAAGTTGTAGTCAGAAGTGTCGTTTACAATTTCGCACATTGAAAAACAGTATTATTGTTTTTTGTTTTTGCGTTCTTTCTACCAATTCGAAGAGCAAAGTTAATCATTTCTCTTTTTTTATTGTGAAACTTGTGAGTGAGTGAAACTGGTATTATTTTAAAGAAATTGCACATCCATTGATACGCACACTCAGTATATAGAAGAGAGAGTGCATATAATACTATTCTACTTAGTTCTAAGTCAGAGGTGACGACACCGCAAGCCCACATTTTGCATCAAAGTTCAAGGCACGTCACCAAACCCGAAAAGAATACAAGCCAAAGAGGAGAGCAACAAATAAAAGTAAACAGTATAAAGAAAGCTCTAAATTACAGGCGAAAGCCGGCCATAGTATTGCTGTGTGCGTGTGTAGGTGTAGGTGTAGGTGTTGGTGTAGGTGTGTGCATACATAAGTGTGTGTGAGAGTGCGTGTGTGCAAAAGCATCGGCATGCAAAGCTATGCGGATGCATTGAGCGCTAAGGGCTATCGCAGCTTTGGCTTTGACACAGATGTTGAAATGGACATGGATATGGGAATGGACATGAGGCGGATCGAGAAACGTAAAGCAGGTGAGTCTGATGCATGTTATTTAAATGCGCATACTTATGCATGCATGTAGAGGTGTGTGTGTGTGTGTGTGTGCATGCGTATGTACATACATATCTATGATTTAATTGATGCACACACACACATCAAATATTCAACTTTTTATTTGCCAAGCGCAAAGTAAAGCGAAAGCGAATAAAGCAAAAAGAAACAAAAAGTGCTTTGACCGCAAACTGGAACTGCTCCCATTTATTCAGTGTGCAATTTTTCTGCTGCTGTTATTGTTATTGTTGTTGTTGTTGGTTTTCTCTTTTGCTTGCACTTTCGCATTCTTAGTAGACAGACACCCAATTGGCAGTTACAGCTTAACGATAGTGTTGGAAAGTGTTGCAAATTTGAAGCATAAATTTGAATACATTTAATTGCATTATTTCAATAATTTCTATTCACATTTGTTGTGCCGATTCAATCAATTACAATTAATTGCCAATTGGAAATTCGACTAAAGTCACCTGGATGCATAACTTGGTCTAAATTGTTCAACAAACAATAGAATGTTATCTGTTTACTTGGTATACATACTATACACCTCCGTCGTGGCGAACATTTTAAGTGTAGGAAAAACACCGAGAAAGGCGTTGTACAGAGCAAAAAAAGCAAGAAATACAAAACAATTTTGAAAATTGTTTCTCCAGAAATCGAACGCCAGTCGTAGACAACATTTTGATGAATTCTTCAGAATATCAACTATGTATAACCATATATGTATGTACATATATTCCACGACAATGAAAGGGCTGTTTTCTTATCTGCATTTATGAGATACTTTCAAAAACAAACAAAAAACCAAGTGAGAATATGTGTTAAATCGTATTTGGAACCTGAATATAATCTACAATAAGTGTGTTTCTCTCTAATTTTACACTATTCAAAGTCTCTGCATATCTGTAACTGTATGTATTTTTGAGCATATGTGCGAGTCTGTTATCAGCTCCTTCAATTTCTCCGACGTGGTGCTTATCATTGGCTCTTTGGCGGCGCTATAAATAAACCTCATGAATAACACGACGACATGAATATGAAACTCTGCCACAACAACATACATACATACATACATACATATGTACATACATACTCTGCTGCATTATTACCTGACAATTGTAGCAGCTGCCAGCTGTGGTAATCATTTTAATAAACACTTCAACACTCTCCTTTCATATATAATTTGCATATTTTTGATATCTATATTATGCATACTCTATATGACCGTTTTTGGATATGTTGCCTCTTTATATACATATTTATTATTATTGGATTTTTTTTTTTTTTTTTTTTTTTCTGTAAAAAATTAACTCATCATTTTATTAATTAACACGCATAAAATTATAAGTAGGCAAATATTATAAATTTCTAATCTAGATAGAACTTTATGAGATCCGAAAATGACTAAAGTAAAAAGAAAATATGGAAATAATATAGGAAAAATATGTTGATCATTAATTGGAATTGCACATTTCATGACCAATTTGTGTTTTCCCCTATCCAAAATATGCATATATGTACATACATACATATGTACATATATGTAAATTGAAAACAACATTTTCTTTAACTAGATGCAAGTTTTGTACGTCTGCAATTAATTGATGTACATATGTACATACATACATATATGTACATATACGTTGTTGAAATGCAAATTACTTGGCCATAAAATAATTGCAAATGGGCCAAGATAGCTATACTATACCATTATTTATTATTATATACATACATATGTATGTATGTACATCAACATTTATATAGGGTGTATTTGAATGAATCACTCGGTCAGCTACCTACGCAGTTCATCATAATTGAAATACTTAGTCATTGTCTTAGATATGTACATACATACATACATATGTATGTATGTATATTGAGTACTTCTGTAGTATGTACTATATACGATAATACGTGGTATGGGGGGCATACATATACATACATACATATATAGCTGGTGGGTTGATTAGTCTCTAGACGTAGGTCAGGTTTTCAATTAGTATAACATTCAAAAGTTTTCCCACAGTTCGACACGTTCTTTCTCGTTCCCTCCCTCCCCCACTCGCTCACGCTCTCTTTCCCTATATTTCCCTATTCATATACATATGTATGTATTTCTCTCCCCATTTCTCCCACATACTAAGACTTTTGGTTGCTATCTATGTGAGTTTTCCTAAGTTTGTGAAATTCTTTGCTCTCTTTTTCACTCTCTCTCTCTCTCTCTCTCTCTCTCTCTCTCTTCAACTTAAACAGCGCTTAGTCACGACAAAAAAAAAAAAAAAAAAAAAAAAACAAGGGAAACATTCGCTAAAGTTTCCCTTGCCTGCACTCTTGTTACCCTCACAAGGGATGCTCACCCTTATAGGCAGATCTTTACTCAATCAATCAGTTAATGAAGCTAAGATCAAGCTGAAATTTTAATAATTAAATGTTGTTTTCTAAATGATAAACATGGACACATGTTTGTCGTATTTTAATCCCATGAATAGAGTATCTAGATTTCGTTTCTATGCTTTCAGGTGCAGATGTATCCTCTAAGGTACATATATCTATGCAGTTTCGTGTATTTTGTATATATGTGTATATATGTATATGTATATATATTTTTCGTATATAGAACTATACCAATTTAGTATTTGTCGTTTGTCTCTCTTTTTGCTGTCGCCCCCATTAGAAAATTACTCAAAATGAAAATCAGTTTACTTCGTGTTTTCGGTGAAGCAAAAGCGCAACGATAATAAACCCATTTCGGGTCCCACATTTGTAATATAGGGTTTCCAAATTATGCAATAGAAACTCGAGTCGAATAATTAAAAAAAAAAATAAAGAGTTTAACTCAAGAAGAGTATGCTTCTCTCAGAACTACTTGCGGTTCTCGTTGTTATGAAAATCAATTCAATACCGGGCAATGGAAACGTGCCAAAGTGCCTCAAATACAAAGAAAAACAAAAAACATGAAAAAAAATTATATTATTTTTATAGAAAGCCAAAGCGAAAACAAAACATGGCAATTAATAAACCTCACAATTCGTTCAATAACACCAACAACAAAAGCCAAAATTGTTATAAACAATATGTCAATGTATAGAAGTATAGTATATATTCAATATACAAATACGAGTCTTTGCCAAAAACAGAAACAAACAAAAACAACAAAGTAAACCGAATTCATGAGATATCAAATATTCAAACTCAAAAATTATTATATATTATCAGATATATATTATCATATATTATATTATATTATCATTATTATATTATTATATATTATATATTATATATTATTATATTATTATTATATATTATTATTATATATTATATATTATTATTATATATTACAAAAAATATTTATTGTTTGGTAAAAATCAATAAAACAAAAAAAAATATATATATTTCGTACGCTCGAGGGTCCTTGCCAAGTAATCTAGACCTCTTGTCGTGACCTTAGTTGGGGACAGAAGTATAAATTGATATGATTTATTTATGATCCACTAATATGGTACTATAAATTATTGCAATATTATATCAATTTTATATATACGTACATATACTCAGTGATGTAGATGAAAACAAACGGCACTTCTATTTTGTATAACTTATAGCCGAGGAAAAGGCAAATGAACCGCAATGACTTGCAGTTCTGATGCCGCCTACATTGATTTTACTTATAAAGCCATCAGCATCTGTACTATATATGTATGTACATATACCTATGCCTATATTTGAGAAGCGGATCAGTAGTGAGACTTGTTATCATAGATATGCTAATTTGACTAGACTAGTCGCAAAATTTTGAAAGCAGTTCAACAAATATTGACATTAGCCATCCCATAAATATTTCACTAACTGCTTTTTATACATATGCACATATCGAAATTTCATAAGATTTCGTTATGTTTTTCAAAGAGTTCTCCACTGTTCAAGGTAAATTTTAGTTGGTAGAGATAATGGCAAGAGTTGTAAATTGTGGCGAGCAATTGAATAATCTTGAAAGCTTTCCAATAAAATTATAGTCTGACATCTGTATAATAAGGCGAATTACAGAAATTTGCTTTGCACACGATCGGTTATTTTCCACAAACTGTTATATGCACGTATGTACATATGTATATGACCCCAAACATACATATATCTATATCTATAGATTAGCATATGTATATACTTCGCTGATCTAACGAATGCATTACGATAAGCAAAGCAACCCGAAAGCTTATTGCCTGCGTTGAGTATCGAACAAACAGAGAATAGAATAGAAGAGAGAGAGAGTGTTCGTGTATTTGTCGTATTTGGAGAGAGCCCCAAAAAAGCTCAGTTCGTTGAACGTTGCGCACTCGCTTGCACCCATGCAGCCGCATATGGGAAAGTTTAGCTAACGTATAAACTTTAGATCAAAACATCAACACATCTCGATATCGGTGGGCGTAGAGCAGAGAGTACCAAAGTGTATCAGTGTGAAAGACGCGAAGACCCAAAACAAAGAAGCGTCGCCAAGAGTTGTCGGAAAGAAATGTATTTTGTTTTCTTGTTTTTCTTTTGACAATTTTAGTGCGTAGATTATTGTGTGAATTGCGTTGCAAACAGACTCAATTCGAATCAAGATATTAACGTAACGCAAAATCATCGTACAAGAGTTTAATGAATAGATAGCCGAAAGTTGAAAAATACACAGTGAAAAAATACGTATACGTTGAGAAGCAAAGCAATCGTTGCAAACAAAATTTGACAAAATTCAAATAATTATATAAAAATTGTTGGTTCCCCGCCATTCGATGATCAATTTATAAACGCGAAGCAAAATTCCAAGTGATACAGACCTGCGACACACTCCTCCGTATCAAGACAAATTTTAGGAATCATATCAAGATCGTAATATTGTTAGGCCTGTGGCGTTGCATCTCTTGTGGCAAACAGTTGCTGCAGAACAGAATGGCATATCGGGGATTTATCACTAGGGATAGCACCGATCAACGGGAAACGGATAGCGATTCATTTGAAGATCCGCTCAGCAACACTGGCCCACCTCCAACAATCCCCCGACGTCACAAACTGTCCCTCCTCATTGAGAGCAACAGCAGTGAGAGCTCCTCCAGCAATCCTTTCCATCACAAATCTCCAACTAGTCAAAATGCACCGAAGCCAAAGAAAGTCTTAGCTGTGACATCGACATCATTACGGTGTAACTGTAAGTGAAGAGAACACACTCGATACGGAGCTGCAAAGCCCTATGACGGCACTACAAACAATCCAAATCTCATGTTTATATATTTATATGTTCATAGATGATAAGCTATACACCAAGAATGCATATAGCAAGGGTTATTCGAGACTATACTGATTAATTCGCCAGAGTCTGAGGTTATCGATATCTAAGTATCGATAATATTAAAATACCATGAATGCCTATAACGATGGTTATTCTATAGTATACTGACTGATTAGCCACAGTCTGAGGTTATCGATGTTATCGATATCTAAGAATCGACAATATTCAAATACCATGAATGCCTATAACGATGGTTATTCTATAGTATACTGACAGATTAGCCACAGTCTGACGTTATCGATGTTATCGATATCTAAGAATCGATAATATTCAAATACTAAGAGTGCATATAGCGAGGGTTTTTCAATAGTATACTGACTGATTAGCCACAGTCTGAGGTTATCGATGTTATCGCTATCGAAGTAGAAGTATATGTAAAGTTTTAAGATAAGCTCCATGATCAAACAAATCATATTTATTGATTATTAATTATTTCCATCTTAAACTAGCAAATATTACTTAATTGCTTGTATAATACTTTTGCTTCGGTCCAAATGATTGAGATTGTGTCGCATCAATCATTTGTTGAGAGTGCTATCGCTCACTTAAACTGTACTGACAACTATCGACCGATGTGATATTACCGCTTGATCTCTACCGGGCCTGTTTGTGTGGGTTTCTATTGGGCATGTCTGCTATGTCATGCTATTGATTTCCAATCTCTGTATGTACATATGTCATTGCTTTCTTTGCTTTTGCATTTGCTTTTGCTTCACTTATACCCTGCACTAATAAGAGAGTCTCCAAACTTTGTAACTTCTCTAATAGCCGATGAACTGCATAGGATGTACAGGGTATACAGCTTTTGGACATGCTCTTGCTGTTACCACCTGCTGAGCGATCCACCTTCACAGTTTCTATCGAATCTTCTTCCACACCATATATACATATAACTTGCTCAGAAAATAGCAGACAACCGGAATGCCCCCGGGTCTGTCCGGTATCAGCTCAGTTGGGTTCATTTTTGCTGGCGATGGCGATGTCACAGTTTCAATCGCGATCACAGTTCCAATCTCAGTCATTGATGCGCCAGCCTCCGTTCAGGTTATACATGCATTGCTAATCGGAATCTCGTGAATTACTCTCGTGATTACTCTACAGAAATAATTATATAAATTGAATCAGATCGTAATTGAGCTATGAACTTTAATCGCATGGATACTGCTCATCGACTGATAGTGGATATGAAGCTATTTGGTGAACATGTTGTTGACAAAACAAAACAGAAAAGCAATGAAATAACTTGTAGGTCAAATTCAAGAAATCCTAGGAAAATAACGAAATTATTATCAGTATTATCAGTAGAATTGTTGACTGAAAGCATTATAAATTATTTTTGAAAAATATATGTGTGCATTTCAGGCGATTTGACCGATTCCCCTGACACCGATAAGGCCGATGCTGATAATGAGATTACTAACGAGATTTCGGCTCCCTATGAAGTACCTCAATTCCCCATTGAACAGATTGAAAAGAAACTGCAAGTTCAACGTCATCTAAATGAAATGTAAGTATCTATACAATTGTAAGGCATACCTTGAATATGTAGAAATTTGGATCTTCTAGTGGGTCTAATTTCTATAGAGCTCTAATGAGCCGCTGGCATACCAGTATGCGGCATTTGTTGCAACTTGGAATTAACAAGTTTACTTACACATGCACATGGACATGGACTACTAATCCATGTGGAAGTAGACAAGGGACAGACTAAAGCTGGTGGTAGTGGCGGGGTCGGCAGGGTGTTAGGTCGGTGGTCGTGTGGACTTTACAGGTGCCACATAGGGTAGAAGATGCGTCGTTCTGTTGGACACGTTTTGATTTTGAATGGGACCGCATTTGCCTATGTCGATGGCCACCATGGTCGCCATGACCGCGCGTCGTCGTTTTGGGGGCTTATGGCTATGGCATAATGAAGAAATGAAGACGCCTCCATCAGCTGTGGCGGGTGGTAGATGTGTCGGTGTCCGAAGACCACCACCAATCGTTCACAGGTATTCGCATAGCGAAATTGCTGAGAATTTGTGTTTTGGATGCCATCACATTTAGTCCGATTTGTGCATCCATATAACTTGGAGGGTGTTGCACGAATGCCACGCGTATCGTTTCGCTTGCGGATCCGGGTCTTACGATTAGCCATATAGTACCTATCCGAAAGAGGGACGACCCACATTACTCTACCTCCATCATACCGTCTATCTGTCTTTCTCCGTGCTCCTCTAACATTTCCCTTTCACTTTTATCCATTGTCTTAAATTGTAAGTGGAACCAAAAAAGCAAAAAAGAAGGTTTTGAGCAACAACGACCTACACTGACATTGAGGACACCGCGACCTCAACTTGTTTCGTGTGACACGAAAGGCAACCCTCGAAACTCGCACTTGAAGTTTGTTAATGTGTGTTGTGTTCAAGTGTAATTCGCAGTCTTTAGATGTACATACATAACTTCAATTCAAAATGATTGATGTCGCTACAGATACGATACTTATTTATGAATATGGCCTACTAAATTGCCGACCCTTTGCTTAATTTCAAGCATTGCCCCAACGGTCGAACATAAAGTTGGCCGTCTTTTGAGGTTTTATTGTCGCGTGCAAATTTACTTGTTCTATAGTTCAATCGATCATCATAAGAGCGAAGTGACCAATAAAATACAAAAGAAGAACACACAAAAATAACAAGACAAGGGTGTCCAGGACGGCACCGCATTCGCATTTGGTGGCCAAGGCTCAAGGAGTAACATGTCGTTTATGGACGATAACTTTAGCTTCTGCAGTTATTATAGATATCAGTCCGACGAGGAGCAACAATGGTGCATACATCATCTAATAGCGATATGTGCATATATGGATTATACGATTTGTTTATAACAATTGCATTTTGTGTATTTGTTTCATTTGCCTAGGCAATCGACGGGTGCACGGGCTGTCCACGTGAGCAGCCCCAACCCCGAGGACAGCCCCGATTCCAATGAACATTTATCCACTGAGAAACGTGAAATCGATGCTGACATCAATTTTCAGCGTGTATCTGTCTCCGGGGAGGACACCAGCGGTGTACCACTTGAGGATCTGGAGCGTGCATCGACGCTGCTCATCGAAGCACTCAAGTTGCGTTCACAATATATGACAATGTCTGATCAATCATTTCCGACAACCACGGCACGATTCCTCAAAACGGTGCGCCTCAAGGATCGCTATGAGAACGTTCCCCCGAGCTCGGTTTCAGGTAAGCATCAATCGGATTCCCTGAAACTATGATAGTATGTTACATTATATGTTGTACAGGCACTTGCCGAGCCCTTCCCCTAATTTATTCAGAAAAGTTGTAGTTCAGAGTTCTGCCAGTGTTGTGTTGCACCAAAAATAAAATCCAAAGCAAAACAGAAAAATGCATATACGATGTATTATACAATCGATAGCTTATCGAATACTTTGTGTATGAATACAAACAATCATATATGTACATATAATTAGGTATTTCAATTTTAGGTTCGCGTTAAGCTGTTTTATTCTCTTTTTTCCAGCTAGAACAACCTCCAACCCGACTCTTCTCTCTTTCTCTCTCTCTCTCTCTCTCTCTCTCTCTCTCTCTCTCTCTCTTTCTTTTTCTCTTTATATATTTCATTATCTTTCTCTATTTTTTAATTTATGCATACTTATGCGCTGTCGAGTCTATAAATACTATCAGGCATGTTCTCAATTCCCAATCCGAAAGAAACGTGCGGTTTTGCAATGGTTGCCAATTCCAAGACCTCTCGATTTGTTCGGACTCGGAATCGATAACTGGCCTGTTCTATCTATCGTTCATTCATCGCTCGCTAGTTACCCATCTCTATAACCTTTTTCACCACTATTTTGTTTAGAAAATTTGGAATATGCCGGCTCTTTCTCGCTCTTATAATTTTGTTATAGTTTCATTAATAATTTCATTTTGTAAATATATTTCTTTTTCTATATAATTTAAAAATATTTTTTTTATAGACATAATTCGCAAACAGAGTATGGCGATCTGCGAAGGTAATTCGGGTACTCGTTTCTCATATCGTTATAATTTGTTATTCCTGTTATTTTTACCCCTATATAACTTCCTCTATCTCACACACACCCACACACCCACGCATACACACATTTCAACATATAGTAGAAGAATGTAGTTATTGATTATAGTTTAACCTACGATCCGATATATCGTATGCTATCGATAACCATTCCTATGTACATCGATCTGTGATCGGGCTTTGATTGTAATTTCCTTAGTTTGGCTTCATTGTGTCATGCTTTTTTGTTTTGTTTAGTTCGTTTTAATTGATCTGTTTATCAAACACATTTCCCACTTCTTTCGTTTTTGTGACTGACATTTGTTCTATATTTTGCCCGCCTTTACTTATGTGTGCACTGTTGAAAGCTTATGGCATCCAACTAACTTATGCTTTTTTTTTGTAATTGCACTTTGCCTTCAAGATTTTAAGATGTTAATTCGATTTTGCTGCTCGCTTGTTTTATTTCCACATAGATACATATCTTTGATGATCCTCTGTTTCCGTGTAGTGCTCACAAAACTGTCTCTGATCCTTGCATCCTTACTATATGTGTCATGAATTTGTGCGCGTTGTTTCAATATTATTGCATTAACTTGCAACTGCACTTAATTAAGTATAATAATGTACTTAATCCGGGGTTGTTATCAGTGTTATATCTCTTAGAAATTAATTGGCTTTTTAATAATAATATAGCCAGCTCAAAAACCATTAACCCTAAATTTAAGGCGCCGTTTTTCGTGAATTTACATACATATGTAGATTTGAGTTTTTGTCTTTGATTCTTCTTTCGAAACTAACCAAATAATACCGTTATTTTAGTTATGTTTCACTTATTGTTGTTGTCCACTCAACCATAGGTGGCGCCAGCAAAGAGTTCCTTTAAAGACACGTGACAGTCCTGTATTTCTTTGACTCTTTCCTTTCCACATTTACGTACGCACGGAGCACACACACACACACGCACACACACACACACACGCACACACACATACTATATACAGAAATATAGAAGAGTGCAATGTGCAATGTGTAGCGGAATCATATGATTGTTGCGTTTAGCAACACTATTAATATTCTGATTTTAAAAGCACTAGCTTTTTACCCAAAATATTTGCCCAATAACATGTGTACAAACATAAAAATAAACATGTACTTTTATTATTGCATAAAACACACGCCACGCACCGCAATTAAAATAAAAACAACTCAATTTCGAAAACTGAAAAAAAAAT
Source organism: Drosophila quadrilineata (assembly GCA_018150725.1). Lineage (NCBI taxonomy): Eukaryota > Metazoa > Arthropoda > Insecta > Diptera > Drosophilidae > Drosophila > Drosophila quadrilineata. The sequence continues at coordinate 15,872,989 of JAECWN010000432.1, forward strand.
ATATTCTCCACTCGAATCGATATTGAAATGGGGTAAAATACGCAGATCTTCTTGTCCAGTCTCCCGGCAAGGCGACTCATGCTTGGGATGTGGAATTTGTGCCGAATGAGGATTATTTCATAAAACCTGTAAATGGAGTCTTTCATGTGTACAACGATGAGGTAAATTTCTGAAAACTGAAAATACATATTATGTGAACAAATTTGAACACTGTTTTACTTGCGTGGCAGGAGTGTAAAACCGATCTGGGATTTACATACCCGGACATGAATCAATTCGTCAACGACATGCAGGTCATGTGTAATATGATTGCGGACGGACCACTGTAAGTATATCTACAATAGGACATATAGACATCTATACGGTATTCGCTGTATTTGTAGGAAATCATTTTGCTATCGTCGCCTATGTTATTTGTCATCGAAATATCAGATGCATGTCCTGTTGAACGAACTACGGGAGCTGGCTGCCCAAAAGGCAGTGCCGCATCGTGACTTTTACAACACTAGAAAGGTGGATACCCATATCCATGCAGCCTCGTGCATGAACCAGAAACATTTGCTGCGCTTCATCAAGAAGACGCTGAAGAATAATGCCAATGAGGTTGTTACCCACACAAATGGCAAACCTATGACATTGGCCCAGGTGTTTCAATCAATGAATCTGACCACATATGATCTAACCGTTGATATGCTGGATGTGCATGCCGATCGAAATACTTTCCATCGTTTTGATAAATTCAATTCCAAGTATAATCCCATTGGAGAATCACGTCTTCGCGAAGTCTTTCTCAAGACCGACAACTATTTAAATGGCAAATACTTTGCACAAATTATAAAGGTACGTTCCAAAACAATCTATCAAAACTATCGATAAAAACTGAATAGATTTGGATTTTTTTGTTTTTTCATAGGAAGTGGCCTTTGATCTGGAGGAATCCAAATATCAAAATGCTGAGTTACGTCTTTCCATTTATGGTAAATCTCCAGATGAATGGAATAAATTGGCAAAGTGGGCAATTGATAATGATGTCTATAGCACGAATATACGCTGGTTAATTCAGATACCTCGATTATTCGATATATTCAAATCGAACAAAATGATGAAATCATTCCAGGAGATAATCAATAACATATTTCTTCCATTGTTCGAGGCAACCGTCAGGCCACATGATAATCCAAATTTACATCGATTCTTACATTATGTGATTGGTTTCGATTCGGTGGATGATGAATCCAAACCGGAGAATCCATTATTCGATGCCGATGTTCCAAGGCCAGAGGAATGGACCTATGAAGATAATCCCCCATATGCCTACTATATCTACTATATGTATGCCAATATGACGGTGCTTAACAAATTCCGCAAGTAGGTCCAAGTCCTTGCTCTTATCTATCTCGTTTTGAACGTCTTCGACTCCCACTCATTACAGACAACGTGGCCTCAATACTTTTGTGCTGCGTCCACATTGTGGCGAGGCTGGTCCCGTACAGCATCTGGTATGTGGATATCTAATGGCCGAAAATATATCCCATGGACTGCTGCTCCGTAAAGTGCCCGTCTTGCAGTATCTGTATTATCTGACACAGATCGGTATAGCCATGTCGCCATTGTCAAATAACTCACTATTTCTCAACTATCATCGTAATCCATTGCCGGAGTATTTAGCCCGTGGACTAATAATCTCATTGTCCACCGATGATCCGCTACAATTTCATTTTACAAAGGTAATATATGGTATATTATAAAATGTATAATGTATAATGATTGAAATACATGTGGTGTAACAGGAACCGCTCATGGAGGAATATAGCATTGCGGCCCAAGTGTGGAAACTGAGCTCCTGTGATATGTGCGAATTGGCTCGAAATAGCGTCATGATGAGCGGTTTTCCCCATAACGTGAGTTATATCGATACATACATATGTACATACATCTACATATAATGCCCGTTCAATCAATTTCAATCCAGATCAAGCAACAGTGGCTGGGTCCGCATTACTTTGAGGATGGCATAACCGGTAACGATATAACCCGCACTAATGTGCCCGAGATTCGGGTTGCCTATCGTTACGAGACGCTGCTCGATGAGCTAACCAATATATTTAAAGTGAATCAGACGTGTCACGTCAAGGAAGCCAAATAGACAGGAGCATGATGCTAAAGATCTGAATATATATTTACCAAACAAAAATTGCTTGCTTATATAATCTATTTACACAAATGCATTGCATATACCCTATATACTAATTTCATGGCTTACAAGAAAAATATATATATATACAAATATTAAATATTATATTATGCGAATAATGATGTATAATCCTCCACCTACTGAACGTTAGTTCACATCACAACATTACGGTTCTAGGAACAGTTCTGCAATTTCTACAGCTAATCTGAGGAACTGAGGTCAAAAATTAAAAAAAAAATACATATATAAATACAATTATCATAATATAAAAAAAATGAGACCCATATATTTGAGTTGCTCTCCCCGACGGGGAATTGAACCCCGGTCTCCCGCGTGACAGGCGGGGATACTAACCACTATACTATCGAGGACTGTTAATAGAAACGTCTAGTAATACCAATTTAAAGGCTATGTATCCTAAATCTACAAATAATCTGAGGACACTTAATTTGTTTAAAAATGAATTTTAAATAATTAAGTATTTGTCGTATTTTATTCTTAATGATCAATTAGCTAGAATTAGTCTGCAGATTGATCATAACATAGTAAAAATAATTTCAACTTTTCGTAATCTTCTCGAAAATGATTGCATTTCTGTGTATGTTATTTATATATGTCATTTCCTTTATTTAAATAAGATTCATAGATATATATTTAAAAAAAAAAATTAATTAGTTAATTTTTCTAAAACATTTCATTAAGTAAAAGACTAGTTTAAACATATTAGGCTTGGTCACGTGATATTATGGAGTTGGCGTTAGCAAATCGTAGCCAGCTATTATACTTCCAAATGGGCAGCTCTTCTATTTGTCGCCAGTTTCTGAATCTCTGCACGATTGATCTGAAGTAAATGTAACGGGAAATAATTGCAACGATTACGCTCTGATTTCGAAATCAACTCAAATAATTTACCTGTGTGTGACTAACATTATGGCGGTTTTAGGTCCAATGCAAGGCAAACATTTCAAGTCTTTAACATGGGCAGTATTGATAAAATGTAATAACATTGAACGATGCTTCCGAATTCGATCAGCTTGCGAGTCACCGTTACCCACACTTAGCTTCGCTAAGAGGTCTTCCAATCCATTTGTATTCGCGGTGGTCTTAGTCTTAGATGGCCGCACTGGTATCGTAGGAGGTTCCGCAGGAGCAAGCTTCTGTTTCAATTCAACTTGATTCGCTATACGTATGCTACGACGTTGACTTATCCTTTCCTGATCGATATTATTGATCTGACGGCTTTGTACACGGGTTGATCTTCGAAGATGTTGGAGAGGACTTTGCTTGATTAATTCTGCAGAACATAGTGGAGAATCACTGCTGTTGTTGTCTTGCAACTGGTGGACTTTCATTTTGACACCGTTGAAATTGGGACTGCTTGTGAAACGTTCATTTTCCTCTTGTATGGATTCCAGCTCCGAGTTAAACGATGAGTAACTTAACAGGGACTGCTGCGGCACCTGGGTCACCTTCTCCTGTTCCGCCGCATTTGATATGGGCACCTCAAACAGATCTAAACTTGAGGTCGCAGTGTCCATAACCGCAGTACAAATAGTGGGCTGAGGTTTGCACTTTGTGGGTGTTGAACATATGTTTGCAAATCCGTGAAACTCTGATAAAGAAGACAACCTATTGAGACCTTTTGATACATTTGACAAGATATCCAGGTCATTCAGACTTGACGAGATATTCTGAATGTTGATTAGATCCGGTGAAAGTTCTAAAAGGTCCCGCGCACTGCAATAATCACAATTCCTGAACAATTCACACACTATTAGTTGAGATCATGCTACTAACCGAGCCTTGGCTTTGGGCGTCAAACCAATTTCAGAGTGATATCGATGCAATTTGTCAGTGACCGATTTCGGTTTACTACGCGTGGTAAAGCTATTATTGACAGCACCGTAGGGCTTTACGTAAAGTGGTCGCTTTATTATCACCGAACTGGGTTGAATGCGTCTAAGGGTCTGCGGAGTTGAGCTGATTGACTTCTTCTTAGATGCACGCTGCAAATATAAATATGTAAAATAAGTGAATTCAGTTACCCAAACTAGGTCCGTAGATAGAACCTGAACCTCTTCGCTTTTATTTTTGCGCCCACAATCACAATATCTCGTTGTACCTATCTGGTGCGGGGAATAAAAATAAAACTGAAATTTAAGAACCATAATGCATATCATATTTGCGGCAAAAAGTGCGGTTGTGGTTTCATTATCAGTCTATATAAATCATCGACTAACAGGTCAAGATTTCAGTTCCGTTCACTTCGTTAGACCATAATAATGGATGAGGAGGAAAATCTACCGAATTTGAGAGTCAGAGAGACACTCAAGCAACTATTTGGACACAGCGATTATAGGCTTGATTTGGCTTGTGAAAAAGGAGATAACTATCTGGGCGTCATCTGGCGTATCCATTTGCCAGATGGTAACACCTGTGTGCTGAAATTGCCGCCACAGAACTCAATACGACGCAAACAGTTCTTTGCAAGGCCCTGTTTCATCCGAGAATCGCTGGCATACGAAATGTTCCTACCTCTGATTCAGAGTTTTCAAGCCAAATGTAAATTGCCTGAGGTGGAACGTTTTCAGCACTCTGCCCACTGTCTGGGCAACTGTCAGGATGAGCTGAACGAGTGCATTGTATTGGAGGATCTTTGTTCCACTGGCTATCAGTTGCACGATCGCTTCCAGGAACTAACACCAGCGCACACCTCCTTGGTAATGTGTGCGTATGCCAAGCTGCACGCTGTTTCCCTTGCCCTGAAACAACAGCAACCCCACGAACTGCAACCATTCCAGGAGATGGTGGACATCTTTGAGCAACGTAGAAATGATTACGCCTTGGGCATTTACTTCGAGAACTTGAAACAAAGCGCCTTGGATGCACTTTGTCCCCAAAGCGACGCTCAATACATTCACAGATTGAAGAACTACTTTGCCCGAGGTTCCTACTTTGATCTGCTGATTGGTCTCGTGAATGGCGCCAGTTGCGAACCCCATGCCGTCGTTTGTCATGGCGACAGCTGGAATAATAATCTACTCTATCGTTGCCGTGAGGGGGTTCCCGTGGAGGTCCGATTGATTGACTGGCAACTAATGCGGTATGCTTCTCCTATTTCGGATTTGGTCTATTTTCTTTTTACCTGCACTTCCCAAGCCTTCCGCAAGCAGCACTACAAGAAAATGCTTGAGCTGTACTATATGGAGTTGGTGAAACAGTTAAAAAGGTATTATTATGATTATTTTGATTACTGAAATTGAATATATATCTATGGTTACTAATCAACCTGTGCTATATCCTTTATAGATTTGGTGAAGATGCGGAACGTCTCCTACCACGAAAGGAATTTGAGAAGCAGGAGAGGGAGAAGGGCGCCCTTGGACTGCTGCTGGCCATGATGGTGCTACCAATCGTGACCATGCGAGGCGACGATGTGCCCGACCTACAGGCCATAAGCCAACTAATTGAGGACAATGGTACTACTAACTTGAAAGGAGCTGGATTTCTGGGCCCTGGCAACGAGATGCTATACAAGCAACGCATTCGGGGAGTCATCTTGGACTGCGTTGACTATGATTACATTTAATGGGGAGATGGTGATACTATACATGTACTTACTAGGTGCAGCTGCAACCTTTGGCTAATCTGGGGACAAAGTTTAATGCGTTTGGCGCTGTTCGCGAACCTCAATGTGGAACTTGTCTCAGACAGGTCCGAGAAATGTGGGCTAACGCAGGCCAATAATGTTAGATACGAGTCAGGATTTAATGATTCTGCGAATAAAATGTGATTTAATTATAAAGATAATGATAAATTAATATTTAGATTACCTTGTAGTACTGTTGTTAGTATGGTATCCCTGTAGGGAATCACCGCGCATCCCGCTGACATGGCCAATAGCACCTTGTTCAGACCCAACAGACCCATATTGATGAAGACACCTTCAGTCCGGGCCAGACCTTCGTTTCCTGTGCGACGAACGCCCTCCGATCCGGCCAAATCGACAATGTTGAGGCGGGAATGACGAAATCCCCTCCTCACATGTATCGTAACAATGGCATGCGATCGGGAGCTATTCCCATTCATGTTCGTTGGTCGCACATGACGGTTTTTAGTGCCCAACAGCACAAGATGCCTCAGATCATGCTGATTCCGCAGGGGATTACAAATGCCACCAGTGAATCGTCGTTGTCCACGAGAAGCTATAGGTTCATCAGGGTGATTGCCAAGCAAATCGTACACTTTCTCGTTATATATTTCAACGAACGACGCCGATAATTCAATGGCGATGTCACTGTTCTCCTGCTGCTCCTTCATTTCCGATACGTGCTTGAACATATCATCCAAGCAGCGCGGCAGGACACCAAGATGCTCCTCGGCCACATTCTGAATGACATACAAGGATGTGTGTGTTGACTTATGTATATTTGAAGTATTTCAATTATTTGAATACTCACCTCAGCTTGCATGCCCATGGAGTAGCTCTTCCCTGTGCCCGTCTGTCCATATGCCAGGGCTGTGCAATCATATCCTGCAAGGACCTTGACCACCAAGGGCTGTATGAGGTTCTCATAGAGGGCCAGTTGAGAGATATCCGATTTGAAGACATGATCAAATGTGTAAACTTTTCCATCGACAATGAGAGCCTAATTTTATTGTATTGCATTACATGTTAACGATTTTTGTTTCATTCGAAATTGCAGCTGTACTTACACTTGGACACTCTGCTGGATATTCAATGATGTTTTCCTGGTCCTTCTTGAAATTGTTGTTTAATAATGATGGACGAATTGGTGCCTGCCGTACGGCAACCAGCACCGCATTATTTTTATCAGAATTCATATACTTAAATCGAATTAATTTGTTCAAGTTGCTTTTGGCGTTCCTTTCAAAATGGTGGTTTGCAATAGATGTTTCGATATATTTGAGTGATTGTTATCATTCAGTCGGATAGCTACTATCGATTAGTTCTAGTCGATACCCAAAATATGGCTTGAAACAAGATGTATCGACTGGTTCCTGAGCCGTAATATTTGAAAGGTACAATTTTAAACAATTTTTAAATTTCAATAGCTGTGGCTATTTGCACGATAAGAGCTCACAATTTTATTACAAGACATTAGGCTATCGATATACAATTTGGCAGTGGGATTTGAGTGATGCAGCCCTGTTAGCTATCGATTATTCGCAGTGCTGCTTTTTTCTAAAACGAAAACGCATTCACTAGTCAATATTGCGTTTGGTTTCCTTTGCAAATGAAATTGTTGAAATTAATGAAAACCAAAGTGCATATTATCAAACAAAACATAAGTGCGAATACCAAATAATTGTTAATAAGTGAAATAAATCGTATACACAGCGGTTCACATAATGCCAATCTTGACCGACTGCTCCTGCTGCGGGTTAACATGACAATCAACGACAGTGCAAACAGCGACGAGTACCATGAAATGCTAATAAAATGTAGAAAGTAAACAGAGAGGCATCCCAAGTGAAATTAAAAGCAATAGTTTTCATATTCTTTATTTTTTTTGGTGTATGTGTATTAGTGTGTGCTATAAAAATTGTTGTGCGTTTGTTATTGAACGGTGATCGGTCGTTGCCGCCATCTTCACATCACCCCCTTGCCTTCATGAGATATGGCTTCCCTTCATTCAAGTTGGCGTTTTGGCAAAAAAAGAAGCAAATTACAATTACGCATTAAAGGTACATAAATGTTGTGTAGTGTCTGTCTGTCTGTCTGTCTCTGTTTGTAGCTCTTACAAATGTTAATTAACATACCGTACATACACATATACTATGTGTGTATGTTTGTGCGTGTGTGCGTTTGATTGAAATATTCATGCAGAAAATCCTAATGTTTATATGCCCATATATGTATGTATTTAACATACCCATGTAAATGTTATGCATACGTATTATGTATGCCTACATACATAAATATGTGAAAGTGTGCGTGTTTGAAGTTATTTGTTATTGTAGTGCTGTAAGATGGCTATGCGATGCATCAGCAGCTGCTGCAGCAGCGGCCGCTGTTGTGTTGTGCCTCTGTTAATATTTCGACATTAACATTTTGTCATTATTTATAGACTTCTGCTCTGCTTGCATAGCTATGCTGCAATGTTGTTTACATGGCTGTTAAATGATCACAATTACAAATATGATACGATACTTTTTATTGATATCTCTACATACACTATACATATACATATATGTACATATGTATGTATATTTGAGTTGATTTCCTATAATTGCAATTCAATTCTTCACGCTTGACGCTGTTATTGTTGTTGATGTATGTACATACATATGTGTATGTATGTATACACTTACATATGTATGCATATATTGTGCGTTAAGGCAAATTAATTTATTTTTGTTTTTACTCAAAATGCTGAGTGACTATTTATAGACGTCACGTCGCGTCGCGTCGCGTTGCGTCGCCCAACTATGACGCAGCAAGAAGCACGCCACCTAAATAAAAGCAACTGAATTAAACAACGATAACAACAACAACAACAACAACACGCAATGCTTTCATACATACATATGTACATACTTACATACATATGTACATGTCTCTGTATATGAAATAGCATGTAACAACATTTATATGTCGTATAGCAAAGTGGGTCTGTAAAGCAGTTGTTGTTGTTGTTGTTGTTGCAACAACAATACAATCAAGTTGACTTGCCACAGCCGTTTCACGTGCATCGCCGGTTGTTTGCCACAGGCCACAAACCGCTTAAGCAACAAAATTTCACCATCAAGGTGAAATCTTCCAGTTTGACATATTTACTTTGCTTTTATGACATGATGTATCTATAGAACACACACACACACACACACACACACACACACACACATACATAAGCATATGTACATTGTATATACATATATGTACATATATGTATATTTCTGGGTTACATTTTCTTTTATGTACTTAAAACTGAATTTCATAATAGGCATATTTAGAAAAGTTTTACATTACATTTGTTTTTACATAAAAAAACACAAAAAATATTTTTATTAATACTTAATAATTAATAAATGAAATTAAAAAAAAAAAAAAAAACAATAATATTTAAAATATAAATTACATTCTTTAATTATTTATTTTTTAAAAAGTATGTATATAAAATATAAATTGATTAATTTAAAAATAACAAAAAAAATATGAATTAAATTAATTGTTAATTATTTTATTTATTTTTACATTTTGAAACAATATGTTTGTTAAAAACTAAATGAATCAATTAAAGCAGCAACAAAAATTATAAAAAAAATAACTATATAATAAGAAATATAATAAATTTTATTTATTTTTAAAATGTTTTTTTTTTTTTTTTCAAATCTATATTACATAACGGAATGTATTAAATCCCCATATATGACATTAACTTTGAATTATGCCTCGGTTTGTCAGCAGCGTCACAGGATCCCGAGGACTTCTATCGGTTGGATCCGAAGAAATCGGCATCCGAAAATGCGTACGACATCTATGCGATGTTGTGCCTGGAGGGAACACGGGACACGAAGCGGCTGTTCCTGCTCAATGCGCTGGCTTCCCTTTGCCTGGCCGCGTCCAGTGGTTCACCCAACAACAAGCTGGCATTCACTACCGAGGAGTTGCTCTATTGGTAAGATTGGCTCCCGGCAAGGATATCAAAATAGTTCACAACCTAACATACATATGTATATTGCTTGCGGTAATTTTGCAGCCTAAGTGCCTCCTTGGTGCACACGTTCACACAGGTGCGGGCAGCGGCACTGAGGACCATTCGCTATACGCTCAGCACAGCCAAGGATATCAAAAGCTTTAATTCGCTGCAACTGCAGCACTTGCTGTGTCGCTCCATCGACTTGATGCTGAAGAATGACGACGAACGCGTCCAGGCACTGAAACTGGTGCGCAAGATGCTGGCTATAGCACCGGAGGAGATCAGTCCAGTGGTGGTCAGATGCCTCGTTTCACTGGCGGACAGCGGCATTGAGGACAACGACAATCTGTTGCGTGCCTGTCTGGCGACACTTGCTGAATTCGCTGTGCTCAATCCTGCATTGCTCATCGTTTGTGGCGGCGTCACCTCCATCACTCGCAACGTGCTCGAGTGCCACAATCCTCGTATTGCCGAGAGCCTTTGCGGTGTCCTCCTGTACCTCCTTGAATGGCCGCATACGCGCAATATATGCGGTGTCCGATTGGACTGCCTTGCCGCGCCCTATTGTGACTTCACCTACAGACTGGGCATCATGGATAAAAACAAGTACATTCCAAGCTACAACTGTTTAATGCAAATTTCATTCAATTTCCATACAATTGTCATTGCAGAGATGCCCGTGAGCTTCGATATACCAGTTGCCGTCTAGCATTACTATCGGTGCTACGCAGTTGGACCGGCACTCTAGAATTCTGTGATCCCAGCAAAACTTCCGGATTAAAAGCAATAGTTGATGCTTTATACTTAAATCAGATTGAAGTCAGAGTGAGTATTCAATACTATATATTAGTGTTTACATAGTTATCAACAGCTTAGAAAAGTATTGAGAAAGGTCAATTTTTTCCGATTATTGAAATTTAAAAGAGTTTTTCTTCGATAAATTTTAGGCATATCTCTGGAAATACCCATTCAAAATCCCTCAAATAAAAAGCATAATGTTAGTTTTGAGTCTGGAAATCGATTAGAGTCAAAAAATTGGGGTCAAAAACTTTTTAGATTTTTGATAATATTCTTAAGGGGTTAGTATGGAAATTGGGTCAAAAAAGTCGAAAAATTGAAATTTTCGAAATGGAACAAAATTTGAATACAGTTTTAATATGATATCAAAACCATATCCAAAAAGCCAAATTTCATGAAAATCGGTTAATTTTTGACAGAGTTATGGCATCTCAAAATTTCAAAGATATTAATTTTTCCAAAATTACGGTTTGGACCTTATTCCTGTCACAATTGGATCATTTTTGCCGAAGTAATGCTGTTTAAAGTTAGAATTTTGTGTATACGTATGTATACATAGATTTTTGTTAATATAATCCTCACTTTAGTTTCATTTTCATGGACTAATAAAATGCATTTGCTTTCATTTCGATTTTGTAGAAAGCAATATTGGATTTGCTTTACGAGTTGCTGTCGGTGCCGCAACCTAGTTGGACCGATGATTATGCCGTCGCGTTGCAAACAGTCGATCCTTCGGATTTTCAAGATAATTGGCTGTTGACCAACGGCTTTGTGTCAGCCGAGGGTCGCTCCATTTTGCCAAGTCTTGCAGCTCGTGCCCCCAATGTGGTCGAGCAGCACTTGGCACTGCTGCTGTATTGCTTCCTGGAGACGGGACTGCTCAATGCCCTGGTTGAGGTCATCGTGAGCAGTGATCAGTTTGTGTCCGTTAGGGCGACCATTTTAGTAGGCAAGATACTGCAGCTGATGCACAAACATCTTCCGGCAGATATTTGCAGCACAAGTCCAGCGCTGCCGACGCTCATTGGCCATGCCACACAGGGCAATCAGCAGGCTAATGCCGCTGTGGCCGCACTGCAGAACTATCAGAAAATGCTGAGGCAGCGACCGGCATCCTGCAGTTTATTCCTCGATGGTATTATACAGGGCGGTGCGCTGATACAGACACGCCTCTTTCGCCGCAACATAAATGCCCAGGAGCAGACAGGATCTGTGCAATTGCCGGATGCAACGGGGTCGTCATCTGTTGGTGGTAAGGTTGCTGCCTCGGGGTCACTGCAGCGATCCTACAGAGGCACAGGCACCCTGGATCGTCCTCGCATGGATTCGGTGTCATCCAGTGATGAGTCGAATTCGCAAGCGTCGTCTTCATTGCGCTCCAGCTTCAGTCTGAAGAGGAAATTTTTACCGCACGTATTTAATGTGGATAGCTGCTTTCGCACTTTCCATCGGCTACTGGGAGCTTCGCAGGTCCTCAGCCAGTCCGATGCCAACAAATGGGATTGGGAAACGATCACCACTATACTTCGAGTAAGTATACACATTATTACATAGTAATACAATTATCTTCATGTATTTTCGTTTCATTTCAGTCGAATTTAATACTTAATATTGTACCAATTAAAGTCCTGAATAAGTTCCTAAAGCAACTGGTGGATTTCTACAAACCAAGCAATAATCGGTTTTCGCATCAGGATCTCGTACCTGGCCACGTCATGCCAACATATGTTACAGCCGGGCTCGATCTCATTGATGTGCTACTAACAAGCAATGAAGTAATTTCAATTCAATTTTACATTTTACACAAATATAATCTAATTTGGAATATATCCAGGTCTGTTCTCAATTCGGTTTTGCAATTGAGAATATGACTGAATATGAATATTGAAATATTTTTAGTTTTTAAAAACTTCGATTTATGCATATGTTTCAGCTCGAGTGTATGCGGTACATAACCGACTATTTCTCGGACATTAGTCAACATCTGCTGGCGGTGACAACGTCAAGTCGTGCCCACGATTGCCTGTTTAGTCCCCAGCATATGAACAATACCATGTGTCAACAGTATTTTCTCTACATTGGAAGGATGTGTCGGACGACAAAGGGAGTTGAGGTGCTCAAGAACACAACCGTCTTTGAATAGTAAGTAATTACTTCAATATCATGGTTTTCTTTAATAATTGAATTATTAATTTTTATGTGATTAGTCTGGTCACACTGGTGAGACATACGGATCACGTGTGCTATGTGAAGCTGATCGTGTCGGGCCTGAACTACAGTTACGAGGCGGCGCCTCGACTGGTCCTCGAGAAGGCCCTCACTCTGGCGAAGACACGCGGTGGTCGTCTGTATGCGACACAGTTTCTGGCGGTGCTGCTGCGTGCTCGGTTGCCAAACTTCGAGGTGTGGGGACTGCCGTTCATAATACAGCAGACGGCAGATGCTGACCGGAGTGTGGTGCTGGCCGCCATGGATGTGCTGGAGGAGGCATGCTATGATAAATATTACCTGGAGGAGATTGTCAGTCTGTGGCCCAATCTGAAGCAGCACGGCGATGTGGGACGTCTGCTGATGTCACGCTACTACTCAGTGTCCCGGGGCGTTAACCGCAACATCGGACATATCGAGGAGGAGACCAAGTACTGGCGCAATGGGTACAACAAGCGCTATGTGCTGCTCGTCGAGGCTGACACCCATGCCAGTCTGACGCTGCATGTGAGAAACGAGGATGGGTATTACTCCAGGCGCAATTGCAGCCAGCGGGTTCAACTGGTGCCGCCGAACATTGCGCCGCATCTCTATGGGCAACTGGTGCAGACCACACACGGCATGTCCGTGCTGCGCAATCATGCCGATCTGCCGCAACTGCTGGAGGTGTTGACTCGCGGCAAGTGCAGCGATGATGCCGAGTGCCTCCAGCTGAAAGCGGCAATCTGGGCTCTTTGCCATGCCTCAACTCATTCCAATGGTATCGAATACTTTGAGGAACTGGGTGCCAGGTGGGTACTTTACACCTCTCTCCAAAATTGCAACATTCAAAAATTTAGATATATATATATTTAGGCTGTATGAGAAACTAATTGTGCTAGTCACCAAATGTGAAGTGTATTCAGTGCGTGCCACTTGCTTCAGCGGACTGGGTCTCATTGCGGGCACACAGGCTGGTGCTGATCTGTTATTCAAGTTGGGTATGTAATCCTCAGTCTTTCGGCAGAATCAAATATCATACGATACGATATTCACGATATTCCTACAGATTGGCTGAGTGTACGTCATGATCGAAATACAATGTGGCCAGTGCATCAGCAGGAGGATTGGATGTCGAGTCAGTACACTCCGGTACGGCATCACTATGAGGATATGCCTCCCTACAACTATACGAGCATCGATGACCACATCGATGGTTCCTACTACACTGGCAGTTACTGGAACCTCCAGCATACCCAGGACATCAACACCACGGCAACCACTGACAGCGTCCGAACAAATGCGGAAGAGGTAGTTATATTTTTATAGTATTGTATTATCAGATGAGTTATTATCTTGTTGTCTACTCAGGTATCATTCAGTCGACCTCAGACTGTTGGCGGAGTGGCAGCCAAGTCGAAAACTCTGCCGGAGGGAAGTAATATACGCCAGGGCAAACATCAGCGTTCCCTCTCCGAGTCCAAGACAACAGATGTGATTAGTTTGATAGGTGGCGGCGTAGGTGTTGTTGGTGGCGGTGTGGGTGTGGGTGTAACAAGTGCACCACCAGGATCGGCCTTCTGCCCCATGCACTACCAACACCGTGTCAGGTACAATTCTTGCACGGATTCAAACACGTCCGGCGTTAGCAGCTGTGAGTCCGTGACAGGACGAACAGCAGCTGCGGCCGCTGCCAACATGAATGACTTCCAGCAGTTTGCATTGAGTCCCATACCCAGCATGTCCAATCTGCTGGAGCTGCCGAATCTGCCAGCCAAGCTGCTGCGCCGTACATCCCTGTTGGGCACCAGTTTTCTGCAGCCGTCCCTCAGTCCGCTGGCCATGAAAGGATATGCCCAGCTGCGTTCCTTGCGGGCACACAGCCGTCCTGTGTTCTCCGAGTCATCAGCGGAGCTGTACGACCTCATCGATATTGTGGATCGAGTCGAGGGGCGTCCCCGCAAGTACTCCTGGGGCGAGACACATCGTCGGGTCAAGGTGCGCAGCTTTGATCCTCAGACCATGTTCAACGTGCTATCGTAAGTATATAAAAACATTTCTCTTATCTAATAATTATAAATAACTTTCGAATTAAATATTTATGCACTTTGTACAGCCGTCTGTCTGCCGAGGAACTGCAGGTGCCCATACCCTCATTGAATGCACCCAAGTTTCTGCCCAACAATGATCAAGGACCGTGTTATGCGGGCATCTGTTTGCCAAAGAATGCGCTGGATTTGTTTCCCTCGCGCAATCTGAACCGTACTTATGTGTCCTGTGATATCATCGACCAGGATCTGATGGGCCTGAATTTGCTGAACGTGCGCCCGCAGTTCCCGACGTTTCTCAACGATTCGCTCAACAAAGATGAGGCTGGCGATGAATCGTCTGTTATATCTTCCTTATCGGATGTCTCCTCGTCGGCAAGCAGACGTCCAGCCAAGTGGCAGCAGGGCGCCAAGCACGCTCGCAGTCATTGCCTGCACTGCACCCGGTCACGTCGCCAACAACGCTTGCAGACGCAGGCGTCCACTCAGGACTCTAGCGGTTCCCTTGGACAAGCCAGTGGCGTCTCGCCGGCACCATGTGAGTTGTATAGCTCGGCAGCGGCAGCTCTTGTTGCCGCCGGGATACAGGCGGGTGCAGCCTTGTCTCGCAAGAGCAGTGGCGGGGCCAAAGGAGCCAGTGAAGGAGCTGGGGCTGTCCATCTTGCGGACATGAGCTTCCATTCACCCGAGAGCATACTGAGCGAGGAGGGACTGCCGGATAAGCTGACCGCCTCCATTCTGTATAACGTGCAGAGGCTGGCGAATCCAGTCAGCGCCAAGCAATCGAAGATGGCACTGCTCGAGTTGAAACAGAAGCATCCGCATGCCTTTCAGGACATCTGCCTCTACTCCGAATCATGCAAGACTCTCGGACGCAGCAGTTATCGCATGAGTGCGCGACGCTTCCTGCAGGAGCTCTTCCTCGATCTGAACTTTGACACGTTCTACGTGGAGCCGCAACTAATACTGCGGGGGTGCAAGCAGTCCTCCGATGACTCCGCGAAATCCATCAGTTCTGCCACGTTCCTAGCTGCATCTGCATCGGCGTCATCAGGAATAACTGCAACCGCATCAGCAAAGGATGAGACGCCATCCGCAGTTAGCAATGCTACGTTACTGTCACACAAGGCGCAGCAAAAGCCGAAGCCGACGGCCCAGTTGGCCAGTGTCTACGAGACCAGCTGGGAGAATCTACTCATGGAACAGTCTCCCTTCCTCAAATATCAGAAGCCCACATCTGAAAAGACGACGGCAGGAAATAGTGATGATGACGGCGATGGTGATGGCGTTGGCGATCTTGAAGGAGAAGATGTGTGTGATGCTAGTGGTGACGGCACCCAGGCGAGTAGTGTGACCACAGCAAACACAGCACTGCTTGTCACCAATCCAAGTCAACCACAGGCGCCTCCAACAACAACTGAAGCAACTACAACGACAACAACAGTTGCTGGTGACAGTGGGTCAACAAAGTTAACGAATGTGGAGCACGATAATCGTCAGTATACGCGAGGACGCTTCTATACGCTGGAACTAGATCTGAGTTGTACCAAAAATAAGTTTCCCATAACTGACCGTAACCGGAGCACAACGTCCACAATCCAAAAGGATGAAGTAACGGCGGCAGCAACTGTGAGGCGACCGCAGCTGGAACGGCAGACGAGTGAAACTGCATCCGGGTTATCCACTTTACAGCAAGGTGCTGGTAATAATGAGTCGGATCTAATGAGCTACCTTAATGTGACCAAGAGTCTGTCCGCTTCCATGGCCAAGCCAGTTGGCAGTCTCTACTGTGAGAAGCGCCTTCAAACATCCAAATCGGAGGCTTTGCTGCCCGATGCCACTGAAAAAGGCATCCCAACCAGAATCGGAGTCGGAGATGGAGTTGGAGTTGGAAATGGCAGTGCCAAATGGAAGACTGAGGAGACACAATCTGAGAGACAAACCAATCCATAAACGAAGCAAAGTCGAAAAGCTTTTCTACAGAAATTAATTGTGATAACAAAATGAGGAAGGAAAGAAGGATATGAAGTGAAACTAATATTGATTCATCGAAAATAGGGCGTGGATGAGAGGAAGAATCCCGACAACAACGAAGCAAACAATAACAACAATCAAGTTGGAGATGAAATACAAGATGAAGTGGATTACAAGATGAATAGACAGATTTGTATATGGGGAATACAATCTGTATAATTAATTAGTACTAACACTAATATAATATTAGTTATTTGGCGTAAATTTTTATTATTCTTATTATGATTATAACTAAATATGTTTACTATGGATTACAACTATAATTGATAATTATTTTGTATGGCAATTGAATTAATTAATAATAATGTTAAGTAAATCAACAACAGCAAAAATCATTATCCAAAAAATATTGTATAATTTTATATTTATGTCAAATATGATAAGTAAGTAAATAACATACTTACATACATACCAATGCCAATACCTACATACATGCATACTTACTATACATGAGAATACCCAAGAGTAACAACAACATACCACCGCAAATCTTCACTGTACTTAAAAATCAAATTTCAACAAATTCATATACATCATACATACTTACGTACATACTACAAACAAACATTTAATTACTATATAGACCAACATCGTAAGAGCCTTCAAATTGCCTTTTGAATAAGTGCAAGTCCAAAATGTAATAAACGCATTCGTCAACCACAAATGTACAGTAGAATATTTACTTTTCATTTACAATTATCAAATTTACATCAATGTGTTTGCCAAAGGACATCGTGCAAAATATTCGTTGCATACTTTTAAGCTGCCACAAAAGCATGAAAAATTGCAAAGAATAACTTGAATACCGAAAGCGCGACTTTGGGGATTTGATTTTTCTTTTTTTTTTTTTTTTGAAATTTAAAACTGCCTTTAAATTTTTGTAATTTCAGATTTTTCGCATTTCATTAAGTAATGAAAATTTTGTTATATATATTCAATTCTCACTTATTGCTTATTGAAAATGGCATTTAAAAATTTACATGACAAGTTTTCGTTGAATATTTATTGAGATATGATCAAAATTTTCGCGAAAAACACTCAAAAAGTAAAAAATCCTAAACAATTTTGATTTATTTTTTTTAATTTCCACTAACTTTGTGTTTCTCTGTCTTTCTCGTGTTGGGTCTCTTTCTATCTTATGGAACAAATATTTATTTTGAATGATAGGTTGGTGTAGGTAGGTTTATTTTTAAAGAAGAGTCACTGTAATCAAATGAATAGATAGCCGTAATATTGAATTATTGTTTTATTGATGATATGTGAATTGAAGAGATTATACTACAAAGCAATACTATTATTAACAATTATAAATATGTATGTTAGATTCAGTAAGGTACATGGTTGGCTTAGATGGATGTGTTGAAATGTTTCCTACTGCTGCGATGGCAGCAGATGAATACCGTAATGTATAAGAAGGTTGCAAGAATCCCGGCCGAGTTGAGCGCCATGGAGAATCCCAACAGATACTTCCATTCATGACGGATCACCTCACAGTTTTGTCTAGGTAAGTAATAGATATAAATATTGAAATGTGTCTGGATTTCGATGGGCAACTCAATCTTACATCTCCTGACCACTATCATCGAGCGACTTCTCAGGATCCGTTGGCTCAGTGGGACTCGGCGGATCAGTGGAAATGCACGTGCAATTCCGGTAACTCAACAAGGAGCTTGTGGCCGGACCACAAGAGCCGTCGGTGGATGCATTCGGCGATGTCAACTCGGCAAACTCAATTGCCGCACAGACCAGGGCTAGGCAGCAGAAGATTAGGGCCAGGGCCGAGAATACGTATGATTCGGCAATCAATACCTTGTAGCAATTGTTATGTGACCTATGGTATTCAGATCGTCGGTCACGTCCAAGCAGTATTATACCCGCAATACTCGCCAGTAGAAGCTACAATAGAATCACCTTCAAGATAAGTAGGTACTTAACATTGCCCAACTTCGATCCAAACTCACAGATAAACCACTTAGATACGGGTTGATCAAGATGGATGCACTCGGAGCCAATACCAGTATCCAGATGGCCAGACCCACAATTAGCAACCCAGTCACCAGTTGTGAAATCAGAAGTTGTCGTGACAGATTCAGAGTACGTTCATGCGACGAATATGTGTCCTGAATATCTGGAGGGATTATCATCAATGTAAGTACTAAGTAGTTTTTAATAATAATCGGACTGTTCTCAATTCCGAATCCGCATGAAATGTGCGCTTTTGAAGCAGCTACCATAGAGAAACCGCACAAATCGTTCGGTTTCGGAATTGAGAACAGGCGTAATATAGTAATTTTGTTTATAGATACAAAATTAAGACAAAAAAAAATATATAATTTGTATTAGTAGCCACCTTAGCGAGTACTTACTGTGCTGGCTTTTATTATTGACGACAATCATGCGACTGTGCCTCAGGCTATTCCGGGTCGGTGTGTGTCGTCCAGCGATCTTTATTCCCTTCATGTTCTGCGGCACAGTGGTGCTCATATATACAGCCTGTGGGATGGTAAAGGATCACTGTAGTATTTCAGTTATTATGCTAGACTGTGAGATACTGTGTATGCGTAATTCAAGAACTGAGCTGAGCTCGATGACTACTATATGCATATGACTCAGACTGTATCTCTGCTAGTCATCTCTCAGTGATGCAATCCCAGTACAGTGACTACTCGCTATTAGCGAACAAAGAGAATAAAACAGCACTTTCTAAAATAGCTGAAAATCACTACGAATTCTCGATAATCTCTTTGCTTTCTGAGATCCCGCAAACAATTTGGGGGGATAGCTGACATTACCTGAGATGGCTGTGGAGCATCGAGGTCACTTAAAGGTATTTGTTCATAGGTGGCACCATATCGCAACGATCTGTCCGGCGTAAGTGTTGCGGCTCTCGGCGTTGCAGCTGCAGTGGCAGCTGCGGATGTTGGTGTGGTTGTCTTCATGGGTTGCATGTCATGCGCCTCCGGCAATATTGCGGCACGTTGTGGGACATTTTGATACTTGGGCTCCGGCTTAGGGCCAGCCTGTGGCAACAGTAGCTGCACAGTGGGACCATCATAGTTGTTGATGCCAAAGAATTTGGACTTGGCATCGCTCAGAGCCGCTCTCACAGCCGCAATACTATGACTCGTTTCATTCAGATCCACGTCGCTAGTGGTTTGTTGTTGTGGATGTAGTTGATTGGACTCGAGTGTTGTTGGTGGCACAGTGGTTCGGCTGGTGTTGGGCGGAGTTAACTGAGTGCCATTCATGCTGGAATCGTAGCGTAAACTTGAACTTTCATTATCAGCAGCATAACATGACTTTAATTGTCTGTTGCTGTCGTTAAATGCCTCGGCCGCTCCTGGACTTTCTCCAGCGGATGCTTGCCTCAATTTTGGTGTTGCACCAGCACCACTGTGGTGCAAATTGTCATAGGTGCTGATTGGACGGATGATTTCCTGTTGCATAGCTTCGGCTCTCTTCAATTTGATTATTTTCAGTTCGATTAAAAATTTCTGCTGGATTTAATTTTTTTATTTTTTTATTTTGAAATTCCTTTATCTATATCGATTGATAACTGTTTCGCATACTGTTATCACTTTTGATACACTCATGTTGCGGCATTTTTCTGAAGTTATACGAAATTCAAATTGTTTTTTAATATCTTAACACGCACACAATAGCATCGATCAGTGTATCGACAGACAGACAGACAGACATAGATTGAAACTGAAATTTTGTATACAACAATTTTGGGCGATATCTTGAACTTCAACCGAGACTGTCTGGAATTTTTTTTAAATTTTTTTTCTTTTTTTTTTGTAAATTTATACAATAGATAGATGAATGGAATGGGATGGGATGGGATGGAGTCGTTCTGGGCCGCTGAATCAATTTCCGTTTCGTTTCAGCTTGTGTAAAGTTGTGACTGTTGATCTTTTTAGTATCTCACATACATATATATGTATCTATTAACAACATTAACAAAAAAAAAAAACCTTAACCACAACCAATAACATTTCTGTCTATTTAAAGGTTCCTCTTCAAATACGTAAATAACTCAATTCGGCATACAAAAACGATTGTCTACAAAGTATACATTACAACTTTAAAAATCAAATCAACTCGTTATACAAAATCAAACAAGAGTTAAAATATAGTTTACCTCGCATCTCGAAATGTATGCATTTGAAGAACATTATTATATGTTGAATTTATGCACTCTTTGCTAACTATATATGTATGTATGTATGAAAATATGTTCCCATTTATGCAGCTGTATAAAAACTTGGCTAAAAAGTCAACAAACATTAACCAAAAAAATAAAAAAAAAACGGCCAAATTCAGAAAAATAACAAAAAATAGCACAACAACAAAACTCAGCGAGAGAGTGAGAGAGATGCGAATGGAAGAGAGTAAAGTGAGAGGCAATTAGAAAGGTAGCTACAAAGTAAGAGAGTGAGAGAGTGAAAGATAGAAATACGCGCTCTGCGAGCCGATTACAACTGTACGCACCAAAAGGTGAAAACAAACTAAAAATAATTCTCACGAACTCACTTGAAACGAGCGCTTTAAGCAAGTCATTTCCATTACTATACATATGTACACGAATGCTACACACACTCACGCACACACAAACAGACACTCTCTCACTGAGAGCACAGTTGCTCGTTTCCCACTTCGTTCGCTTCGGCTCTGTGCCGAAAAATGGTAAACGACCTCGCGCTCACTTACCTGATCGTAGCTTGGTAAGAGAAAGAGAGCAGCAGCGCAATGACTCGCGTCTTGAGCCAGTACCACTCTCCAGTGGTGGCCATGTTTCTCTGAGCAAAAAAAGCTGGTTTTATCAAAAATGCAAGCTAGAAGAAGCGGATTCTCGAGGCAAAAAAGCTAAAAAACAAAAAACAATTTTTGGGAATCAATTTTGTTAATTTATTTGATTATTTATTTATATCACAAATTTCGAAAAGGAATGTACTTTATTTTTCATGCGAAGAGACGAAAAAAGATATTTACCAAGATACCGATAAAGTTCACGACAAGCTAACGGCCGCTTCGACAAGGTCAGCAGAAAAAGGCTCCACAATCCAGCAATTTCCTTTCAACTATGCAAATCCATATTTAAACATCAATTGTACTTAAGACAAAGTTCAACTTTTCTAAAAATAGCTAAAGCTCCCGCTACCCGCTGTTTTCAAACTTTTCCGGTCAGTACACTGTTAACAAACACAGATCTGACGGGAAAAAGCTGAAATGACAACACTGGTACCAGGTACAGGCAGGCATACAAGCACGCATTTTACCTATGAACATACATACGCATGTATGTATGTATGTATATTTGTTGGCGTTGTTAACAGCGATCGGGGCATGGCGAAGTTCGCTTGTTGCAACAAGTAGACGTGGCAAGCCTAGACGGCATTTTCTTTACGGCCAACAACATCATGACAACAGCCAAGAGAGTACGTGACACTTTGAACTACGCTAAAAGAGAGCAAAAAGAGAGTCAACTGTAAAAAAAATAAAGAGGGCGAGAGAGAGAGAGAGACAGAGAGCTCTCGTCTTGAATACTAAACCGAGTTTCAGCTGGGAAATTTTCATGTATATCAGGTATTTTGGATTGTCAATATGCATTCTAGCATTTTTCCCTCTGTACGTTCTCTGGCCAACAACTGTCTCTGGCTAACATGCTACCAACAACAATATTCAAGTGGTATTTACTTTATCACCAAAAACTCTCTCTTTCATTAGCCAGCATGCGACTTTAAATATTTCGAGAAATTATTAATATTTCAAAAATGCAAATTTTTAAGTCCAAGACAAATCTATATACATACATACATATGTACATAAGAATTGGCATAAAAATATACCAATTTTTCACTATATAGACCATAGAATTCAGCTTGTAGAGGGGTTGGTCAAAACTAAGAAAAAAAGACATCAAACGTGAAAATCGGTTGAGATTTGAGAAAGTTATGGCAGATCGAAGGCGTACTGTACCAATTTTTCACTATATAGACCATAGAATTCAGCTTGTAGAGGGGTCCGAAAATGAAGGTCTGAATCTGAAGAATCTTTGAATGCAGTTTTGTTGTGTTGGTCAAAACTAAGAAAAAAAGACATCAATCGTGAAAATCGGTTGAGATTTGACAAAGTTATGGCATATCGAAGACGTACTATACCAATTTTTCACTATATAGACCATAGAATTCAGCTTGCAGAGGGGGTCCGAAAATGAAGGTCTGAATTTGAAGAATCTTTGAATGCAGTTTTGTTGTGTTGGTCAAAACTAAGGAAAAAAGACATCAAACGTGAAAATCGGTTGAGATTTGAGAAAGTTATGGCATATCGAAGACGTACTATACCAATTTTTCACTATATAGACCATAGAATTCAGCTTGCAGAGGGGTCCGAAAATGAAGGTCTGAATTTGAAGAATCTTTGAATGCAGTTTTCTTGTGTTGGTCAAAACTAAGGAAAAAAGACATCAAACATGAAAATCGGTTGAGATTTGAGAAAGTTATGGCAGATCGAAGATGTATTATACAAATTTTTCACTATATAGACCATAGAATTCAGCTTGCAGAGGGGTCCGAAAATGAAGGTTTGAATCTGAAGAATCTTTGAATGCAGTTTTGTTGTGTTGGTCAAAACTAAGGAAAAAAGACATCAAACGTGAAAATCGGTTGAGATTTGAGAAAGTTATGGCATATCGAAGACGTACTATACCAATTTTTCACTATATACCCCATAGAATTCAGCTTGTAGAGGGGTCCGAAAATGAAGGTCTGAATTTGAAGAATCTTTGAATGCAGTTTTGTTGTGTTGGTCAAAACTAAGAAATAATGACATCAAACTTCAAAATTGGTTGAGATTTGAGAAAGTTATGGCAGATCGAAGATGTATTATACAAATTTTTCACTATATAGACCATAGAATTCAGCTTGCAGAGGGGTCCGAAAATGAAGGTCTGAATTTGAAGAATCTTTGAATGCAGTTTTCTTGTGTTGGTCAAAACTAAGGAAAAAGACATCAAACGTGAAAATCGGTTGAGATTTGAGAAAGTTATGGCATATCGAAGACGTACTATACCAATTTTTCACTATATACCCCATAGAATTCAGCTTGTAGAGGGGTCCGAAAATGAAGGTCTGAATTTGAAGAATCTTTGAATGCAGTTTTGTTGTGTTGGTCAAAACTAAGGAAAAAAGACATCAAACGTGAAAATCGGTTGAGATTTGAGAAAGTTATGGCATATCGAAGACGTACTATACCAATTTTTCACTATATACCCCATAGAATTCAGCTTGTAGAGGGGTCCGAAAATGAAGGTCTGAATTTGAAGAATCTTTGAATGCAGTTTTGTTGTGTTGGTCAAAACTAAGAAATAATGACATCAAACTTCAAAATTGGTTGAGATTTGAGAAAGTTATGGCATATCGAAGACGTACTATACCAATTTTTCACTATATACCCCATAGAATTCAGCTTGCAGAGGGGTCCGAAAATGAAGGTTTGAATCTGAAGAATCTTTGAATGCAGTTTTGTTGTGTTGGTCAAAACTAAGGAAAAAAGACATCAAACGTGAAAATCGGTTGAGATTTTAAAAAGTTATGGCATATCGCAGACGTACTATACCAATTTTTCACTATATAGACCATAGAATTCAGCTTGCAGAGGGGTCCGAAAATGAAGGTCTGAATTTGAAGAATCTTTGAATGCAGTTTTGTTGTGTTGGTCAAAACTAAGGAAAAAAGACATCAAACGTGAAAATCGGTTGAGATTTGAAAAAGTTATGGCATATCGAAGACGTACTATACCAATTTTTCACTATATAGACCATAGAATTCAGCTTGCAGAGGGGTCCGAAAATGAAGGTCTGAATTTGAAGAATCTTTGAATGCAGTTTTGTTGTGTTGGTCAAAACTAAGGAAAAAAGACATCAAACGTGAAAATCGGTTGAGATTTGAGAAAGTTATGGCATATCGAAGACGTACTATACCAATTTTTCACTATATACCCCATAGAATTCAGCTTGTAGAGGGGTCCGAAAATGAAGGTCTGAATTTGAAGAATCTTTGAATGCAGTTTTGTTGTGTTGGTCAAAACTAAGAAATAATGACATCAAACTTCAAAATTGGTTGAGATTTGAGAAAGTTATGGCATATCGAAGACGTACTATACCAATTTTTCACTATATAGACCATAGAATTCAGCTTGCAGAGGGGTCCGAAAATGAAAGTCTGAATTTGAAGAATCTTTGAATGCAGTTTTGTTGTGTTGGTCAAAACTAAGGAAAAAAGACATCAAACGTGAAAATCGGTTGAGATTTGAGAAAGTTATGGCATATCGAAGACGTACTATACCAATTTTTCACTATATACCCCATAGAATTCAGCTTGCAGAGGGGTCCGAAAATGAAGGTCTGAATTTGAAGAATCTTTGAATGCAGTTTTGTTGTGTTGGTCAAAACTAAGAAATAATGACATCAAACTTCAAAATTGGTTGAGATTTGACAAAGTTATGGCAGATCGAAGACGTACTATACCAATTTTTCACTATATAGACCATAGAATTCAGCTTGTAGAGGGGTCCGAAAATGAAAGTCTGAATTTGAAGAATCTTTGAATGCAGTTTTGTTGTGTTGGTCAAAACTAAGAAAAAAAGACATTAAACGTGAAAATCGGTTGAGATTTGACAAAGTTATGGCAGATCGAAGGCATACTATACCAATTTTTCACTATATAGACCATAGAATTCAGCTTGTAGAGGGGTCCGAAAATGAAGGTCTGAATTTGAAGAATCTTTGAATGCAGTTTTGTTGTGTTGGTCAAAACTAAGAAATAATGACATCAAACTTCAAAATTGGTTGAGATTTGAGAAAGTTATGGCATATCGAAGACGTACTATACCAATTTTTCACTATATAGACCATAGAATTCAGCTTGCAGAGGGGTCCGAAAATGAAAGTCTGAATTTGAAGAATCTTTGAATGCAGTTTTGTTGTGTTGGTCAAAACTAAGAAAAAAAGACATTAAACGTGAAAATCGGTTGAGATTTGACAAAGTTATGGCAGATCGAAGGCATACTATACCAATTTTTCACTATATAGACCATAGAATACAGCTTGTAGAGGGGTCCGAAAATGAAGGTATGAATTTAAAGAATCTTTAAATGCAGTTTTCTTGTGTTGGTCAAAACTAAGAAAAAAAGACATCAAACGTGAAAATCGGTTGAGATTTGAAAAAGTTATGGCAGATCGAAGACGTACTATACCAATTTTTCACTATATAGACCATAGAATTCAGCTTGCAGAGGGGTCCGAAAATGAAGGCCTGAATTTGAAGAATCTTTGAATGCAGTTTTGTTGTGTTGGTCAAAACTAAGAAAAAAAGACATTAAACGTGAAAATCGGTTGAGATTTGACAAAGTTATGGCAGATCGAAGGCGGACTATACCAATTTTTCACTATATAGACCATAGAATTCAGCTTGTAGAGGGGTCCGAAAATGAAGGTCTGAATTTGAAGAATCTTTGAATGCAGTTTTGTTGTGTTGGTCAAAACTAAGGAAAAAAGACATCAAACGTGAAAATCGGTTGAGATTTGAGAAAGTTATGGCATATCGAAGACGTACTATACCAATTTTTCACTATATACCCCATAGAATTCAGCTTGTAGAGGGGTCCGAAAATGAAGGTCTGAATTTGAAGAATCTTTGAATGCAGTTTTGTTGTGTTGGTCAAAACTAAGAAATAATGACATCAAACTTCAAAATTGGTTGAGATTTGAGAAAGTTATGGCATATCGAAGACGTACTATACCAATTTTTCACTATATACCCCATAGAATTCAGCTTGCAGAGGGGTCCGAAAATGAAGGTTTGAATCTGAAGAATCTTTGAATGCAGTTTTGTTGTGTTGGTCAAAACTAAGGAAAAAGACATCAAACGTGAAAATCGGTTGAGATTTTAAAAAGTTATGGCATATCGCAGACGTACTATACCAATTTTTCACTATATAGACCATAGAATTCAGCTTGCAGAGGGGTCCGAAAATGAAGGTCTGAATTTGAAGAATCTTTGAATGCAGTTTTGTTGTGTTGGTCAAAACTAAGGAAAAAGACATCAAACGTGAAAATCGGTTGAGATTTGAAAAAGTTATGGCATATCGAAGACGTACTATACCAATTTTTCACTATATAGACCATAGAATTCAGCTTGCAGAGGGGTCCGAAAATGAAGGTCTGAATTTGAAGAATCTTTGAATGCAGTTTTGTTGTGTTGGTCAAAACTAAGGAAAAAAGACATCAAACGTGAAAATCGGTTGAGATTTGAGAAAGTTATGGCATATCGAAGACGTACTATACCAATTTTTCACTATATACCCCATAGAATTCAGCTTGTAGAGGGGTCCGAAAATGAAGGTCTGAATTTGAAGAATCTTTGAATGCAGTTTTGTTGTGTTGGTCAAAACTAAGAAATAATGACATCAAACTTCAAAATTGGTTGAGATTTGAGAAAGTTATGGCATATCGAAGACGTACTATACCAATTTTTCACTATATAGACCATAGAATTCAGCTTGCAGAGGGGTCCGAAAATGAAAGTCTGAATTTGAAGAATCTTTGAATGCAGTTTTGTTGTGTTGGTCAAAACTAAGGAAAAAGACATCAAACGTGAAAATCGGTTGAGATTTGAGAAAGTTATGGCATATCGAAGACGTACTATACCAATTTTTCACTATATACCCCATAGAATTCAGCTTGCAGAGGGGTCCGAAAATGAAGGTCTGAATTTGAAGAATCTTTGAATGCAGTTTTGTTGTGTTGGTCAAAACTAAGAAATAATGACATCAAACTTCAAAATTGGTTGAGATTTGACAAAGTTATGGCAGATCGAAGACGTACTATACCAATTTTTCACTATATAGACCATAGAATTCAGCTTGTAGAGGGGTCCGAAAATGAAAGTCTGAATTTGAAGAATCTTTGAATGCAGTTTTGTTGTGTTGGTCAAAACTAAGAAAAAAAGACATTAAACGTGAAAATCGGTTGAGATTTGACAAAGTTATGGCAGATCGAAGGCATACTATACCAATTTTTCACTATATAGACCATAGAATACAGCTTGTAGAGGGGTCCGAAAATGAAGGTATGAATTTAAAGAATCTTTAAATGCAGTTTTCTTGTGTTGGTCAAAACTAAGAAAAAAAGACATCAAACGTGAAAATCGGTTGAGATTTGAAAAAGTTATGGCAGATCGAAGACGTACTATACCAATTTTTCACTATATAGACCATAGAATTCAGCTTGCAGAGGGGTCCGAAAATGAAGGCCTGAATTTGAAGAATCTTTGAATGCAGTTTTGTTGTGTTGGTCAAAACTAAGAAAAAAGACATTAAACGTGAAAATCGGTTGAGATTTGACAAAGTTATGGCAGATCGAAGGCGGACTATACCAATTTTTCACTATATAGACCATAGAATTCAGCTTGTAGAGGGGTCCGAAAATGAAGGTCTGAATTTGAAGAATCTTTGAATGCAGTTTTGTTGTGTTGGTCAAAACTAAGAAATAATGACATCAAACTTCAAAATTGGTTGAGATTTGAGAAAGTTATGGCATATCGAAGACGTACTATACCAATTTTTCACTATATAGACCATAGAATTCAGCTTGCAGAGGGGTCCGAAAATGAAGGTCTGAATTTGAAGAATCTTTGAATGCAGTTTTGTTGTGTTGGTCATACATACATATGTGAAGTTGTTGCAATATCGATAAAAAGCCAGTAACGCTCCATTGCATTTTCCATATAAAAATATAGTAAACATTGTCTCCACATGAATTATGTCTATTGCAAAATATCGTGTGGATTAACCACTGACCATATAACATATAGATGCAACATTTCATACATCGAGGTACCCCAGTTCGATGCGACACCCCCGAACCTTAAAATTAAAATTACAATATAAGTATAACTAATTAAATTAATAAAGAATAGAAAATGGAAATAAATTACACTTAAATTAAATTAAATTCATTTAATTTTGAAATTATAGTATTTAAATGAAATTATATTTAAAATATAAATTATAAATCTGAGGTGAATCAAAAAGGGGTAAAATAATCAAGTTAAATTAATTAAATAAACAAAACTAAATAAAATTTAAATATCTATAATCGTTGTATTTAGGAAACAAAACCAAATTATGTTAAATTAATTAAATTTTAGTATTTAATGGAAAAATTTGTAAAATTATGTATTATAATAATGGGTAAAATTATAATTTAAGTATAATCAATTGAATTAAAAAGTATATATTAAAATTAGAAATAAATAATACTTTAATTAAGTTGAATTCATTTAATTTTGTAATTATTGTATTTAAAAGAAAACATATTAAAAGTATAAATAACAAATCTGAGGTTGATCAAAAATGGAGTAAATTTATCAAATAAGTCAAATTAATTTACAAAAATATAAATTTATAAATTTAATATATAATTATATAAATTTTATAAAATGATTAATTTTAATGAGAAAAGGTTGAAATGAATAAAATATAATATATACTAAAATGTAATTTATTTAACTTATTTTTTTTACTTATATTATAATTCTACCCATTTTTATAATATAGATTTTTAAAATTTTATTTATTAAATATTAAAATTTAAATTAATATAACTTAATTTTATTTTTTTCCTAAATACTTGAATATTTGATCTATTTTAAGGATTGTTCATTTAATTAATTTTACTTATTTGATCATTTTACCCCTTTTATGATTGCCTCCAGGTTTATCATCTACACTTTTAATACATTTTTTTTAAATACTACCATTTTCAATTAAATGAACTTAACTTAATTTTATTTTTAGCTATGCTAAGTTTAAAAAATATTTAATTTTTATTAATTTTTTGGTAATTTAACGAATTGCACTTTATTTATAATTGATGAGCCCATCGTGATATGGCGCATCAAACTAGGGTATCTCGCTAAGAAATTTCTTGACCGTTTCGTTGTATGAAATGCCCCATCTATATGTTATATGGTCAGTGATATAACGAAATATTTCATGGCATTACTTACTGCACCATACCTACCATTAATCGGTTGTGTTGGACATACCCGAGATACATTCGTAGGTATGGACATGCATACATACATAAGTATGTATGTCATAATATAATTCCCTAAGATTCTTCAATAGAAATTGCCAAATTTAAGACCATCGTGGACTTATATTTGATGCCCGGAAATTAGAGAATTACGGCAGAAACTGTCCTAAAAGCTTCTGGTTCCGCCGACCCAAAAGCTGATTAAAGTTCTTGATATAATTGAATACAGCGAATATATACTATAAAATACTTTTAGTACCGGGGGATATTTGCTACTACATAAACCGACAGTGAACGGCTTTACCTGACTTCACATTAATTGACCATGCCAATTAATAGAATTAAATAGAACACAACTCTTACTGTACTCCAGTTTAAGTACGGGTTTTATTTTTCTTTTGCCCATTTTGACTTGCTCTGTGAACTAAACAACAACAATAACAGCAACTACAACAACAAACAGTAATAACGGAAAAATGGCCAGTTTAGGTCGTCCACAATGCGATAGCATTAAGGGGGTGACTCAAGAAGTTCCCTACAAATGCATTATTGTAATTGTTCGTAGTATAAGAAAATCGAGAAATTGTATTGCGAACACACTTAAAGTTGAGTAGTACTTGATCAATAAGATGTAAGAATGTAAAGCATAATGTTGGAACATACTTATTATAAACTGTAATATGTAACTGCGATAAATAATAATACTAACATAATGGAATTGATAACTAAGAAATGCAATTCGACTGCAATTCATCATGGGAGTAGCTTTTGAACGGCCCTCTCGTAAATTGTGTAAAGCTTTGCGATTGCGCAGCTTGCTTGTATTTCACGTCGGCAACAATGCCACAACAATGACAAACAACCAACAACCAACCGAGCGACCAGCCGACCAACACTCTAACAGTCCAACCGACAGCCGACCAACGGACAGCCGACCGACCATCCAACTAGCCGAGTAGCCAGCCCGCCAACAAAACCAACACAGCGCAGCAGCAGCAGCAGCAGCAGCAGCAACAGCAGCGAAACAGCGAAGTAGTGAAACAGGCAACCAATCAACGCTCGGTCGTCGGTAGTCGGTCGGTCGATCGGGCGCTTATGGCCGTCGTCGTTGCACACGCGCAATGCTGCGAACTTCTGTAAGTAAAGCGCCAACTGAAAACCAGTTATAAGTCAACTTTCATTCCAAGCAGACGTGTCAGACGAACGGATCGGATCGGAACGGATCGGAATCGAAATCGGAATCGGTTTGCTTTGCTTTGGATCGGAACGCAGCGTGTTGTTGTGTTGTGCAGTTAGTGTTGTATGTTATATTGTTGAATGTTGTGTGTTTGGCAACAAAACGAACTCCATAAATAATATAGACGTGGTTAAAACAAAATGTATGTACATACATACATATGTGTCTGCATGCATTCATAATTTCTGCATAAGCATATCTACAAAATATATATTTTCTAAATTCACTTTCATAGTCCATAATCAAGTTATCGTATTATTTTGTTGTTGTTGTGTGTGTGTGTGTGTGCGTTTTTTTTATTAATATTTTTTGCCAATTCAATATATATATATATAAAGTCTATAAAAAAAAATCGTAATATATTTTTTGTTAAATATTTTTTGTTAATGTGTGCATTGTCCCATGAGTGAATTAAGCAACAATAAACAACTTCGGGTTCCACTCTTTTGGCATTGTTAATACAACAACAACAAAAAAGAAAAGGCAACCAGCAAAAGCAACAAATAACAAGCTGAAAACAGAAAACCGAAAGCAAAACCGAAAATTCAAATAAAAAAAAAAAAAAAATACGACCACAAAACAAATTCATGAAAAAGAAAAGTCAAATGTCCAGAAAGCGAAATCAATAGTTCTGACCAAATTTGGATATTCATGCATAATTATAAGACACATACTTCCATATATACATATATATGTATATATATGTATGTATGTATGTATGTATGTATGTATGTATGTATGTATACATATGTATGGTTTCTTATTTACGTGCGTACATATGAATGTATGTAAATAACCGCTATCGAGATCAACTTGGCTGGGGTTTCTGGCCAGCATATTGGACTTTCTCATATGTATGTGGATTCAATTAACACTTCATAAACCGAATTAATAACTGGGTGAAAAAACTAGCCAAATATATACTTTAATATTATACATATATGTATGTACATAGATATCTTACATTCGGTTTGGATTTGTCTTGATTTGCCCAGTGGCGATCTGTTGGCATAGATAAAAAAACCTCAAGAAATTAGCAGCAACTAATAATTAGTGAAAGACTTGAGACTTGAGATAGTAACGGAATTTTGAATGTCATCTATAGAGGCAGAGAGAGAAGAGAGAGAGAGAGAGACTGAGAGATCGGGAAAGCTCGATATAAAGAGAGAGGGATAGATGTGAGCAAGAAGCAGTGGTGAGCAAAAAACAAGCAAGAAAAAGCTGAATAACAGGGGAAAAGCTAAGAAAATGCTAATTTTCAGGAAGCAATTTTGATTAATTAGCATTATGAAAGAAGATAATGTACTTCCACGAATTTTGAAAAAGTATACACATTTTTTTCATATCAAAGATCCCAACTTATTCATTGGGTTCTATCAAGGCGAGGTTCGACAACTCGACTTTTTCCATTGTTCTTTGTAAATTCACACTAAAACATCAAAATATCAATCGAAGCGAAGAAAAAGCTAAATTTTCATAAAACCAGCTGCAGATTCCTTAAAAAAAGCTAGAATTCCTGCTGTCTGCTGTTTTTTTTTAATTTTTCCCTTTAGCGCACTTTAAAAAAAAAATCAGATGTGACGGGAAAAAAGCTGAATTGGCAACACTGAGCAAGAACTGAGTGGAGTTATACAAGACATTCGAAATTCTGTCGACACTGAGTGCAGTTTTGCTCATTATAAAGCGTCGAAACTGCCACTATGTGGTGTGTATAAGCCGAAATGAGAATGTCACAGGCCAAGTTGACTAGGCCACCTTGAAAGCGGTCGCTATTTTGTGCCTGGACCGCATATCTATCTATGTACATATGTTATATAGGTGTATTTGTATCTCTACCATAGCTAAGCTATTCAATACGGTAATAAAACAGAAGAGAAAAAAATATTTTTAAAGTTATTTATAACTATGCTATATGCATATAATGTACATACAGATGTACATGGTGGAAATACGCGTCGTATACTTGATTATTATTTCGCTTAGTTTTCAGTATATAGAGTCATTGGCACGGCTGCGCAGAGTGATTTTTATTAATTTTGATTACATTATGTGTGCAATAATGTAAACATATATACATATATATACATACATATATTTATGTAGATATGTGGATAATTATGCAGTGAAAATTCAATGTGAATGCAAAGTGAAAATTCAACGAACCCACAAGACAAGACAAGAGTCGTGATCACACGCTATACATTCAACTCGACGTTGAATTGATTAACATATATATACATACATACATATGTTGTACATATGCAGATGTTGATAATTAAATATTATATTATATTTACATAGTCAGGCCAAATCGTAGACAAGTGCAAGTGCAAAAGTTGTTAAGTTGTCGGTGATGCCACAACAACAACCAACAACCAACAACCAACAAACAACAAACAACCATCAACTGAATGCAACTAGCCACAACAATTGAAGTGGCAGGCAACCACGACGACTACAGTTGCCGCAAGTTACTTGGCAACGCGGTGGCAGCAACACAGCATCACAGCCCGATTATAATCATAACAAAACAACGGTTCGCATTTAAGCCATGGCCTTTACACAACAACATATGCATATGCATATTCAATTCATAATGCTGATGATGATGATGATGACGCTAATTACAGCCGGAAATTGCCACAGTGAGTTCCTATTTTCCATACATACTCCTCTTTCTACTATATACATATGTATGTATATTATATACTATATGTATACATACTTATCAATATCTTGAAATAGTCTGATTTCATGGACATTTAAATGCAATTTATCATATTCGATACATACTCGATTAATGTCGTATGCATATACATATATGTCTTTGTCGACATTAAACACTATCGATTACCGCTAGTAATCCCAGATGTCAGCAATATTAACAGTTGTCTTAAATCCCACGCCATACAGCATGCTAGTATATTGCATATCATATTTTATTTCTTCATTTTTTTTTTTAATATTTTTATTTTCCTTTTCTGCATACTCGTTGTTATTGTGAAAGTGATTTTGAAAAACATTTCATAAATGCGGAAAACAATTTGGGGATTTTCATTCCAACTTATCCAACCGCCAATGAATTTTTGATTATCCTTTCAAACAAAATGCAATTTCAAATATTACTCATAAAAATGCTTATTTTTTATAGCAAGTAATCTCAACGATATGAGTTTATTTGGCGTGTTCTCAATTCCGTATTCATAAGAAATATGGGGTTTTGCAATAGCTAATCATGGCAAAACCGCACGTTTCATTCGGTTTCGGAATTAAGAACTGGGTTGAAGGCAGTTAAATATAATAGCTATTAAACTTTTTACATTTGGTTAAATTCTCAATTCCGCACGATTCGTTCGGATTCGGAATTGAGAACAGTCCTGATTATCATATTCGCATTCAACTTGTCAATTCAGGTTTCTGAATCAGTGTAGTATAACGTCAACTAACAGTGTTGGAAAATAATTTGTAAGAGTCGCAAATGACGCAAAATCCCACAATATTACGTATACGTCATGTTGAGTTTAGAATGAAAGTAGAATATGGTTTAGTATAATGTACTATATAGATTACTGCTTAGCTATATGATCAGCACAATCACCCGGATATATACATATATATATATATGTATATTTGTCCACTTTACCAGTTTCAATAAATCTAGAGCTTATAATTGATCAATAAGAGATGACGGTAGAAGTTGTTGTAGAGGTATAGTGGGAGTTCAAGTAGAGGCATTTTAAGCATTTAACACTTTGCCGCTTTTACGAATTTTAAACAATTTCGCATCCATATATACATACATACATATGTTTGCAGGTATACAGACGTGAAGTGTTTGTCAAATGCCGCTTAAATTCATCCGCCTGATGTTGTCATAACGGAATTCGAATTCAAGACACCTTTCTATCAGCGAGTCGTGCCACAGACTCGCCCTACTTACCCAAATCCGCTGTTAGTTCATCGAATTTTGCATTTCGCCTCCTTACTACATATGTATATGCATATATGTATGTATGTAAGTATATTCCTACACTCTCATACATATTCAGGTATACATACATATGTACAAAAACAAAAAAAAAATGTAGTGCAGTCACTGTTTTTGGACAGAGATGCCGGGCACTCCCTAATTGCATTTGTTCTCATTTGCGGGCGGTAACGATACCGTTTGGAGTACCTGTAGTACCCTATATACATATATGTATATATATCGCTCAGTGTATGGGTAATTGTGCAAGCACACATGCACATGGATACTCTCACACAAATAAGCTTCCACATCGATGTATGCAAAAATATGAATATATATGTATGTATATAGGTATATCATAAACACTGGTAAAACCGGATGAATGCTATTTCAATCTTATAACAATAACTGCTTTTTATTCGACTCTTGGGCATAAATAACATCATCGGAGTCAGCGGCAAAACGCAAAAAAAAAAAATAAAACGAAAACGAAAACTCTGCAACAACCAAGAAGGGAAAGAAACCTGACATCAACAGCTGCAACAAAACAGACAGACAGACAGACAGACAGACAGACAGACAGACAGATGAACAGACTGGCAGACAGACGAACAGACAGAGGCAGAGAAGTCGCAGTCACAATATGTTACATCGAAAGCTTGTCGCGATTCGCGAAACCGAAACAACTCTTCAACAACAAGAGGAATTAATGCAACAATTTCTGCCATCCCTTTTACATACAGCTGACAGACACATAGATGTACATACATACATACATCAATACATACATAGATAGACGCACAAACTCTTAGGACGAGAACTGACAGCAGTCAGTGTAACAATAACTTTACCATATACATACATATATGCGGTTGTTGCCACACACATGAATGGATGTACATATGTACATAGGTGAAAGTATCTCAACCAACATACATACATACGTATACAAAAATTCTATTAGCTACTGAACTTTGAAATGCTCCAATTTCACAATGTCGCTCTAAAAGGTATATACATATATATATATTGTATATATATTCAAAACGAACAATGTAATACTCTACCTATGGTAACTATACTTCAAGTTTGCATCAATAATTTTTATGTAATTTAAAAATTTATAACTTAATCTCAAATTTATAGTAATTTTCTATAAGAATTTTTAAAATAGTATCAATTAATTGAATTTAAAAATATATATACTTTTTACAAAAAATCTCTTTACTTTTTAGTATAGTTCTAGTTATATAGGATACCAAATAATCTCAGAAATCATATCAGATATGATACATACGTATGTATAATGCTTATGCTTATTTTTGAGCA
This sequence comes from Drosophila quadrilineata, assembly GCA_018150725.1. NCBI lineage: Eukaryota > Metazoa > Arthropoda > Insecta > Diptera > Drosophilidae > Drosophila > Drosophila quadrilineata. Next base: position 15,909,552 of record JAECWN010000432.1, read on the forward strand.
AATTGTTGTACTTAAAACACTTGCCATTTTATAAGAAACGCTCTTCTAACTTTTCCAACATATGATCATAAAACTTTATATGCATTCATTATTAGGCCAAATTTATACTTTTTTTTAAATTCATTAATTTTTTGAGTAATTTAATTTCTAATATGTACATATATGTATTTTGAAATTTCTGCTGATTTTTGCCTTTAATTCTTTCACAATGTTTACTAGACATGCATAATAATTTGTTGTTATGTAGTTGAGTGTATATGGAAATAGTGTATGTAGGTATGCATGGTATGTATGTATGTATGTGTGTATGTATGTATATATGTTGAATACAATAGTGAGAAAGTTGTATTCTTGAGTTTCTACCAAATTTGAATAAATAAATGTTGTAGTAATTCCAAAGCAATCGCAGTGGCGTCTCTACAGCTCAGGTTAACTAAATATATGCGGAATTTAATTACAACATTAAAAAAGACACTTTAAATATATTAATTTTAATATTATGAAAAGAAACAACTTTAAGAAATTGATTGATTGCTTTTAAAGTGTAAAGCTTATCATATATTTATGTATATAATATATTGTCCCTGAACTTTAATGCAAAAGTTAAAAATTATATTGAATTAATTATAATAAATTTGATTGACAAATTGACGCCAATGGATTTGACTTTTATGCGTATTGAGTTCACGGATTTTTGATTTGTTAATTTTAGATTTTAATTTTCCATTTTTATTTTCTAAGTTTTGTTTTAGAGTGTCTTGCATTTGATGTATGCAAAAAGCCTCTTTTGTGTATTTTTCTAACAAAAATACTATGGGAAATTATGTAAAATTCTCAACTAAAATTGTCCACTTACAAGTAATTTACTGTGGGAATTGCTTAGAACTTAAAATCCATGAGAATGTCTCAGTATTTTTTTTTTGGGTCACAGGCCGTATTCTCAGACTGCCAAAAACACAAAGGGAAACAAATAAAAAAACAACAACATATATTTCCACTCTGGTTCTATATATACATAGAAAAATAAATTATATCTTTATATGTTTGTAAGTATATGGATTTTGCAGTTCTTAACATATATGGAATGGAAAGTATGATCAACGGTAACTTGACATTTTAACAGGTTTTCTTAAATTGGTTGCAAATTTTTTTTGTTATAAGATTTTTATTTAAGAAACTTGAGCCTGTTTTGCGATGTCTAAAAATAAACATTTACATACGTATACATAGTACATATATGTATATGTGTATTCTTTTCTAGAGTGTAAGATTATAGTATACAAAATATGTATAAGTAACTTTACATAAGTCATATTACTTTCGTGCTCTCTCAAGTGAATCAAACACCTTTGTTAAACTAACAAAGCAATCCCCTACAACTGATTAGTGAGAACATTCTCAGTAATATGTTTATTCAAAAACCCCGCAAATTATAAAATATTTTCAGTGCAGATATAATATAGTATCGAAGCCATCCATGAAAATGCTAATTTCATGAAAATCGGTTGAGATTCGGCAAACTTATGGTACTTTAAATTTCAGATACAGCACTACTGTTGATTGATATACTAACATATATCAATTGATCTGCTGAACAGCTACTGTTGTGACATTTTACTGGAATTTCAAATAAGTCTATTATTTACTTGCAACACTTCCGATTTCGGCATATACATAATTGCTACCTATTTGCATATATATTACATTGATCTCTTTTTTTAGGCTGAACATATTTTTTTTATTGAGAACAGGTTATGATAGGTTTTGTCAGGAAATAACAACTTGATATGGTCTACAGCATGTTTGCCAATTTCTATGAGAATGTCTTTCAAAACAGTTTTCTGTTTTTATGAAATTATGATTGAATTAATTGGAATTTTCGAATTTATTTTCCCAGTTTGCGGTCCGCCCGCCGTGCCTCTCAATGCCAAAGTGCGGACTGTGAATGGCGAATCTGGGATATCGGAGGCACACTATACGTGCGATGATGGCTATGAGCTGTTTGGTCCACCCACAATAAAGTGCGATGCCCGCTCTGGTTGGGAGCGGGAGCTGCCCTTCTGTGGGGTCAATGTGGCATATCGGAAGCCGGTTAATCAGAGTTCGTATACGCGTAGCGGACCTGCGAGCTATGCGAATGATGGCAAGCCTGGCAACAAGGTAGGAGAACTATCTTTGTTTCAATCATAAATGGATTAATGGAGGTGCTTAAATTTCGTTAGAATCCTGATGGCCAGGAATGTTCGGAGACACAGAAGGAGCCGTCACCCTGGTGGCGTGTTGATCTTCTAGCACCGCAGGCGGTACATGTGGTGAGGATTACGACACGCGGTTGCTGCGGTCATCAACCGCTGCAGGATTTGGAAATTCGTGTAGGCAACAGCAGCGTGGATCTGCAGCGTAATCCGCTCTGTGCCTGGTATCCAGGTACTCTGGATGAGGGTATCGTTAAGACCTTCACCTGCGCAAGGCCATTGATCGGGCAATATGTTGCCATTCAGCTGGTGGGTGTTGAGGGTAGCTTAAGTCTTTGCGAGGTGGAGACATTCACCAACAATGAATTTTCCGTCGATCGGTGCCTCAGTCCGAAAATTGGAGTCGATACCGTGGTGACAACATTTTCCAAGACGTGTTACGACTTCCATATCACAAAAGGTGAAAGCTTCGAAAAGGCTCAAGGCATTTGCAAGCAAACAGGTAATTAATTGCATCTTCAGCAAGTCATCGAGCGACATGTCGATTACAAATCGATCACAATACATATATAATTCGATATCTTTAAAGGCGGCGACTTAGTACATGAGTTTAAAGGAGCCACCAGTCAATATATTTTATCGGAATTGGAGCGCCGGAAATCGGAGCTCAAGCCACAACTAGTCTGGATCGGAGCACAGAAGGAACCTGGAATAACCTCTCGCACTTGGAAATGGGTGAATGGTATGATAATTTTACTGCTTATTTACTTATTTACATATCTTATGTAATGTTTCCGAGTGATTCATCAATTCGCCGTCTAGAAGTCTTTGATACCTACATATACCTATATGGTAACGGACTATAAATTTAACCAAATTTCGGCCAATTTCGTCTTCACTTCCCACGTTCAGCATCTTCTTGCTTTTATCACCATCAATATGTTTCCAAGTTGTGGTTAATTGTTGGTGTCAGTCCTTAAAAGATAGGTTCGACGCGGACACGTTAAAAAAAGAATCGAAAAACAGTTGTTTTGGTTTTTTTCTCTGTGACCGCATAAGCATACGATGTTGTTAGTCTTTGTGTTTCTGTCTTTCATCTTCCTCAACTTGAAGATAACGAAACCGAAATGACAAGAGAAGCAAAAATAAATAAAACGACGGCAGCTGCGTTATTTCAATTGATCATCGATTGGTTTGGCTATAAAATCTGGGTTAATGTGAAGTTGTGACCTCCGCTTTTAGGTGAGGTTGTCCAAAAACCAGCGTGGGGCAAGGATCAGCCAAACAACTACAACGGTGAACAGAATTGCGTGGTGTTCGATGGTGGTCGCAATTGGCTCTGGAATGATGTTGGCTGCAATCTGGACTATCTTCACTTCATCTGTCAGCACAGTAAGTGTATTCTGGTGGAGGAGGATCTGACTGTGACTGACATAGAAAACCTATGCAATATTCTTTTCAGCACCTTTATCGTGTGGTTCGCCTGATGCCCATCAAAATACGACGGTTCTCGGCAAGAAATTCACATTGGGCGGTAAAATTCAATACGATTGTCCCAAGGGACACTCTCTGATCGGTCATGTGGAACGGGAGTGCAAAACAGATGGCACTTGGAGTGGAGCTGCACCTACTTGCAAATGTGAGTATAATATGATGATGATGTATGATATGATAGCATATAAATATCATTGAAATGTTCCTCCTAGATGTTGATTGCGGCAGTTTGCCAGAGCTGAAGTTTGGATCCATTCACTTGTCGGAGGAGCGCACCAGTTTCGGAGTGGTGGCCAGTTACAGCTGCCATGAAAACTACACGTTGATTGGAAATGAGAACCGCACTTGCATGCTGGAGGGCTGGAATGGCAAGCAACCAGAGTGCCTAGTGGACTGGTGTCCAGATCCACAGCGCATCACCGGCGGCAACGTTCGATTCACGGACAAGCGTGCCGGGTCCACAGCCACGTATACATGTGAGCCTGGCTATGTGCTTGTGGGCGAGGCGGTCAGTCATCCAAATCCTTGTTGTTATGCCGCGAGATTCTTCAATCAACGTTCATTCATTTGCAGATTATATCCTGCGGTTTGGGCGGTGAATGGTCCAGCAAGACTCCATCGTGTAGGTTCGTCGATTGCGGTGCTCCGGTTCGACCTGATCGAGGCATATCCATACTGGTTAATGGCACCACCACTGTGGATTCTGTTGTAAAATATGAATGTGATGAGGACCACTGGCTTGATGGCCCCTCGGAGCTATATTGCACCAGGGATGGCAAATGGTCCGGCGAGGCGCCGGTCTGCGAGCTCGTCACTTGCGACACACCCCAGGTGCCAGCAGGTTCCTTCGTCATCGGGTACGACTATAACGTCCACTCAAAGATCCAATACAATTGTGATCCGGGTCACATCATGCATGGCAATGCAATTGTTGAGTGCCTTGACTCCGGTGACTGGAGTTCCGATGCACCCTTCTGTGAATGTAATCCACTTCTTAATATATTCCATATATATATATTCTTTATGTCAAATATAACTGATCTGTTATAGATATCGACTGTGGTCCTATATTGCCCATACCATACGGCAGCATGAAATACGTGTCCAACACAACCTATGTAGGCTCTGAGGTCACCTTCAGCTGCACCCAATCCCACAAGCTAAGTGGGGTCGTCAAACGAAAATGCCTCGAGTCCGGCACTTGGAGCGATGCCTCCCCCAAATGCGAAGGTACAGTTCGAAATATATTCAGACCATAATTTTATAAAACTATGCATTCTACTTCAATTGTAGAAATCCGTTGCCATGAACCGATGTTGCCAACCCACAGTCTGTTGTCTGTGACGGGCAATGATCGCATGTACGGACGCACTCTTATACGGACTTCCGAATCCATACAGAATCCAGCTCAGACATACAAGTATGTTAATATTACACTGACAAAAATTATTAACCTTGGTACAGGGACCGCTACTTAAAGTCGCCATTTAAAAAATATATATATGTTATACATACATATATTAAAAGTTGAGACCTATAAATATAATAAATTTCAGGATCGGTGCCTTGGCAAAGTATCGTTGTGAACGTGGCTACAAAATGGTGGGCGAGGCACTGGCAACCTGTACGGATAATGGCCAATGGAGCGGTATTATCCCCGAGTGTGTATGTAAGTGTCAACCAATTACTTGGCAAATGACAGTGGAGGAACATGAGAAGCTAATGGTGGGGTGATCCCTTTTCAGATGTGGAGTGTGGCACCCCAGAGAATATTACCAATGGCAAGGTGACCCTGGCAACGAATGCAACCTACTATGGCGCCGCAGTGCTCTACGAATGCAATGACAACTTCAAGCTGAATGGAGTCTCGAGGAGATTATGCACAGAGCACGGCAACTGGAGCCATGAGGCACCCAAGTGCGTTGAGGTCGTCTGTGATACGCCCAATGTAAGCGAGAGCTTATCTGTGGATGCTGGCAGTCGCGGTGTTGGCTCCATGGCAACCTTCAAGTGCGCCAAGGGTCGCATTCTGGTGGGCAACGACACACGCATCTGCCAGAAGAACGGCAAATGGGCGGGCAAGAATCCAACATGCAGACGTAAGTAGTATCCTCAATCTACTTGGATTAACTCCTGATCGATCTTTGATTTGTATCCACACAGCTGTGGACTGTGGACGACCACTGGCTATTGATAATGGTCGTGTCATAGTGGTGAATGACTCGACGTTGTACGGCGGATCTGCGGAATACCATTGCATACCCAACTACAACCGCATCGGTCAATACCTCCGCAAATGCACGGAGGAGGGCGCCTGGAGTGGCAAACAGCCGCACTGTGAACTGGCCGCTGTGGAGGGTCAGGAGAGCTCTGATCTGGGCACAAGTGTGGGCATTGGTGCCTCGGTGATTATCGTGCTGCTTCTCGTATTCGGACTCATCTTCCTGTACCGGAACAAGGCGAGACCCGTGAAGAATACGGAGAATATTCAGGCGGCGGAAACCAAGGATGAACGTAACGCTGCCGTCATGTCGTATTCCACGCTCGAGGCGAACAATCGCATGCATATGGACAATAATACGGCCGCCACCTTCAATACTTTCCAAGGTCGCGGCGCCAATGGCACCCACAACAACAACAACAGCGATAACAGCAACAACAATGTGATCGATAATGACCGAGCGAACAATCGATCCGGTGAGTTTCCAACTACTACACAGCCATAATATAATTTTCTGTGCGCTTATAATTCTCAACTGATTTAAGCTGCACTTGCTTTACTTTCATATGAAAGCACACATTGCAAAAACAATTTTTCGGTTTTCCTTCATTGTCTCTATTCGCTGTTAACACGTGCATGTGGTTGTTGTTGTCATACAATTTAAAGCTATTTTGTTGTTGAGATACTTAAATGCAATCACGGTGAAAAATAGTCTAGTGCTTGTAACTGTGACAGTCAGAATTTCGTTAGAACTTGAGGAAAGTTCACTTAAGTGCTTGCTTATTTTTTCGCTCAGTGTAAAACAGACCAAGCACATCCCTAATAGCTGCTTGCCACTTCTGCTATATAGTTAGACCATATGTTAGTTTGTAGTTATCAACTAATAATACTATTTTGAATTTTTAGAAAACATTTACGATCAAATACCAAATGAACAGTTCTACGATGCACCCTACGAAATGCGTACAAATGATGAGGTCTACGAACCCGAGCCTGTTTCCAGTAATGTGATCACAATAAATGGCATCTCAGTGCGGTAAAGGTTGGAGCCACAACGTGGACTTTGTAGGGATCCCACATGCGCACAAGGAATCTAATTAAAAGAAAGGAAATATATTAATATTAATGATATCATTATTAATGTTAATGTTGTGTTTATAAATGTATATAGTATTTTTAGTACGAATATCTTATGTTAATGTGAATGCAAATGCATTTCGCATACAGTAGATATCAAAAATCAAACTGATCGCCTATATTTATTAACATTGATCAATGCATGAAGGTGATGATTGTCCAACTATATATTTTTTTTTTCATTTTTTTTTTTTATTATATGTATTCCTTAATAGTATTTAATCGAATATAATTAATTTGGGCAACAACAAATTTGTGCACACACCTTGAATGCATTGATTTTTCAATAGGTGTATTCATATAATAATTAGGCAATTTCCAATTGATATATAGTATATATACATATAGTTCACGAACTGATTTCTTGAACCCATCTCCCGATCTATTATTTTTGCTCTTGTATTGTATCTCAACATGGAAGTTAAGTCAACAAAGAGACAGTTATGGATGAAATAGAAGCGTCACTTTGTAATCCAGTCCTAATATTTTGTCCATGACTGTACATACAATCAAACTTACATACATATACAATTGTTTATGTATGTATGTATATAAATTAGAGCACGATTTCCGTTCCATGTTTTTTATGATATCTGCTTTTACTTTCGATCTATTTCGATTACTTGTAATTGTAATTGTAATTGTAATTGTGAGTGTGTATTGTTTTATTTTTAAATTATTAATTATTGTTTGTATAATCAGAATGTACAATTTTGTTATGCAATGTGTAAGTAATCGTTATTAATTAAGTTGAATTGCGAAACCAGAGAAATTATGATGTATGTACTTGAATAAATATGTGGTTAACTAATTTATTATGATTCAAATAATTGAAGTGTATCAATTCATCAGTCTTTCATTAAATATATTATCCATCCCCTATTCAATAATATTGTTTGATCAATATTTCATTGAGAAAGTTGCCCCATATCGATTTTGCTCTCTTGGCACTATTTCATATAAAATTGACAAAACATGTGAAACTCTCTCAAACTTCTGGCACTTTTCTACAAAATATTTGGAAATATTATAAATTCGAAATTATTATAAGTTTAAATTTCGGTAAGTTGACCATTTTATTATATTGCGAATAGCATGGCGCGTAGGGGAGGACCTCAGCTGCAGACCGAAATCAAAACGGAAATTGAGTTACAAGAATTTACCACTCGAAGCGGATTGATAAGTAAATTATAATCTGTATATCTGCAAGGGATATCTATATCTACATATATAACTTAAATGTATCCTTCTGCAGTTCTTGAGGTCTATACCGCGTGGTGCGGTCCTTCTTTGGGGATGGTAAGCATCTTGCGTAAAGCCAAGCTCGAAATGGGGGGTGACAACCTACACCTAGCCATCGTATGTATCCTTTATCCTTATATTTATATCATCATTCATCTGATCGATTACTACAGTGCCAATCGGATACAATAGAGTCCTTGAAACGGTTTCACAACAAAAGCGAACCTACATTTTTGTTCGTTGTGGTAAGTGTAATTATCTGGGGTGCTTTAGGTCGTTTTTCGGTTCAACCTCGGTTAACCCCATTTTAGTATAATGTTAAGGACATTATTCCTTTTGAGTTTATGTTCTTATTATCCTTTTTGATTTAGAATCAAAAGGCTGTCAACATATTCTTCGGATCGGATGCACCGAAATTGTTGAATCAGATTACCAAGGAATTGGAGAAACTCCAACAAAAAGCAAGCAGGCCGACATATGGAATTGCTGAATTGCAGCCGGTGGAGGCTCAGGCGTTGAAGATTAAATTAGATGCTATCGAAAAGGTCGAACGGATGGAAGCGGAAGCGAAACATAAGAAGAGAACTGACTATCTAAATTACTGCACCGATCTAATTATGGAGAATCTTCCGGATGCTGGTGTTACGATATTTGGACCGCAGGTTAACCGCAATATGTTTAAAATGCTGACAGAACCGGCCGATCAACTCAAGATGCAGTGCAAGGATAGAAAATTCGTTGAAGTATCCGCAGCCGACTTTGAGGTTATAAATTACGCCTGCAAGAACCCCTTGCCACAGGATATAATTGAGCAGTTGGATGGCAAAGAATTACTTGTGTGTTTCTGGAAAATAGATAAAGAGGCTGGCTCAATAACCACTGTGTTGGCCAACTATGCCAATGAACTGACCAAGGAAAGAGTTGCCCCTCCAGAAGAAGATAAGAAAACGCCACGTCCGCTTCCACCAATATTATCACCCCTTACCACCAAATTTCAGGTTGAAGTGAAAGGTAACTCCAGGTCAGATATTTGTACATTCTTCTATAAATTTGAATGCGACTATTACAGAGGGTGAAGTGTGGGATGAGGAATCCAGTTCAGAGGAGGGTGCCATTGAAGTAGCTGACAAAACTAAGGGCTCGACGGCTCCAGAAAAAGGAGAACACACCGAGGATGAGGCGACTGAGAATGAGGAGGAGAATGAAGAAGATGAGGAGGATGACCACCATGCTGAACCATCCAGTGCCTTTGACATGACCCCAGGTATGAATTTAGACTTGGACTTGAATGAAGTCGCGGATGGCGTTGAGGAGCAAGAAGAGGAAGAGGTGGTGGAACATGAACCAGAACCGCCAAAGCCCAAAATGCGCACGAAACAGGTCACGTTCCCACCCATTTGGGTTGCCAACAATCGCCGAACACATGCTGCCCTCATCTATGTATTTTTCCGTATCCAAACAAGTGGATTCCTGCCACCAGATCCACTGCCAGAGCCACCACACGTTATCGTGGCCTTTGAAGCGTCCAGAAAAGATGACATAATGGAGGTCATTGAAGAGCATAGAGAGGACATACCTCTATATGGATTCTTCACAAGTGATGTGGCTGCTGAGGCAAAACTCATTGCAACTTCAACATTCCGATACGATGCGCTTCCCAAGGATGATTCATCAATGTACGTATAACTTCCACTCGATAATTATTTTTCCTAATTTCCATTCCACAATTAGAAATGACCGATTCGTGCTGAAGGTTCACAAAGTCGTGTCCGACACGGTATTATTGTTGGCACCACTTCAGCCGACATATTGCAGCACCAATGTCAAGCTTGGAAAGCAGGAAGCGCTTATATTCTTCCCCGAGAACTATACGATCGAGGAGCCAGAGGTACCAGTTGAGGAAATCAAGAAACCCACCAAGGTAATCAGTATTAATATTCACTTTCTGATGGCAATTAACCAATTTATTCGCATGTTGCAGTCGAAGAAATCCCAGGGTGAAGAAGATATTAAGAAGGGAGGTAGCCGTCAATCTAAAAGAACGACTGAAGCAGCAGCACCTGTTGAAGCTGCACCCACTGAAGCCGCACCCACTGAAGCCGCACCCACTGAAGCCACACCCACTGAAGACGCACCCACTGAAGCGGCACCCACAGAAGCTGCAGCTACTCAGGAGAAGTCTGGAGAGGAACCCGAAGTGGCAACGGCTGAAGCCCCAACTGAAAATGTGGAATCTGCTAATGAGCAACAGCCTCCTCCACCTGAAGGAGCTGCGCCCTCTGAAGCAGCAGAACCTACTGCTAATGAACCAGCTCCAACTGCAGAGCAACCGCAAGTACAGGAGGCACCCGCTGTAGAAGAACCACCGATATCTGCTGAAGCAGCACCAGCGCCGGAGGAATAATAATAACATTTCTGTTTCGATTAAATTTTCAAGTAATTTTCATACTGAATAAATATTTTTTTAAATAAATAAGCCAATTTCCTTTTCAATTAAAAATCAAGTCTGCCAATTTTTTCAATTATTACATGTACATATAATAATTTAAAAATTCAAATTCAAATCTTCGGTTGCTTAACGGCGATAGGTGGCAACGCTGCGCAAGTGCGATAACGAAATAATTGGAATATCGGAAATTTTTATATTACAAATTAAGTGTGTCAATTTTATAAATTTATACGTGTAGATTCATCTAAAAATTCTAATTCAAATCTCCGCTTGCTTAACGGAAAGTAAATGTGTAATTTAAATATCGATAAGTCGATCAACATTTATCGGCTGCCCATTTACAGTATTAAGCAAATGAATCAAATTATTCAATTGTCGCACTTTTCAGCAGAATGTGAATATCTTGAAATAGTTTTAAAGAATCGTTACTGTAAATATACTAAGATATGTCCAAAAGCTTCTAAGTACCGTTAAAAAATAAACATAAATATCATTTTAATACATGTTGTTATGTTTACATCGGCATACAAATGTGCGTGAGAAAGAAGAGAAGCGAAAAACAACAAAAGGGATCTCGGATAATAATTGATAATGAAAGTGCATCTGACAACAACAATTTTACTTATTATATTCAACGAGGTTGTTGCCCAGGGAATACCCATTAGTCCATGTCCGAAGATCTTTCAATATAGATTCGATGGCAACGAGTGGTTCGGATTAATCGCCATACGCAATCTTGAGGTCCAAGCTCTTCAGATTCGTGTCACGCTCTCCATGCGGGGCAAGCCGACAACAGTTAGAATTCTCATCAATTTAATACTAAGTATGGGATATATTCCAATGTTTTGTATTTCAGAATTATCTGGGTGAGATTGAGTTGCTCACACGCGGACAATTTTCCATGCATGCTCCGGTTCTATATAAGATTCGATTCCCCAAGCACAACTTTCCGCCTAAATTGGTCCTCATATCGGCAAATAATCAAGTTATATGCTTTGGGTCCGCCGGTAAGCACGAACTTATCGACACCTATCGATACTTATCGATTGTACAAGTGATGGTTTTTGAAATTGTTTTCAGATCACAGCATATTCATGACACAAATACAATTGGAGCATACGCGAAAACTAACCTATATACCGGATAAGAAGTCGCCGTCCTCCAGCTTTATGGTGGAATCCGGTATGGCAGTTGGTAAGGAGATATCTCCAAGCCATGAGTTTGGCTCTAAACCACTGCCGCACATCCAGTTCAAGAAGTATGCATCTGGATTGTGGTCGGTTTTCAGTACGATTCCCATATGAAATCCTCCCATAGCCAAGGGCAACTAAGATCTCACATTGCAACTATTACAGAAAACCATTTCATTCGACTGGTGAAGTATGTGGGCAAATTGATAAAAGTCTTGACTTTCGATTGCCACATCGGATGCAACGAAAACTCACTCACCCAGCAGCCCAGAACTCCACATCGACATCGTCGTGGTCATCGGCAAATGTCACCAGCAATCATGATGACTGGAGATTTGAACCGGATGATGGAGATGATAGTCAGTCTCCAGTATTTGTCTCGCCCAGCGATTATGATGATCTGGAAAGCGATGAAGATGATATGGCCGACTCGATATTGTTTGTGGATGAGCAAAATGCAACCACTGCCACCACTTTACCCACCATAACCCGTGGTGCCTGGCCCTGGTTGGCGGCCATATACGTCAACAATCTGACCTCCTTGGACTTCCAGTGCTGTGGGACACTGGTGTCAGCACGGGTTGTCATCAGTTCCGCACACTGCTTTCAAATGTTCAATCAGCGCTATACGGCCAATGAGGTGCTTGTGTTTCTGGGCAGGCACAATCTCAAGAACTGGAACGAGGAGGGCTCATTGGCCGCTCCAGTTGATGGCATCTACTTACATCCCGATTACAACAAACAGTTGAGTAACTACGATGCGGATATTGCTGTGCTCATACTCAAGGATGAAGTGCGGTAAGCACCACCCTGCCCCACGATCACATCTCCCCATTCTGATATTCATCTCAATTGTGACTTTCAAGCCAGATTCAACACGTTCATCCAACCAGTTTGCCTTTGGTCTGGCTCCAGCCAAATGGAGTACATTGTGGGTGAGCATGGCATTGTCATTGGCTGGAGTTTCGAAAGGTCAAATGCAACCTCATCTCCCACTGTTGGGCCCACAATGAATGCGAATACGGATACCGCTAACAGCATACCAACTATTCTAAAGGCTCCTATCGTGTCCAACGACAAATGCCACAAGTCGAATAGAGATTTTCTCAATCTCTCTTCGAATCGTACTTTCTGTGCTGGCATCGTTGTCGACAATCGACCCAAACCGGGTATCTATACGGGAATATCTGGAGCCGGACTGATGATACGCAAGAATAATCGTTGGATGCTACGTGGTACTGTCTCAGCTACTCTCCCCGCCACCGCAACATCAACTGATTCCATTCGATATATGATATATGCTGATGTCGCCAAATTTATCGATTGGATAATGGCATTCATTATATAGCTGTATACATACATATATCTTCCGACTTTTTTTTTGGCATTCAAATGTTTTCAGGTACCTCAACAGTTACTTGCCGAAATGTACCTCGTACCAAAGGTTCCGCTCTCTTGAAGGACAGTACTCCTTCATTAGAATTAATAACTTTAAAATTATTAATCTTTCTTCAATATTTTGAAATACAACCAAACTTCAAAATTTTCTAGTAACTCACAAAATTTTGAATAATTTTCAATGAATATTGACAGAAATATATAATGAAGCCTCGTAATATTGTGTGGTAATTTACATAATTAACTAGGATTAACTGTGTCACCAGAAAGTAACCTTGCGGCTAGAGAACCTTACTTAGGGAAACCTAACCTTATGCTGTGATAATTATCGCACTTTATGACCCCCTTCCTACCTAGACTTAAGCTAACTTGTTTTAAATTGCTTTTACAACATGCTCAACTACAACTACCTGTAAGAGTTAAGAGGTATGGCAAATCCAGCTTTATTCTTTTACCTGAGAGTGGAAGGAGTCATGTGTCCTGCCTCGGCTCTCATGGTATATAAAATAAGGGCGTAAGGATGCACGTTACATCATTGTATTTTTGAATTTTGAGCGAGGAGTATGTGGCATTTGGTGTTGATAGTTTTGCTGGTAGACTTGCGGTCACTGATGGTGGTGGTGGCCAATGATGACGGTTGCAATGAGATGGTGTGTGGTTCGGTGGTGTCCAAGTGTCTGATTACACAGGACTGTCAATGCAAGCTAAATGATTGTCATTGCTGTAAGGATTGCTTGAATTGCCTGGGTGAGCTGTATACGGAATGCTGTGGCTGCCTGGACATGTGTCCCAAACACAAGGACAACTTGTCGTCCTTGACACCACGCTCTGAAATTGGCGATGTGGACGGCGTCCCCGAGCTCTTTGACACGCTCACGGCGGAAGATGATGATAATTGGTTCACAATACGGACACCCATGAGATCCGGGTATAAGGAACGTCTTGATGGATTTTCTGATGCCAGACATCAACCTCCTCCGCCTCCTACTGTAAATTGCACCGTCATCTATGTGAACTCCTGTATCCGTTCCAACAAATGCAAACAGCAGTGCGAAAGTATGGGGGCCAATAGCTATCGATGGTTCCATGACGGATGCTGTGAGTGCGTCGGTGCCTATTGTCTCAATTATGGAATCAACGAGAGTCGATGTACTGCTTGCCCGGAGGATCAGAATCTACTCATTGACGATGCGGCTGCTATGGACATTGAACAGGATCCTGACCATCTTTTCGAATTCGATGAGGATGTGCCGAATGACATGTGGATGTATGGCGAGGAAGATGATGTGATTTAGTTCTAATACAAAATTATGGAATTTTTTAATTTTTTTTAGTTATAACTATAATATTACAAATAAAGATAACAATAAAAAGCGAAATTCTTTCATGAAAATAGTTTCATATTTAGTAAGAATAATCAAACTATGATCAAAGTCATTAACAAAACTGCAAAATCTTTGAACAGCATGTCTAGAAATGCTAAAATATTGCAAATCGGCAAAGGTTTGAGAAAGTTATGGTTTCTCAAAGATGAGGAAGATTTAATTTTTGCCCCAAAAGCTGTTTTTTCAGTTTTTTTGGTCATATTTTCTAAAATATTCCTTCAATTCAAGTGCGATAAACGTTTTTATGCCTATATTGATGTCAGAAATCGATTGGATACAAAAAATTTCAATTTTAAAACTTTAACTTTTTTTACTTTTTCGCAAAGGGTAAGTATGCAAAAATGGCAGAAAATAGTCGAAAATTTCAAAGTTCCTCTAAGTAAAATTTTTTGATGCAGATTTAAACTAGAATCAAAATACAAAAATTTTGAAAATCGGCCAAGGCTTGCGAAATTGGAAATTGTATTAATAATGCAAATGGAAGATTTATCACCACTGCATGTTTTTATTTTTAACTTTAAAGCACTTTGATGTAGAAACGTCGTCTGCCTTTAAACCCAGCTAATTAGAATTAGTGGGTATGATAGTCGCAAAACATCACAGGGAGATGGTGATTGAGAGATTGGGATGGATTGCGCATATGCTGTACGCTATCAAGCACGTCATCATCTAGTATCATTATGATAATCAGATATGAAGGGCAGATACGTAATACGTGGATGTGCATGCGCATATCTGACGTCTTAAAGGTAAGACATTGTAGTAGACAGTCTGATGAACAGTCTATGCTATTAGTTCTTGGCCAAAGGTGGCTTTAGTCGGGTTACGGTTCAGTGGTCTTTCCAAATGAAAACAAATATTTATAACTGAAATCGATGCAATATTGAGGAATTGGTGAATCCAGATCAAGCCCTGAGATTATTTTCTAGTTGAATTGTAAACATCCAGGTTCTAGATTATGTTGGTTACATTATGTTATGAGGGTTTTGATATTTTGCAGGATGCTGGGTGGAGTTGGAGCCCGACGGAGAAGGGGCTCATCACCGATGGCGCGGCTAACGAATACTAACCTATTTAGCCTGGATGACAACATTGCCATCATTGGAGATGGCGTCACCAGAAATAGCGGGGCGCCTCCTGGACTCCAGACGCTGAACAAACGGAGACGAGTCGCCACAGGTAGCGGACACGAGGCACTGGCTTTGGGGCAAACACGCCTCAAGTTGGGCGACATTATGTGAGTATGACACGAATTTGGAAACAATATTTACAATATTGAATATCATTTGAGTTCACGATATATGCAAAATATGCCGTTACGTTTTTGGTAATATGGCTAACTGACGACTTATTCAAATTTAAAAAAACATATTCCTCATTCATCGATAGCCACCAGAGGGCGCTAGTTCGCATGACAATAGGCCAACCGATGAAAATCGATAGTTTTGTCACTAGTTGGCAGCTCCCACTTTTGACAGTTCTCTTATGGGGTCTCTAGCGTATTTTAGGGGTTGAAAGCAACATTGTGGAAAGCTCACAAGCTTTTCCTACTGTCAGATGTTCCAGTTTCAACAAGACCGAAGTTATGTTACATCGAACATCGCTGTCAGTTGAAAAGAGCACACAGCTGTGGTATTCAGTGCCGTGTACCTTCTAATTATCCAGCTATCCCTGTTGTTTTCAAAGGACAACATATATATATAGTATGGCATGGCCAACCGTCAAGTGATGTTTTGTGATGTGATGTGCTACTGAACTAATTCGAACCGAAAATCTCCTTCACACTCCTCTCCCTTAATCTATATTCGTAAATTCGTAATTCATAATTCGGCAGTTCTGTTTGAGGAGCTTTCGGTGGCGAACGAAAAGCGCAGGACCGTTTGGTTAGCTGCTTCGCGGTTCGTTGTTTGTTGTTCGTTGTTCGGGGTTCGTTGCTCGTAGTTTGCTGTTCGTGGTTCGCTATTCGCTGTTCGCTCTTCGTGGTTCCGAACTGCGTCTCTGTGTCGGTAGCTGCTGTGGTGTGTGTGTAATGTGTAAAGAGTGTAACACAAAGTCTTTCATCGACTTGTGTTGCGCGTTTGTTAAGTTTTTTTTTTCTGTGTGTGTCGTGTAACTAGTGAAACAAAGTGTCGGGTAGTTGCTTGCATCGAGCGGTTATTTTTTTGTGGTTAATTTTTTTTTTTTTGTGTATATTATTGCGAGAAATTGCTTGAAATGCTGCCATAAATCATTTTCTAAAGTGCTGTGCTCCTCAAATACATACATAGTATATGTATCAATATTTAAATATCTGATATTTGTCTGCCACAGTTTGGGGCTGAAAAACTCGACTTTGCAAAATCTCACTGTGTGTCTCTATGTGTGTGTGGTGGCATGTACAACACATGCACACTTCGAACGGAGAGAAATATATATATACACACACACACACACATATATATATACATATACATCGACATATATGTAGATGTATATACGTAAATGTAGCAAAAAATCGGGTCGAGTGGTGAAAATAAAGTTACAAACATGGAAGCGAAATAATTGCGAAAGTTTTGTGTAAAAAATCAGCTACGGAATATATTGAGAGTGAAACACAAATTCAAGAACAAACAATATTTCACAGAATTGGAACAGGCGATGTGAAAAAGTTGATTTGATGAAAAGAAAAACCCATAGATATAGAACTGTATTTATGCATATGTACATTTATGTACATACATTATGTATGTACGTTCATACATAGCAGTTGATTCAGTTCGACACCGCCTATTGGATAGTCAACCAAAGTGCACAGTTTACATACATCGCTATGTACATATACATACATCCATACATACATATGCCTTTCGAGCAGTTAACAAGAAAATGGAATTGAAAAGAAAGGATTTTCTTTTTCAAAATAAATATGAAAAAAAATACATCATTTACATTATTGCCACAGGAATTGTTGAGTGTTGTTTGGCATTTGCAGTTATCAGAGTACCAATAGTATATTTTCATACATATCTATATGAATATATGTATGTACATGCATACATACATACACATGTATCTGTGTCAGTGTGTGTGAGTTCTGTTGAGAAGAGGGGGATTTGGGATTGGGTCAGCGGGTTGGTAGCACAATGGTTGGAATGTTGGGTCGGTGTGGTTGGTGGTCGGCTTGGTCGGTGGTCGACGGTCGGTGTTCGGTAGTCGGTGGTCGGTGGTCGGTGGTCGGTGTTCGGTAGTCGGTGGAAGGCATCACAGACCGCGTCAGCGAAAGCAAGTGAATTTCGGGTTCGGTTACAGCGGCTATCGTGTTGTGACGTGAATGCTTCGGGAGGTGAATGAATTGTATTAAGCTCGATGGCAGCTAACAGCAGCATCATCATCATCATCAACATCATAATGATTACGTTTCTAAAATTGCATTAAAATCATCTTCATCATGATTAGCAGTATAATTCGATTCATCAGTAGTTCGCTATATAATGTGGACAATCAAGTTTCAAAATACATGTCACTTCGTCTATATTGTTAATTTTGCATACTGCAGTCAAGTGGCGGAAATGTACAAATTGAAATGTCCTCGGTAATAAAACTTATGTTCAATGTGCTAATGGGATTTGTACATGCATACCTACAACACATACATACATACATACATACAAACATACATATGTACTTACATACTTAGTTAGGCTTGAACTTGTGTATGTAAACATGCTGTGACGAGCACAAAATGTTTACAAAATTCGTTGCATACTTCTGTGTGTCTGTGTGTGTGTGTGTGTGCACACATGTATGTACATACATATATAATCTGTATGTATTGTGCTACATGTATGCACGTCTTACATCTTACACGTATCTATATATAAACATATATTGTCAATTCGTACGATGTGAACATGAAACCGTTTCAATAGCTACAAATACATACATATGTATGTATATGTATGTTCATCTACATACATACATATGCATAAACAATTGCATGTATATCCATACATACATACATACATACATATGCAATATTAAGTTTGCGTAGCCCAAAATGTAAACTGGTTTTGTTGAGATTCCAATTCCGAATAAAAAACTAGAGCAAACGCCTGAAATTAGGCAACGTTATGTTACGTCTCTTTGTGGAAAGACATTCATTTGAATGTGTGAATGAATCTACATACATATGTATGTGTGTATGTATGTATGTATGGGTTTGTGTATGCGCACATGTAAAATACATAAAAACGTTGGCATATGTTTATAAATAGGTCTGCATCATGTATGTACATATGTATGTTGCTGAGAATACAATTTATTCGCATTTACATATGTATGTATGTATGTATGTATTTATGTATGTCTGCATGTATGTATGTAAACGTGTAGCTAGCATAGTATCTTATCCCGGCATAGTTCGTAATTCGAAACGCAGCGAAGTTGTTGTTTGCAGTGTAGATATATTTTTGAAACACTTCTAGGAAAAATGAAATTCTCGAAGTACAGATTCAATCTGCTAAAGTGGTCCTTAAATTGCATTTATGACTTCAAAAATTTCTTAGTAATCAGAACATTTTTGCATGAGACTTGTAAATAAATTAAAGAGAGGGCTGTGGTTCTAATGCAGCTAAGTATATGGAAATATTTATATCACTCTGAAAAAATGTTTCATTTTTCTTAAAGTGAATGATAACAGCAATATTTGCAGCTTCGTTAGCCCTTATGATTTCGATCTGTCAAATTTATAAGACTCATAACAAGACAATTGTAGTGAAAAATCGAAGAGGAAGTAATATAATTTGATGCGCCTTAAAATATGCAATGATTATATTCAAATTCATTTTTATGGAGAAGAGGTCCCTCTCAAATTTATTTGCACCCTCTACTCATCTGATGTACTTTACTTACTAAATTTATATAAAATAAAACAATAATAATAAATTAAAAGGGTTTCACAACATTAGTTTAAATGACTTCAACTTCGTCCTCAAAAAATACATGTATCTGTATGTACATACATACATACATCTGTGTAAATGACGCTACAGCGAAGTTGGCATCAATACAATATAGGATAACATGAATCATTCATTATAACATTTGCAGTCTAAAAATAGGCAGTTCATTGCTTGACGTCATCAAAAACAGATGCCAAGTGACTTCAACTACTGAACTGAAACTTTTGAGCCATCAACGCTTCCATTTTTAATTGAATCCAAATAGTTATAGTCGGTAATGGAATTCTCAAATGAAGTACAACATAACACACTCTCTCTCTCTCCCACAGCATAAATATATAGTATGTACACATATGTATATATACATACATATGTATATTCGTGGTAGTAGAGAAAATATTAGAGACCCAACGAAATACCGCATTGAGGTTGCAGTTACTAGATAAGTATACTTATTCATGCCAACGTTGCTAAATTATAAACAAAATGTAAACATAAGTGTTGAAGTCTGATCCGGGTTGTTTATCAACCTCTGAGCTTTAATAAGCTAGAGTGAGATAGCAGTCGCAGTCGCAGTCGCAGTCGCAGTCGCCGTCGCCGTCATCATCGTAGTCTGTGTTCAGAAGGCGGTAGCTAACATAGTGTTGTCGTCAGGCTCTTCATTCCAGTCTACGTTTTGAACGTTCCACAATTCAACTTCACCACGCCGTGTGTTGAGTTCCTTTCTTTCTTGACCATACTAACATACATATTTGTAAGTGTGCTCGTGCGTGTGTGTGTGTGTGTGTGTGTGTGTGCGTGTGGTGCAGAGTGTGTCGTGTTGTGTTGAACTTTTCATCCCCTAAGTTTTCATTCATAGCGTGAAACATTCCAGTAAGGGAATGTTGTACCGAAACATACATACATATGTACGTAAATATACATATATGTACATACATCTGTTTGTAGCAAATAACACGTAAAAACATTGGAAACATTCGAATGTTTATTACTTAAAACATTCAATTTTCCCCATAGGCAGCATTTTTGTCATTTTATGCAGTTGTTTATTCATCTACATACATACGTCGGGATGTTGCAAGAGACCCAATGACACACATTAATATATGCAGCCGCATGTGTGTGTATGTGTGTGTGTGTGTGAGTGTGTGACTATGTGTGCATTTCGATAGGTCATGAACTGAATTGACCTGAACAAAAACATAACCATCCGCAAGCCATAAAATGCAACACAAATGTAACAAAAATAATTAACATTAAAGCGAAACGTGATAAAAAGTGCAATTAAAAAAAATATATAAATAAAATATAATTATAATTAGTGTTCATTGTACAATCAATATACATGTATAACTAAACGCGCGTGTGTTTTATTCATTTAAATTCCATTTCAATGAAAATAAAAACATATAAATTATATACAATATTAATGAAAATAACCAACAATTAATTCATGCAGCAAATCATCAGCTAATATTTGTGTATATGTATATAAACAATAATAACAATAGCAACAGCAGTTTAAAAAACAAAAGAGACCTTTGCTAAAAAGGAAAACAAAGACACAACAAAAAAGACCACTCTTTGTGAGGTAGTGATAGATCCCGAAACTTAAGACGTCTGGGTCGGTTGGCATACAAAGTCCTCGGACCACCGACGTCGGATAGGATACCACCTCCCCCCTCCCCATCTCGACGGACAGCATAACATTGCCAACAAAAAAAAAAAATAAAATAATAGTAATAAAAAAATAAAAAAAAATCAGTGCAGCCGTCGGCATCCCAATTAAATGTCCAGTTGCCACTATTGTGCCATGCGGACCGCGTGTCACTTCCGACAAATGCGTATTGAGGTTCACCTTGTGTAATATAATTATGGCCGAGCGGTCGTTACAAAAGTATCAGAAATTGGATATAGTGACGGTATGTTGTATATATATATATATATACAAATAAATCATATTCTTAATATTATAAATTTATAATAACAATTTCAATGAAGTCAAAATGAGGTTCAACTGAGGCAACTGTTTCTGTGGCCTAGTAAAGGGTTGCCAAAAAAAGATACAGTCTGTATTTAATGCGTATTATACTATGTATATATATATAGATATTATATATGTATATATATTTATAAAAGTAAACTATATTAATAATAAAAAAATAATATATTCATAAATTTTTCATAATAATTTAAATAATTTCACAATGAGGTTCAACTGAGGCAACTGTAACTCTGGCATAGTAAAGGGTTGCCAAGTTGCAAAAAAAAAAAAAATATACTTCAATATAACCATATTTTAAGTTTTTATTACTGTCTTGGCCACAAGCCCAATAAAATAAGTTGCAGAAATACATGCACATATATCAAATTTGACCTCATAGATGTTGCTGTTGCTTTACTATAAATTTAGAAAAATAAAAAAAAAAAAAAAAAAAAAAAAAAAAAAAAAAATAATGTTGTTTATTAGGTTGGAAGCAGCTCAGGAAGCAGTGCTAGCAGGGCATCAACAGGACTCCTTAGGCGGGGGGCACTTGGGTCGAAAGGGAGCCCATCGCTTAGCTGATAGAATGGGTGGCCCAAAAAAAGAGGAAAACCCACCAGGTGGTGGTCCAACGTCATTGTTTATCCTAACCGAGGATAACCCAATTAGAAAATACACACGATTCATCATTGAATGGCCGCCCTTTGAGTACGCTGTGTTATTGACAATCATTGCCAACTGTGTTGTGTTGGCACTAGAGGAGCACTTACCAGGGAGTGACAAGACAGTATTGGCTCAAAAATTGGTAAGATTCCCCCCCATCAAATATGTCACACAATGAACTTATGCCAATACAATTTCCATTTGAATCTCGATAACGATAACAGGAAAAAACGGAGGCCTATTTTATATGCATTTTCTGTGTAGAAGCATCGCTCAAGATCATTGCCTTAGGGCTTGTTCTGCATAAACACTCCTATCTCAGGAATATTTGGAACATCATGGATTTTTTCGTTGT
This sequence comes from Drosophila quadrilineata, assembly GCA_018150725.1. Taxonomy (NCBI): domain Eukaryota; kingdom Metazoa; phylum Arthropoda; class Insecta; order Diptera; family Drosophilidae; genus Drosophila; species Drosophila quadrilineata. Next base: position 15,932,205 of record JAECWN010000432.1, read on the forward strand.
ATTGACGGGGTAAATATCTAACATGTTTCCAACATACTTGACAATATATTCATTATTTGTGTTTATATATACATATATTTGAAAGAGGTTGCTCTAATTTCATTCTATATTTTTTATAATTATGATATATAAAAAATACTAAAAAAAATACTGAAAGTGTTAATATTGATTTTTCTATGATTTCTTCAGCAAGAATAACTGTATCTATAATTATTTCATTAAGGATTCCATATATACTAACTATGTATAACTGACATCAGTTTTTTCTATAATACCAACATATTTACATATAGAATGTTTGAATCACAAAATCATAGAATTAAGAATGTTTTAAAATACTATATTATATGGATCATAACGAGATCTCTGTGCTAGTCTAGTTTAAAATAGCCATAAAAATGATGTATTTTAAGTGTAAGATATAGTCATATCAATTATACATTATAATACCGACTCTTCCATGGTGGCAATACTAATGACGAACAGTGTCATGACGATATTTGCGGAGGCCAATATTGATGTTGATCTTCGCATGTTGCGATCGTTTCGCGTATTACGACCGCTGAAACTTGTATCCCGAATTCCAAGTAAGATTTCGCTCCCCAGACGAAATATATTCTTAAGTATATACTACTGTATATACTAGGCTAGGTCATATACAACTATATCTATTTATACTTATTAGTATTTAGAGTTCTAGGAGCTAGCTCAATTCACATACATTCACACAATATAGAAACACACATCAAATTGTTTAGAGACTCTCCAGGACTTATATCGGATATATCTCTATTACATTAGCGACTAGTTTACATAGTATATCTATGTACGTACTATATGTATTTCTGTGTCTATACATATATAATCAAATTCCATTCTAGGACTTATTACTATAATATTTGGGGGCAGAAAACGATGTGGGTAGTTGATTTTTAAATTGAATCTATTCTTATTGTTATATTGAAAAATATTCACTTAAATATATTTATATATAGCATTTATCAAAGGCGCATAAAATATTTTAAATACAACAGACATGTATGTATAATATATATAGTGAAAATATCTCCAAGTGGAGTTCACAATTAATTTATAACAAATTTGTATTCATATTTATTTAGCCAATAATAATATAGTATTTTTTTTTTCATACTGATCAGTTATGCTTAGTGAGTTTATAAATTAGTATATTTTTAATAAAAATATAACTCAATTTTAAGTGGATTATTTTTTCCTTCAAATATCTTTTAAAGAACATAAATATTAAATTCGATTAAGTCTAGAAATCGCACAAATATTATTCTAAAAAATTCTAGTTTTATTGTAGACCAACAGGGTAACTAATCTAGACTATCAGGGTTGTTCTCGATTCCGGAACCGATCGAAATGTGCGGAATTGAGAACAGTTCTGTATATATATATATATAGATATATATTTACATACAAATATATGTACTACAAATTGTATTCATTTCAATGTGTAGTTTAATATGATTATTCATAACTGATTTCATTCGAAAATAGGAATCATCACATCAAAATAATTTTAAAAAAAAAAAATTAAAAATACAAAATCAAAATAATTATTATGGCACAAAGTATAATTTCATATTATTTGCTAGTTAATTATCAAATTATCGGTTATTTATTGTTTTATTCATTTTATTTGGTAGTCTGACATTGTGTAGTCCTTTCGTATATATATCATAGAAATATAGTGATTTTGTCAGTTATATCATTACATTCTATATATTGCTAATAAATTGCTCGTCTGTTTCGATCGATTAACGTCTGCAAACAGATTCGTGACACTGTACCCAAATTTGGGGCCCGAGGTAGACCTAAGAACACTTAGAGCCATTCGTGTGCTACGGCCCCTAAAATTAGTGTCTGGAATTCCTAGTGAGTAGTACTTTCTTAGTTTAAGTTGTCAATTCGAATTAGCGAATTCAATGCTAGTATTTAGCTCTATACGCTTTGCATGATTAATATTTATAAATATCCTATGCATTTTGTAGTCTTACATACATACATACTTACATACATCACTGTGATCAGCTAGTTATTAGAGTTTGAGTTTTTGAAACCACAAAAATATAAATAGTATAGTTCGATTCGGAGTATGTATGTATGTAATAATGTAGTTGGATTCTGAACTCAATTTGAATAACTTACTAATACATATAATATTTTGTACTATTCCCCTAAATGCATTACCTGAAACTGCGATATCCGAAATATATATATGTATATATATATATACAGGTTTACAAGTAGTTTTAAAATCTATAATCAAGGCGATGGCACCTTTACTGCAAATCGGTCTCTTGGTGTTGTTTGCAATCGTAATATTTGCAATCATTGGACTCGAGTTTTATTCGGGCACACTGCATAAGACTTGTTATAGCTTAGAAGATCCAAGTAAATATCACTTTTCCAAATATCCAAAACCAAAAAAAAAAAGCATTATCTTTATATATATCATTTTTGTTGTAATCTAGACAAACTAGTGAAGGAAGGTGAATCGGAGACGCCCTGCAATTCGGATAGTTCGGGAGGCTCCTTTGTATGTAATAGTACGACGAGTATGTGTCTGGATAAATGGGAAGGACCAAATCAAGGCATAACAAGTTTTGATAATATTGGGTTTGCCATGCTAACGGTATTCCAATGCATTACAATGGAAGGCTGGACGGCCATACTATATTGGGTATGCAAGCACATCATATATCTTATGACACGATATAGAAAATCTAAACCGATATCAAGCATTTGATAATCTATATTGTTTTTCTTTTCACAGACCAATGACGCATTAGGTTCAACATTTAATTGGATATATTTCGTGCCTCTTATAGTTATAGGCTCATTTTTTATGCTCAATTTAGTTCTTGGTGTTTTGAGTGGGTAAGTTCATCAAAAACATATTCAAACATTCAAAAAATAAAAAAAATTTATACAAGATTGGTTACATATTATTTGTATAAAGCGTAACCTTAACCGATTTAAACTAACTTCAATTGGATATTTACGGAAGAGCGAAAAATTTGTAAATGAAATATTACTATTTTTGGAAATAATTTCGAATCATTAAAATTCGTTAATTGAATGATTGATCTTCATGTACCATATTCATGTACTATTTTAGGATGATCCTACGGGAACTACTGTATGCTTTGGTTTAATACCTATGTACATACGGATGAATCCTTCAAAAATACAATAACAAAACATATGTAATACAATTGGTGTTCCATATAGTTTATATAACAGACTTCTATATAGCAGAAGATCTGAAGAATATCCAAAATTGTGAAATATATTTGCATCATATGCGACTAATTATTATTTCTTATTTTATGAGCATTTGTTAGATGTATTATGATTTTTGATTAAATATGTTGTATTCTTGAAAATTCAGAGAGTTTTCAAACGAGCGAAACCGTGTCGAGCGTCGCATGGAATTTCAAAAATGCCGATTTCGTGCCATGTTTCAAACAGCAATGGTCTCATATCTTGATTGGATAACGCAAGCAGGTTTTTAACTATGAACATATAAAAAAAAACTAGCGAATGCAAACCCAGCAAATTTTGCCACAACCGTTAATAATCAAACACATATTGGCTAACCGATAACACACATATATATATATATATATATATATATATATATATATATATATATATATATATATATATAGTATTTATATACATATATATATATATACTATATCCAATACCGAAACCCAACCAAATCGTACCATTGTATCGTACTGTGCCGTTCAATATCCTTATACTTATAGTACTCATACGACTTCCAGATGAGATCTTGTACCCAACCCACATAGCTCCAGAGTATACTATATACATATCTATATACATATGTATATGTATTTATACATATGTATAGAATAAATACTATATATACTCACTATATTAAAACTGATACTGGCAAAGTGCATTTCAGAAAACATTCCAAACTCATTCCCTAATCCTTAAAACATTCGTACATCGGATAACATATAGACATACATACATATATATACTCGTGCATACTGACGTATGGTATGCATATACTATATATATTTACCATGTATGTATGTATGTACTCTGCTAAGACTGAATGTACAAATAGTGTTTATGTGCGAATGATATGCCCGTTCCTTTGCAAAATAATTTATAATATAATAAAAACAAAACAAAAAACTATAACCAATATTAAATAGAATCGCAATACTTTCAATTTCCTAAAACAAACAAACTTTGGCCAACATGCAACTACTTCTTTATACATATATGTAATGCTACATACTAATTCGTATGATAAGGACCATTATCATACAACATACATATATATATATAGTATATATACTCCCACTAATTTACAAATTTACTGCGTTACAAAGTACTCCTCCTACATAGCAACCCATTTATAGCGGCTATATATTACTATGTTAAACTCCAACTGCGAAACTAACTAGAATAATGCAAACAACTTATCTATCAATATCTAAATCTATATATCTATATAATGCCTATAACAACCTAGTCCCTCTCTTCAACCAAATGATGTTCAACAAACAATGTTCTATTACACTTGTTAACCATGCTGTTATCGTGTGCTTGTACTTTCATACATCCAAATAAATATTACTATATTGACCTATGCCCACCCCGTAAATAATATTATCAATTAACCAATAAAAATACAAGAATGAGTATGATAACTAGCGGCCTCTTCTATGTATGCGTATACAACAGTGTTGTGGCAAGCTCCTAGCAGCGTTCCTTATAATTCACAACTAGTTATTGCTTGCGACTGCACTAATGTATACGCGAGAATATGAGAATAAAAGAGAAGAGAAAAATGCATTAAGAGTATGCCCACAACATATATATAGATAGTTGAAAATTGAATTCAATATTAACACAGTGCACATTTGAACATTGAATTGTTGTTCTGTTTTAATTTCGTTATGACATTCTCATTGTCATACATAATTTTGTCCATTTTTATAATAAATTGATCGACAGTCATTTCAATACGCAAAATGAATTCATCAAATACAATAGGATGGTTGGATCAGACTTTCAAAAATGCCAGACTTTCTGCCAGAATTTCTGCTCTCATATCAAATCTTATTCAATTGTAATTTAAAATTTCTACTAGTCTGTAATTAAGTAATGTATAAATAAAATTGTTTATACATATGTATGTATTGTACATGACTGCTATATATTCATGTTTATATTTTTGATACAGGTAACTTCTACATACATACACATACATACATGCATATATTGAATATTCGAGTATTCACTTTACATAAACATGCGTACATACTTAAAAACTGGTTGATTTGTTGTTTCCCGAGTTTTTTGGTTGGTTTATCATATTCTATTTAATTATTCTTTGTAGTGAATTCGCAAAAGAACGAGAAAAAGTAGAAAATAGACAAGAGTTTCTTAAACTTAGAAGGCAGCAGCAACTAGAAAGAGAGTTAAACGGCTATGTTGAATGGATTTGTAAAGCTGGTATAGTATTTATCCCCTATTTATATATAAATATTAATGAAACACATTCACATACTAATATACAAATATCAATTTATATATATTAATAGTTAATTGTTATGCATACATGATTATGAATACAAACATAAACACTACATTATCTTATCTACAAATGCTTGACATATATTCATATGTATATATGTATGTATGTATATAATAGAAATGTTGGTTATATGGAACCCCCGTAACTCCCCAAAAAAGATCAAGTCATATATATATGTATATATACATATATATAACCAATATTTCGCATACATCATACAGCTCTTGACGAACATAGACATACATACCTACATATGTATCTATATAATAATTTGCAACACTTTTTGTGGCACTTCATTTTGTTTGTTAGTTAAGCGCCCTTATCCTTTAGTTCAACATACTAACTTAGCATGTACATCAGTACTGCTATATGTACATATCACAAACATATACATACATATTCCACATACAATGAAACACAGATTCCTAAACGAAATTACAAAAATATGATTTCAAACAATATCCAAATCATTCCCACTCTACTCATGTGTATAGTCACGCTTATCCTTTCTTAACTAATTTGATCCTTTGCGAATATGCATATACATATGTATATATATGTATATGTGGTATAATATGACAATCTATTTGTCTCAATCTCAATCATAAAATTTTAGAGGAGGTCATCTTAGCCGAAGAGCGCACAACAGAAGAGGAGAAAATGCATATAATGGAAGGTTTGTGGGCAATTCATCAACTTTTGTTTTTTTTTTCTTTTTTCAAAAAAATTTAAAAAATTATCTATCTGTTTTTAGCACGACGTCGAAATGCAGCGAAAAGAAAAAAACTGAAAAGTTTGGGAAAATCGAAATCAACAGATACAGAAGAGGAAGAAGCCGAGGAGGACTATGGTGATGATGGTAAGTTTTTGTCAAATGAATTTTCAAATATTTGAAAAATATATCAAACTAAAAAAATGTAAGAAAAAAAAAAATAAATAAAAAGTGTTTGCTTATTAAGTATGTTATATAACTGAAATTGCATGTTATGTATTTTTCTGTATATTGAGAAATGTTTGTCCTACCCCAAGAACAAACAACAAATTTAAAATAAGACTATTAAATATTATAATAATTATATGCATATATGGATGGTTTGCATACAGAACGAATGTCTTGAATTCCAATTAATTCTGAATTCCTTTATATTTATTTAATTTTTTATTTTCAAACTCAACAAATACGAAAATTCTGTAACTTTTACATTGAATATACATATTCTATTCAAAAATGTGTAAGTAACTTACAACAATTATCGATTAAAATATAACTGTTGATTATAACTAATTTCACAATGTCGTACCGCATACAGTATAAACTAATTAATTATTGTTTTTGTTCTGTTTTTTTTTTAAATTAATTATTTTAACTAATTTATAGATTCATAAGACTAGAATACGCGGTGTTGTTCTCATAGATAATCAAACCAAGCAATGATGATTTCAACAATTATTGATATACCTTCATACATTCCAACATGCATACATATAGTACATGTACATCATTCATCATATGTATATCAATGAAGTGCACTTAATTAACGAAAAGTAATTACGATAATTATTCCCATGCTATAGTCAAATGTCCTACAAAAGTGTCCTGTAACTTGTCTACATACATAAGTATCTGTGGAAAATCCAAGTATATATACTATAGTATCATATCACGCACAATGAATATATAATCAGGACTGTTCTCAATTTCGAATCCGCACGAAACGTGTGGTTTTGGTATTGGTAAATCCGCACTTTTCGTTCGCTTTCGGTATTGAGAACTGGCCTAAAAAATTTGACAACATTTTGTTATTATTTCGTAATTTCAAGAGTAGGAGAAGAAGATATTTTTTAAATAGATCCGTTCAAATCTCGCTTATAACGAGCATATAACTCGATCAATTCTAATATTGTTTATTTTTTTTAAATTTAATTTTGAAATTAATTTTTTTTTTAAATACAACGTAATATTTTAGATACAGTTATGATAAAAGCTAAATAACTTGAAAAAGCGACAATTACAAAATTAAATCGCACAAATCAATTCGAATAAAAGTTGTAAAATGTTATAAAGATACGATTCCATATTTTGTCATAAATTGTAAATGTATGTATTTTTAGATATCTGACATTGTGTAATACTTTCGATTCGCTTTCACATGATCTATAGAACTGAAGACTTGTAATTCAAATGCAGACTAGCTAAAAATACTTGTCAAACCAAATGAAATAATTGTAATTGCAATTTTTAAAAATTTTTGAGATGCATTTTTGAAATATATATATATATATTTGTTTGTATGTTGTAATTCTTAACAGGTTATCTGAAAACTCGGTCAAAACCTCAAGGCAGTTGCACTGGATTCTGGCGAGCTGAAAAGAGATTTCGTTTCTGGATTCGACATACAGTGAAAACACAGTGGTTCTATTGGTTTGTCATAGTGCTGGTGTTTCTCAACACTGTTTGCGTCGCTGTCGAACACTATGGCCAACCTACATTCCTAACTGAGTTTCTGTGTAAGTATCATCGGGAGAGACGATGAATGATGTTGAAATAAGCACAGAATAATTATACTTACTATCGAAAATTTACAGATTATGCAGAGTTCATATTCCTAGGACTATTCATGTCGGAAATGTTCATCAAGATGTATGCGCTGGGACCCCGCATCTACTTCGAGTCATCGTTTAACCGTTTTGATTGTGTCGTCATTAGTGGTTCGATATTCGAAGTGATCTGGTCCGAAGTGAAGGGTGGCTCCTTCGGCCTATCCGTGCTCCGTGCACTGCGATTGTTGCGCATCTTTAAGGTCACCAAATATTGGTCATCGTTGCGCAATCTAGTAATTTCATTGCTGAACTCAATGAGATCCATTATCTCGCTGCTGTTCCTGCTCTTCTTGTTCATATTGATATTTGCATTGCTCGGCATGCAGCTCTTCGGTGGGCAATTTAATTTGCCTGGAGGGACGCCAGAGACAAATTTTAACACCTTCCCCATAGCACTATTAACCGTATTTCAAATCTTGACCGGAGAAGATTGGAATGAAGTTATGTATCAGGGTATTATATCGCAAGGTGGTGCCAAAACAGGAATGATTTACTCTATGTAAGTTTTACTTTTCTCTCTATTTTGTTTTTTGTCTTTGTTTTTTTCTTCTATTCTATTACTCTTTTACATTTACATTTATGTACATTTTTATACATTTTAATTTTTCAATTTTGTTTATTGTATATGTATATGTATGTACTCCTCTTAGTTTTGATTATTTTGATTATTGAATAATTTTGTCGTAATATAGAGACAAGTAGTTAGAACATCTATCTATCTATCTATCTGTGCCATTGAAGACCATTGAAGATCCCTTTCATCTGTAAGAGAGCTTCGGAATATTGATTTTGTAATTTGTTAGAGCCCTGGCTTCAGAAGAGAAGAGTTGCCCAATTAATTGGTTGAAATTGCCCAATATACGATATACAATTGGTGGAAATGTCTATCGATAAGTCGAAGAAATAGGTTCCATTCATTTGAGATGGAATCCATTGAACGTCGAACCATTAATGTGTCTATCAATCAACCACGAAAATCCAGAACGTTTTCAGTTTTGGTTTCACAATACACCCATCCGTATATGTGTGTGTATTTGGACTTTGAAGCTTGAAGAATTTGTCCCCACATGATATTTGGTGGTGCAGGAATTCTACAAGCCAAGTCCATCAGTCATATCCACCCATTATCCATCAAATCCATCTAATCGGGTGCTCTCTGCGACTATTGCTAATATCTATTGCCTAGTATTCTCGCATTAACGTAAGTGCTCTGCTATAGCAAGACAAACATACATATACATATATCCCTGTTAACTGATTTCTATTACTATATCTTTTGCAGCTCGCTCTCTCTCGCTCGCTCACTCTCTCACTTTCTAACTCTGTCTAACACTTATCTAGTCCTTTCTAATTCATGTTTTATTTCCAAGCAGATAATTGTATTAGCAGTAGTTTTAATAATGCGATAGGAAACTATTTGTTTTATTATCATTTGCCAAAAATTTGATTCAAATTCGGTAATTTCATAGTATGCTCAGAATGTAATCAGATTGAAAACAACACCTTGCTTCGCATGCGGCGCTTATAATTCGCAACTGGTTTTTACCTGCTTGAATTGAAGCGTTGAAATTTGTGAAGCAACTGTGTTGTGCAGATCTAGAGCTAGTAAAAACCAAATTTTAAATATTCTGCTTATTTATATATTCTGATGCAGGATATACTTATGTACATATGTATATACGAAATGCTGAGGACAGGAAACTAGTTCCAATTTTTTTTTTTGTTGAATAACATTAAGAACTCATAAATGTAAATGAAAACTTTTAGCAAAGCATTTTGGATAAAATTGACCGGATTGCTATTCCTTCAACAGATACTTTATCGTTTTGGTACTCTTCGGTAATTATACACTTTTAAATGTGTTCTTGGCTATCGCCGTCGATAATTTGGCGAATGCCCAAGAACTTACAGCAGCCGAAGAGGAACAAGTCGAAGAGGATAAAGAGAAACAACTGCAGGAGCTGGAAAAGGAGATGGAGGCACTGCAAGGAGACGGCGTCCATCTGGAGAATGGCGATGGTACGGTGGTAATCAGTAAAGGCAAAGGCAAAAAGAAGGTCGAAGAGAAAAAGGAGGAGGAGGAAGTCACTGATGGGCCCAAACCAATGTTGCCATACTCATCAATGTTTATACTATCACCAACGAATCCGTAAATATACCCATTTTCCATATCTATATCTATATATGTACATTCTTAAATCGATATATTTAATAAGTTGGGAGATCAAAAATTCTATATAATTACGAAAATGGGTTTTTATGCAATAAAGTTAGAGCTAGATTTCCATACATAATCGAATTTCTTTCCAGCATAACATAACATAATATATGAAGCGATCTTAGCTAGATTTATCATATGGGCCTGCATAATTTTGAAATGATTATACAAATACATGCTATATACTATACTATATATGTTTGGGGGAGGGTAATACTAATGTTTTTATTAAAGCTTCAGACAGGTACCAGTTTCAGATACATTATCTGGGCTCCGCTTAAACAATGTCTTCTACTTATACATATATAGTTCATAATGATAATCATATAATAATAATAATAATAATAATTTGAAAGATTTAACAAATTTACTAACTACTACTTTTCAATTTGTTCTTTTACTTATCTTTTTTGATTCATAACAATTTTGTGTTTTAACACTACAATGAACAAATCAATTACCTAATTGAATCAATCAATGATCAATCATAAATGCTTGTAAATATTTGCACAACAAAAAACAAAAAACTAAAAACAAACAAAAATAACAACCAATCTCAATCGCAACGACTGCAATAATTGATAACTATGTCAATCAAATGAAATATATCAATCATCATCAATCATCTGAGAAATTGCAAATTCATCATTTTAAAACTCATCATCACTTTGAACGACAACAACAACAACCACATTGACAACAACTACAATCAACCAAAAAATTTAACAAAATTATCAAAAAAAAAAAAAAAAAAAAATCGTCACAAAATTATCATCTATATAACAATCAATCTATATATATATATATTAAAAACAAAAAAAACAAAATTGGAATACATACAACATGAAATTGAAATGCAACTAAAACGGATGCCAAATCAATCAAAACCAATACCAATCGAATATCAACATCAATCAAACAAAAACAAATTAAATCAAATTCAATTCAATTCAATCAAATTCAAATAATACAATTTGAATAACGCATTCAACTGTATTGAAAATTCAAAAAAAATATATATACTGCGAAATACTGAAAAAATGTGGATTATTGATTATAATGATTGTAAATGAACCGAAATACCGACATTTACATATATATATATATATATATATATATACAATTTATACAGAATACGACGTGGTGCGCATTGGGTGGTTAATTTACCATATTTTGATTTCTTCATAATGGTCGTCATCTCAATGTCATCAATAGCATTAGCATGCGAAGATCCAGTCCGTGAGAATTCGAGGCGTAACGAGATCTTGAATTACTTTGATTATGCATTTACCGGCGTATTCACGATAGAAATGTTGCTGAAAATTGTAGACTTGGGTGTGATACTACATCCTGGCAGCTATTTAAGAGAATTCTGGAATATTATGGATGCTGTGGTCGTTATATGCGCTGCTGTTAGTTTCGGTTTCGATATGAGCGGTAGCAGCGCTGGACAAAATTTATCAACAATTAAATCGCTGCGCGTATTGCGCGTATTGCGTCCACTCAAAACCATTAAACGTGTTCCAAAATTGAAGGCGGTCTTCGATTGCGTCGTGAACTCATTGAAAAATGTTGTTAACATTCTAATCGTGTACATATTGTTTCAATTTATATTTTCTGTTATTGGTGTACAATTGTTCAATGGAAAATTTTTTTATTGTACGGACGAAAGTAAACATACTTCCGAAGAGTGCCAGTAAGTAAAAATTTCAATAAATTATTTCTTGGTTTACCTTTATCTCAAATTTATGCGCTAATTTTTTTTTTTGTTTTTGTTTTTGTATGAAATATATATAATTTTGTATTATTTCTAATGTAATTTTGTATTTACATATATGATTCGCTTGATTTTGATAAATGGTTTCTTGGTTTCATAGAGATAATCCCCATACCCCCAAAACTGATTCTTCTAGATGCGTTACACACTCATACATATATACACATATATATATATATATATATATATATATATAAATCTCAATCAAATTAAAAATCTTATGTATATGTATAAATATGTGCATATGTATGTATAACTATATTTATATATATAGCTCTAAACCATCGCATCACTTTCGTTCTCGTTCTCGTTCTCAATCTATATCTCAAATGCTGTCTATATATTTGTCAATGTCTCTGTCTCTGTCTATAACTGTCTCTATCTCTCCCTAACTAACTCTCTGTTTTTGTATAAATATGTATATGTATGTCAAAATGCTGTATGTAATTACGATTTCTTTTTGAACATACATACATATGTACATGCCTATCCTGTATACAGTTACCCACAAGATATATAATATTATTTGGATTCGAAGTTCATTCAGTTCATTCAGCAGTTCAACAGCTTTATCAATAATTTAATTAACAACTAGATTTGATGCTTTACTATCTATCTATATAGAGTATATAAACGAGTCTTTACAGACTTCTCTGAAGTGTCTACAAATTCATGGCCAATTTTTACTACTCTCTTCTACAGATACCTTTATTTTCTTTCTCTTCATCTTTTTTTTGAGTAATATCTGAAAAATCAGAAAAAGAGTTTCTTAAATGTTAGAGAGGGAATTTTGAAAGTAATATCAAACATTAGTATGAATATATTATCTATAATGAGATGGCGATGATGACAGTCCCCCTTCCCGAAATAACATATAATGAATGTTGCATCAATTTTGATCTTGTCCCACATATCAAACTTGTCTATCTGTACCGATTTGTAATTTATGGTTTATCATTTCGTTTGTTGAGTTGTATCATCATTATTTTTGTTGTATCTTTTTTCTTTTCAAAGAAAACAAAAAAGGTGCACTGATTCTACAGAATGTAAGAGTAGCATTTTAAAGTTTCTCGCCCAGTTTTTCTTGCCTGATTTGCCTAAAAAACAATCACGCAAGTAAACGGGCCAAAAACGAAAATTCAATACAAAAAATCTAACAAAAATCATTAAAAAATATATAACAACATATTCAAATAAAATCGATCCAAGAATCCAAAAAAAAAAAAATAAGAAAAAATTCCATAATGGCGGAAGAATGCTAAACATAAAATAAAACTAAACAGAATCGAAAAAAAAAAAAACATATAATGCTTAAAATTATAATGAATCCTATATGACAAATCAACAAAATATCCTCGTCCGAGTGTGCCAAGAGATAGTACAGTATTGAAATACTATTTTTTTGTTTCTATTTATTTCAAAAAGTAATGCAGGGCATTAACTGACAACTGAAAACATTTATGATTTTTCCCTATATTTATATTTGTAGTAATAATCCGTTTTCCAATTCGCACCTCTATTCGTCTATATAAAATCATATGAATTTATGTTGTAACTGTGTTGTCTTCTACACTAATAATTTATACAAAAAAAAAGAAAAACGTGCCATATATTTATTTACACGAATCCAAATTCCAAATTTCAAAACTCAAAAAAAAAACAAATATTTCAAATAATATATACATTTACTATATGTGAAAGTGTCGTACGCGCTTAGCATGTACATAACCGTTTCCTGTTTCCGTTTCCGTTTCCGTTTCAATATCTGTTTCCAAATGCGTTACCTTATCATTTGTTTTCAACTGTACAATTGGGTATTTTTGCAATACCAAAGAGTCCATATTACTGCCAGAAGATTTCTTAATAAGTCTGTATACGCGTGTACACAATATACTATTACAGTTAGCCTGAGGGACTTCATGCATACCGATATTACTTTACCTATCCAATATCTATATTCACATATATATGTTTTTTAAAAAACAAATATCTCTTCTCTACGCTATTGTATTTTCATCTATTGCATTTTCTACTTAATACTAATATCAATACTCTCCAATTGTGGTAATCTCAAATGTGTTTTCAATATTTTCGAATATTTTCGAGTATTTCATTTCTCTGACTATCTAAATATTTCAAGAATCCGGAGACAAACTTTAAAATCATATACATAGATGATTGCCAGTTCCAAAATCATATATTTCATTTAATATAAATAATAATTATCAGCTCTTTCTTACTTTTATTATAATTAGTAGTATTAGTATTTTTTTTAAACATTTCTAATTAGTCTGACTTTTGATAATTGGCAACACATACAATATATTTATATATATATATATGTTTTTACATATATATATTCTCAGAAAACTCATCGTGATGAGTTCTTGCACTCGACTTGAGTGTACCAATACAATACAAAAACTGAAGTCAAAAAAAAAAAAAAAATAATAATAATTCACAAAAATATATATATTGACTAAAGTTTAAAATCGAATTGAAAAGGAATATGACATCGTATCAGCGCGTATGTTACACTCAACGTAATGAGAAGTATAGACGTTAACAAAATTAGATACAATACTGCAAAAGTAAGGGTATCATTTTGTTTCAACTGTTTGGCCTTCGTATGCAATAACTATGAAAACTGCTACCGAATTGAAATCTCTTGAATTTGAAAAGTATATACAAATTTTCTCAAAAATCATTTCGATACCATTGATGACAATCACAACTTCAACCACCATCACATTTTGCAATACAGCCGAAATATCTTTCATTTTTGAACAGCTCTTTGAGATCTTGAGGCTTGTATTATCATTCGCAAACATGTAGTAGATACATCCTTCATATAGCGAAGACACTATCCATCAGAGTATAATATACATATTGAGCTCATCAGCACAGCGCTGCCTTGTTACACATCGCCGAACGAACAACATGCCGAACAAAGCCGAACAAAGCCGAACAGTAGCCGAACACTTTAAGCTTGGGAATTTTTGTCAGAATTATGCACAAGATGCTTTACTTCATATTCACATTCACACACTGTTACTGTTGTTACTGTTATTCAGAAATAATTTTGAGATTTCAACATACATACATGTGTTGTTCATCTATGTAATTGTTTAGGAGATATAGCATAATTTACATAAGTATCTATAATTCAAGCTAAATATTTGTGTCTCCATGTTCTGTTGTAATGTTGTGTTTTTTTTTTCTATTTTTTGTTGGGAATGGGTTTTCGAACATTTCGTTTATTGTTGTACGGTCCGTGATTGTGCAGTTTTGATTTATGTTGAACTAGGACAACAGTAAAGTCAATCAATTGTACAAATATACAAAACTGCATATTCCATATCTCAACTGACTTTCAAACATATCTACCATACCAACATATTTAGTATTTATTTACCTACGTACATCGCTTTCATACTGCAAAAATATAAATGTATTGAAATTCCCATTTTTCAATTCGATTAAGTGTGCAATATTTACTTGAACAAAACTTTGAGATAAATTTTTAAAATTAAAAAAGCTTTCCTGTTTTTTGTTTTTTGTTTTTTTTTGTGGTGTATACTCAATGGTGTGCATATATACAATCAATCACTATAAGTAGATATCACATATTTTGTGCTGCATTTAACAAATTTTTTTAAAATATTTTTCAAATATTATGTGTATACTTTGAAAAACGAAACAATTATTATGAAACATTTTCTTTTTGAATAGCCAAATACTGTTGCCAAAATAAACAGATAATTTTTTATTTTGATATGTTCGTTTTATAATAAATTTCTGTTCAACTTTAGTAATTGCATATTTATTTTTTAAAAAATTTCTTTGGCTTTTTGCATTGCATTTAAAAAATAAAAAAATACTGAAATTCTGAAATTTAATTGTTTTCAAATAATAATAATAACAAAATATGATCATCACAATACAAACACAAACAATTCACAATTCAAATTACAAAAAAAAAAAAACAAAAATGCAACCATATCCTATGAATGAAATCAACACCTCAATTCGCGATCTCGAAGGGGATCGTATTTCAAATACGAGGAGGACGAGTTGCTGCCCAGACAGGAGAGGCGCGTCTGGAAGCCCCGTAGCTTCCACTACGATAACGTCGCCGCCGCCATGTTGACACTGTTCGCCGTGCAGACCGGCGAGGGATGGCCACAGTAAGCAATTTGCCTGTTGTGAAACATATCATATACTACAAATACCTATACATACATCCAAATCCAAATATAAAATATAATCTATCCATATATTGTACGATATACGATATACGATATACGATATATATGTACATGACAAGTTTTGTATATAAGAAATTGCAAATAATATAATGAAAAACGTATGCATCTTTTTTTTGTTTGTTTTCATTTTCAATTGAACTATGATTACCATGACACAACATCATCAACAACAACAACAACAACAACAACAACAAATAGAGTCTTGCAACACTCAATGGCTGCCACTTATGAAGATAGGGGTCCAATCCAAAATTTCCGGATCGAAATGTCCATCTTTTATATAGTATATTTTATTGTATTTCCATTCTTCTTCGTCAACATATTCGTCGCCTTGATTATCATAACATTTCAAGAGCAGGGCGAAGCTGAATTGCAAGATGGTGAAATTGACAAAAATCAGGTGAGCTCAGCTAACAACAACAACCACAGAATCATTTACGAATGATACCTAAAAATAAATACCCACAAAACAAAAAAAAAATACTCCAAAAATACTAAACAAAATCAAAACAGACAAAGCAAAGCTAACAACCTAAACAAAAAAAAACAAATTTCTTTAATTGTATAAATTATATAAAGTAAAGATCTTATGTGTGTGTGTGTGTGTTAGTTTGTGTGTAATATATAATAATATTACTTGCTCGTAATACCGATAGTCGTATATACATAGCTAGTTCCATATGCACGTATATGTATTTCCCAACACTGGTCAGGATATGGAAGCAACCTTAGCTTCGTTATGTGTTCATCTCTGTCTTAAAAACCATAACTATATTAAGCTATCTCTCTCTCTCTCTCTCTCTCCCTGTCTCTGTCTCTCTAACTATCTCCCTCTCTGTGTCTATATGTATTACACACATACACATGCACACGACACACACACACACACACACACACACACACACACACGTATATAAACAGATAGACACACAAAAACCCCCCATGCCTTTCAACATCTATAGTATCTAAGATATTCCTCTGCTTGGAGGCTTCCAAAATACCAATAGTTGTAGTTAAATGCTATCTTTAACTAAATATGTATCATATTTAAATGAATACGTCCATATAGTTTTCTTTTTTTTGTTGATTTTGAAACAAAGTGTTCGATACATTCCTAGAGTTAATAGAGTCCATCTAGTACACCCCCATTGCTTTCCCAGCAACTTTACATACTTACTATATATTTATAGTGGAGAATAAAAACCATAGTATGTTCTCAAAATATATGTACATGCATATATTTTAGCAGTGTTTATTATAGTGATATCAGTGATATCTTGTCATATAAAGATTGTACATTTTCCGGAAAGTAGAGATATTTCATAATATTTGCGATAGTCCTTAAATATTCAATTTTGAATATTTAATGGTTTTTATCGTTCGACTTTAACGTTGTTGCCAAAAAAAAAATTTAATATCTATATATAGATATATATACGGGATTCCAAACTTGGATTGTAAGTATAACATAAATCTATGCAGCAAACTCATAACAAACAAATAAATTAGTTTAAATATCTATATTCTACATGAATTTTATCTGAGAATTGAATTGAATATTTCTCAACTTCAATAATTTCTATTTCGTAACCAATCTAATTATATACATACAATAATTAGTTTCAAAAATCTAGTGATCTAATCTTTTGCACTCAAAATCGCAATTTTCAAATTGGACTCAATTCGAAAATAATTCGAAAATCTTTTCATTTTTGTTTTTGTGATACAAATCTTTTGCTAAAAAGTCTCTCTGGAAAATATACTGAAGGCAATATTAATTTGTTTTTGTTTTTTGTGAATTTAATTTTCGGTTTATCTTGATCAGTAGCTGTACTATATACATATCTGCCAGTATGAAAAATTTTTTCACTAATTTAAACTTTCATTATCTCTGCAACTTTTGCTTCTTGAATCGAAATTTGTTGTAAATGATATTAAATTATATATATGTATGTATGTTAACTGTGTAGTTTCCAATACTGTATGCATATGTAAATCTTTGCCTCTTTGCCCCGTCACATGTCGGAAGATAGCTCTAACATGATGTGATGAATTATTTCGATGATCTTTATGGAAGAAAGTATTAAAAGGCGCTTTGAATCCATTTTATATTCCTCTAGAAATCCTGCATTGACTTTACAATCGGAGCTCGGCCACTGGAACGATATATGCCTAAAAATCGGAATACTTTCAAATATAAAGTTTGGCGCATTGTTGTGTCAACACCATTCGAATACTTCATAATGATGTTAATTGTGTTCAATACGTTGCTATTGATGATGAAGGTACATTTTTTTAATCTCTTTCTTAAATTTTTTTTTTTTTATAATTAACACTGAAGATTAGCAATTCGAAATTTAGAGTCGTAGGTCTCTTTTGGGGTCTCAAAATTTCAAATTCTGATTGGAAAATTTTTATTAAATTAACTTCAGTGGAAATATTTTCAATTATAGGTTATATTTTGGGTGAATTAAAGTGACTTTTTAAAATAATTACATAAAAAATATTTTACATTTTTCGTTCAGAAGAAAAATAGTTTATGAAAATATAATAATAATGAATAGAATGATGAATAGTAAACATCTGTCCAGCTACACTCCTACACAACATATAAATTTCAAATTATATATACATTACCTGGGCTCTTCTCGATTCCGAGGTACCGTTTTCAGATTAGGAATTGAGAACAGGCCAGTATATATACATTATATTTATTATTTCAAACTGAAGATTAATTTAATGTGACGCTTTGTTTTTGCTGTATTCTGAAGTATACTGTATTTGTGCGAAGTTTCATATATTTTTGGGCAGACCGGTTTGAAATTATCTTTCATGATTTAAATTATAATCCCGTTAAATTAAATTAATGCATATAATTAGGCTGAGTGCAGTTGTCCTTTTGTTTTGCTTACAATACGTAAATTGAAATTGTTATACAAAATTTCTCTCGAAT
This sequence comes from Drosophila quadrilineata, assembly GCA_018150725.1. Lineage (NCBI taxonomy): Eukaryota > Metazoa > Arthropoda > Insecta > Diptera > Drosophilidae > Drosophila > Drosophila quadrilineata. The sequence goes on from JAECWN010000432.1 coordinate 15,951,639, forward strand.
ATGCAATAATCCATGTCTTGTATTTAAGCCCAACTAATGCTAATTGCTTTCACACAATTAAACAATTATGAAATTTAAAAAATTTATAAAAACAAATAATTAGCATGCCCTTTACATTTACTATACTAATCAAACATATACTATGGTGCGCATAATAAGTAAGTAGGCCAATATCAAATAATGTGCTGTAATTTATACAAAATTATATTATTTTGAAAATAGTCCTTCGTCAATAAAATGCTTTATATGTTCTCAAGTAAATTTTCAATGAAATGTTGTTTAATAGGATACACAAAAATCGAAGTGAATTAGTAACTTGCAACTAGTTTTGTAATCAATTAAATATATATTAAGGTAAAGTTATATATAATATCGAATATTGAGCAACGATTTTTGAAACAAGATTCAATTTGATGACAACCCTAAAATGTAATTAAAATGTAATGATTCAAATTTCTGAATTTGACTTTATCTTAAATGATTAGTGTCAACTTTTTATTAACCAATCCATTAAAATTAATAAAAAATAATACAGAGTTCTCCTACCATCATAAAGATATTTTAAATTAATATGATTCAAATTTTGAGAAATATTTTTTTTCTTTGGTATTAAGTACATTATTTAAAGTGTCATCAATTCATTTAACTTTGTTGATTTTTTTTAATTCGATTTGATTATTTAGAAACTTCATAACATATTCAATTTATATTCAACAAATTCTACACTTCTTCTTACTTATATTACGCTCCAAACATAAAACACATACGAATTCTATAATATTATTAATTAACTCAGAATAAATTGTAATTTTTATTCGGGGTTTTCGGGTTCAGGTTTTCATATATACATATTATTATAAATTACAACGAAATGTTTACTTATTACACTAATAATTAGAAAAGATAGGAAAAAAAAAACAGATACTGTTCGAGGTAGTTTAGGAGGCTACTTTTTAAATTAAAAGAAACTAATTTTAACAATCTAAATATGAAAATCTTAACAGTATCATAATCAAGGTGAGATGTATGAAAAGTCTCTCAAATACATCAATATGGGATTCACAGGCATGTTTAGTGTTGAAACTGTGCTCAAGATAATTGGATTCGGTGTCAAGGTATGTGAAATGATGTACAAATTAATCTCCTCTATGCAAAGATCTGTATAGATATATTATATTAATATAATTAAGCTGCATATACATATGTATATTATTGCAAAGTAAAAGGCTGAAATTTACAGTGTCATTTAATTGGCCGAATCGATTAAATCGATTATCTGATTCTTACACAAAAGTCTCTGTACCCCGCTAAATAAGGTAAGTTATATTCTTGAAGACACAATTTTTATTTTTATTTTTATTTTATAAAACCAGCTTGCAAGGGATGCCCTAGTATCCCTGGTTCACATACATAAATAAACTGTACCTACATTTCCTCACTGCACAAAATACTAAGGCTTAACTCTTGTATGTAACTGTAGAAATAATAACATGTTATCTAAAAATATACCATAACTTTAAAAATTGATTTTCGCTTAATTTAAATAAATTTTTGGTTATATCTCGAGAAATAATCATCAAAAAAACCATAATAAAGCAAATTCTAGTTTCGAATCCTAGAATCGATTAGAATAAAAAAATTGGGATCGAATTTTTTTTTTATTTTCGATGATTTCGTCATGAGGTTATTATGAAAAAATGGGTCAAAAAATCGAAAATTTGAAAATGACGAAAAACTTTTGATACAGAATTAATTTTGGATCAAACTCATTTCCAAAATGCCTAATTTCATCAAAATCGGATAAAATTTGGGAAAGTTATGACACTTCAAAGTTATGGGGATGCCAATATCAAGAAGAAGGCCATTTCGGGAAAATTTTTAGCACACCTCAAAGAAATAGATTTATTTTGGCAGGTGGGGCAGTTCCAGGATCTTATGTAAAATGTCTTTTAATATAGCACTCCTTTCAATAGAAATTATATACATATGTATGTATGTAATATATGCATACTTTTATTTTGATTATGCCTAAGATTCCAATATTGTTACAATTAATTCCTTCTAATAATAAAGAAAATAATGCATGTTTTTTATTTAGAATTAGTTCTATATACTCCAAATAATACTTAATTATCTGAAATGTCAATTTTTCTTAACGTTAACTTGAGCTTGAATTAATACAGTCTTGCTTATCTGTCTTTAAAAGACTCGATATTTTAGCTTTTCAATTTAATTTTCAATAGTTCAGATTTGTTTCAGTTCATTTGAATATGTGTACAGGAGATGCGGAGTTGAGATCATTCCAATAAATCCTAAAACATGCTTTACAACTACAAATATTGATATAATTTGCTTACAATATTTCAATGAATTTGTTTGAATATATTGAATATTATTTAACATTATAATACTTATATATGTTGAAAACTCTATTTAGGCTATTTCAAATTATTCGGTTAGGATTTTACAAAATTGTTCACATTTAATATAATAATGTAGCTACAAGTATTTGTCAAATAGTTAATCGAGATTTGAAATGGAATTTAAAAATATAAGCATTATGTAAATAATCACAGAATATAGTGTTTTCCCAGCATACTTAGCTTAGATAAATGCCACACAACATTTCCCCCAAAATCTATACACCTGATATACAGACACACAAAAACACAACAATTTTCATATCTTTTGTTATAGTATCATAAGGCACCTGCCTACCAAGCAAAAGTGATGAAGGACATGAATAAAGTATTTACCGTCTTCTTCTCAATGGAGACAATACTTAAGATAGTGGGATTCGGAGTAAGGGTAGGTACTCAAGTGGATGCAAAATCCTAGCCACACTGAAAAAAATTTAAATTAATTTAAAAAAATAATAATAAATTTACTTATCGAACCACTGTAAGTTTCAGCTAACAAACATAGAAATTTATTGCAGTACTTCAATGTATATTATTAATTAGTATAAACATAGTTAATCAATTAAATTGAAGTACCTTTTATTGTGTGGATCTATTTTATAGAATTTTTTCAAGGATCCGTGGAATATATTCGATCTGATCACTGTATTGGGCAGTATTGTCGATGCTCTCTGGATGGAATTCGGGGTAATTATCTGCTGAATGATTTGATTTGATTTGAATTCAAATCGAAAATACAAAATCCATATTATTGTTGTGTTCGATTTATGTAGGTCGTTGTGCAAGTAAAAAAAAAAATTATTAAAAAAAAAAGATGGAATCTTGAAAATTATAATATACAGATTATTTATAATTTAATTATATTTTTAAACTGAATTTCACAAGATGTTTGATTTGATTTCGTTCTCGATGAGTGTTTTAACGACGAAGCAAACGACATATTGAATATCATGTCAATATTAAACAGAAACACACACACACACACAAAACACACACACACACACACATTTATGTACTTTATACATACCTAACTGAAGTTGGCTATGTACATACGTACATATGTACATATACACTGTCCAACACAATCACAAATATTAATGCAATATACACGAAACCATAAATAAGATCAATTAGTTCTAATGCCACGGACGGGAATTTCAGATCAGATATTATAGTTCGACAATCCAAAGTTGAATTGGGGATCTGAGAATGCCTCAAGAAATTTCTTTGCTATATATACAAATATAAAATATAGAGTTAGAAGCATATGCCAGTAAGAACATAGATCAGATCGTAACTGGGGCCAACAGAATCTCAGGGATAATTTCAAGGTTTTCAAAACAGATATTTCCAGAATCACATAATTTATAGCATGCATAGGATAAGAATCCACGATTGCAGGGTTTGTGGATGGATAAATTCACAAGGATTATGATTATGATGCATTAAGTAATTACCATAAGTTGATGTAATAATTTGATGTTCAAGGTACATACATAGTATACAACATATTGACACATAATATGAATAAGTATGTATTGCATATACTTACATATATGCGTATTTGTTTTTTTCTTTTAGTTAATTAATCTATTTTACATACTATATACATATTTATATATATATATTTATGAACAGCAAACAAAATGCAACTACAACAAAATAAGAATGATATACATATATTTTTTTCAAAATGCCCCTCACAAGAAATACAGAAATTAATAATCATATTTCTTTTTTAATTTCCTTTTTCATATTTATTTGTGTACGAAAACGAATACCAAATACGAAATGTGGTCTCAAAATCGGGAAATTCCGAAATCCGAATCCGAAAATAATATATAATAAATCAAATCGATGAATGCAAATACAATACCAATTTCACAAATAACCAAATAATGATTACAAACACTTCACGCCAATATTAAATTACAACAAAAAAAAAAAAAACAAAACAAAACAAACAACACAAAAAATGAATATTGAAAAATAATATTACAATCAATACATTCACACCCTTCACGTATGTTGTTAACCGATAATAATAACCAATTGTTACACATTCAAATCAATCAAAATATTAATATGTATCAATCAAACCATGTACACGTATGTATGTACATACATATATGTAAATGCACAAATGCCTCTACATACATGTATATATTCAACGGCAACGTCAAACCGACTCTGACCCCACAAATTGGCCATTGGGAACAAACAAAATCTATCATATATATATATATATATATATATATATATATATATATATATATATATATATATATATATATATATATATATATACACACATATGTATATATATATATATATATAATCACATTCAAAATCAAATTGAAAACAATACATCACGCAACCATCACCATAAATTGCCCAACATCAATTCGAAATTCAATATTTTACATAATGAACAAATTTAAAAACAAATACTATATACATATATATGTACTAAATATATAAATTACACAACTATATATATGTATGTATATATATACATATATATATCTATGCAATCTGAACCCGTTCATCACGTAAATCACGTAAATTGTATGCAAACTGAACTCACCAACGAAACTCAAATTGATGATGATCTGATGAATGAATGAATGAACTGATCAATGAAAATGGCAAATGAATCTTTTCGAACATGAATCGAATGATGAACAAATGAACAAATTTAATTGTATCCAATACAAATACAAATACAAATACAAATACAAATTCAAATACCAATACCAACAAACAATTATGCATGTGTATGTGCCGCCATGTGTTGAATGTGTCACACACACACCTTGACACACACGCACACAAACACACTCACACACACACACATGCATACGTATTTATCAATAAATATATGCATATGTATATATATTTATACATATAATAATAATTTCACATAATTATTGTATGTATATACATATGTATATCAATCTCATCTATAATTACATCGACATGAACAACAAAAATTAAATATCGACACCAACAGCACGATGTAAGTACGAAACACAATCTACACTGAAAAAAAATCTAAACAAAAAACAAAAAAAAATTAATTAATTGCATCAATCAAACAAATTCCTTACTTCCTCTGTGTACAAATTAACAATCAATCAATCAAATTCAATTAAATTAAGCAAGCAAATCAATCAATGATTTTAGATACCGCTTTTACTGCTAATCACATTTTAAACTAATCTATTACTACCTACGCTTATGTATTTCCATTTCAATCCTATTTCAATATTTATTCCGATTCGAAAACTATTGTCTATAATTTCATACCCTCTTTTCTTTCAACGAAAATTGCATTAATTTTTCACTTTCAATTTTATGTAACATTTTTGAACGTACCTCAGCCGATATAGTCAGATTTTGTAAGATACTATATAAAATATATATGTATATGACATATATAAAGAATTTATATTGTCTTGCCACGATATCAATAAATACATATGCATATATCCGCTTTGGTATCGTATCTTTATTCTTCTTCAGTTTTTTCTTTCTCGTTATTTTCGAATTGAAATATTTTTTTAGAATTTGTGAATTGCACACTATATATTATCATAAGTAATGCTATTTCTCATATATAACCGAGTGTTCTTTGTTCCCCATATATTATTCTTCTTCTTGTAAAAAGTGCGTAAGACTGTAGTCAAAATTTTTGGTAGATTTCTTACTTCAACGGCTGTGGATGGTGGTGGTTTTCTATTTGCAATCACGCTTCATTTTCCGATTAATATCTTAACTCGAATATATTCGAACAGTTTGCATATATACATAGTACAAGAGGCAATATAGTAAAATATATTGACAAATCTCTATCTTCCCTTTTTTGATATTATTAAATCTACATTGAGGTACAATTATAAAAATATAACAAAAAATTCTCCAGCTACTGAAAAAATAATACATATTACTATTGATTATTATATACGTCAGATCAATAAAATAGAATACTCATAACTCAATATTTGCTCTAAAGAATATATTTGAAAAACACGAATTTCTTGAATACTTTTAACCTATATTTATTTGAGGATTCACTTGACTATCCTTGTATTAAGTGTATTTATTTGGAGATTTATTCGCAAAATAACCTATGATCTGTAAATTGTGAAACTGCTGTAATATATATTCGGTGTTAAATATTCATGATAATTTGGCATGATTTTTAATGGGTGAAGCAACAATTTTTTATTTGAATTTTTCATTTTTGTTGGTCCCCAAAATGTATTTGTGAAACACGTATAACACAAATTTTATATCAATACTTTCTCGCTTTTTGCAATGCAATATTCATGCGATCCCAAAATAATACTTCAAAAAAAAGTTCAGAACAGACTTCCAATAATGATGCTGATAATTTAGTATAACTTTCTTAGTAGACTATCGATCTTCTCTTAGTAGATCTCTTATAATTATCTTTCACTGGTTGGAACACAAAAATTTTTGCTGAAAATATATCTTTTATTTATGCAATTCTTCGTAATACATATTCAACAAAAAATATCAAAAATAGTGTTTCTTAGGCACAACCTTGAGGCAAATAATACTCTAACTATCGTATGGAATTTATGAAGGGTTCGTATTTATTTTTTAATACACATATTTCCATGGAATCACGTATTCTCTATAAATTCGAGTCCTGTTAGATTTCTTGCATGAATTGAAATTCATAATCCGGATCTGTGATCGAGAGTGCTCGACGACGAGATACCCTTTTGAAATACTGTCGGTTAGCAGAAGATGTTGCATTCGATAGTATTAATCGGATAGCTTGCATCCTGCTTTAAGATATTGAAATATCTTCTAGATCTGTTCAAATTGTGTTTTCTCATACGTAAATAATCCATCATCATTACAAATTAGATTCGATAGTAATCGATATAATCGATAACATGGCATGCTGTGAATCAAATTATCGATATATGTATGTATGTGCGAGTGTGAGTGCGTTTAGTAAGCTGTAGATACAATCTGTACATTTAATCAGGATTCTTATACTATATCAATGTTGTACACACACACACACACACACACACACACACACACACAAACACACACACACAAACACACACACACAGGTATGTAAGAACTATATGTATACTATGTAGAAATAATATAATGTGTATGAATATCATCGTTGGTTGACAAGCAACAAAATTTCAATCAATCATCAATCAATAGTGCGATAATATGTAAACAAAAAAAAAAATATATATATATATATATCAGGGTTCAAGCCGTCTGATTCAAGTCATTTGAATACTATATACTATATATAGAAGAGCTAATTATTGATTCCTAACTGATTATCCTAGTAGTGTTCATAAAATATTGTGACCAATTAATGTCTGCCTCAGTATATATCATATTAAACTCCCGATATAAATGGCTTTATAGAGCGCAGTTAAGAATTCCGCTAAAACTACCGATTCGAATTCAATTCACAGAACATTTAATACAAGCAATAAAAATATGTTTTTTATTTTCCAAAACTATCAGACAAACACGATTACATACTATATATATAAATCTATACTAAATCTAAATCTATCTCTCCCAGAAAAAAAAAAAAAATAAAAAAAACTGGAAACCAGCAATTTTACAATTCAATTATTTCCACTAATTTTCAACTCTATTTTATTCATTTCTTTTTCTAATTTAAAAAAAATCTATCTAAAAATCTACAATCTGTAACGCCGTCAAACGTCGCATGATAAAATCGAATATCGTAATCCACAATTATAATTCAACAAACCCGAATTAACGACCTAAATAAACCAATTATTATCTATATTTCTAAATATATAATTAAAAATCAAAACAAAACAAATAAAATATATATATATATGTTAAAAACTAATCTTCAACGGCACTACAAAAAACAAACGTCTTAAAAATATATTGAAAATCAAACGATCAAAAATATATATAAATATATTTGCGCTGGAAATTGATATTTTGATGAATGTTGAATTGAACTTTTGGTCTGATCTGCCGCTGAATGAATGTATGAATTGAATGAATCGCATTTATGAATAATCTATATCTATACATACATATATATTTCTATATATATATAACATGATAATGATGATGATGATGATGATGCTGATCTCATGATAATGATAATGCGGTGTTGATTTCAATATATCGAATCGAATGCAAATTTTTTATGAAATAAATACTTTGAAAATGGTTTCTGAATTTCCAACAGGATGTAAGTAAACACAAAACAACCTTCAATCAATTGAGAAACTTCCCTATTTAATATAATTATTCGCATCCAAAAAACAACATTTAGTAAAGAAACCCCCAATCCACCCGAAAAAAAAAGAAAATCAACTACTTTTATAATGTATAAACAATGTATACATCATATGCATACAATCAGACAACCTACTAGCATTTTAGCTAAATGTAAACTTCACTTATTGTATATCAATATATGTATACATATATATACATATATTTATATATGTGTATGTATATGCATAGTGTCGATTTCATTGATGACCTCTTCTTTTTCAGTAGTTGAATTGAATTCATTGATCCTTTGCTCCTCTTAAACAAATTATTATACTTGTAATATGCATATTAACAAACATATGTACATATACATACATTCACTTCAATATATGTATGTATGTATGGAATTAGATATAGTTGCAAACCATAAGCTATAGTTTTGATATCGTAGTTACTATGTTAGTCAGACGAGCCTCCTCAACCCCCTCACTCTGCTGGTTTTTTTTTTTTTTTTTTTTTTTTTTTGGATTTTTCACTGATTCGAAACTATCGCAAGGAGCGAAAAGTTCTTCGAATATAGTTTTGATAGTATTACCTCTCTCTCTCTCTTTGTATCTGTTTCTCTCACTCACGTTGACATGCTGTCTGTTTTGTTTTTGGCTCACTCTCTAGTTCGATTTAATTCCTATAACTCTTCGCTATATCTATATATGTCTGTATTCTATATATAGTATGTATACAGTCGAGTCCCGATAATTCGTCATGGCACGAATTACCGTGATATCAAATTATCGAATATTTTTCCAAGCGAATAAAATTACTGAGAATTTCGTATTATCGATATACGAATTTATTGAGACTCAACTGTATATATACATATATTTCTCGCAATACTTTTGTATATTTTTTCGAATTCACATTCATTTACATATATGTATCTCTATCTCTCGAGAAATCGCATTACATAGTGAAAAATGAAGTTTGCCACGTACTTCTCTCATTTCCCCCGCCAAGCATATGCAGATCTACATATGTATTTAAATACATATGTATGTATGTAATATATATATATTTTTAGAAATTGAGAAGAATATCATCAGATTGCACAATCCCTAGAAGCTTCGCAAATAGCAAATAAAATCAGTGCAGTTTATTGTAATCTATATATATTTTTGTATAATATTATGTATGTAAATATATATATATATATATATATATATATATATATATATATATATATTTATAAAAAGAAAACAATTCTATTTCTCTGTCTGTCGCTGTCTCTCTATAAATTCAATATACATATATATATATTTTGTAAATGTTTTCTAGCTGAGTGATATTCGCTTACATAGCACATCGTGTAATTTGATTGACGAACTATGTTTATATATAATTTTATTCGCATATGTATGTACTTACTATATATATATATATTATTACTATAATTGTAACACAATTTTATAATCGATAACCGATAACCGATAGCCGATAACGTAGTAAAAGCCACGACGAGGCGGTAAGCGTCCTTAAGTCAGTGGGTTGCCCCTCCACATTTATTTGCCTATGTGTGTGTGATGTCCTTCGACACATACATACATACGTATCTAAATGAAACATCGAATGATGATGATGTTAATTATAATGATGTAATATGCAACAGCTGATGAGTAAAATATTTTGGTCAAAGTTCTTCGAACCCCATAGACATACTCTCTATATATACCCCCTATGTACATATAATATATATATATATATATATTGTATATGTATATACATTTATATGTATATAGCATTTTCCGACTGCAGTTATGACTATTGTACATACAACCAACGACACACTATGTATACGAGTTTGAAATTAATCTTTTAAATTTTTCCTTATACTTTTGTTTTGAAGTTATAAGTTTTTTTGTAAATTTTGTAATATTGATCGCTATATCAGTCTAAGAACTTTTTGTTTATTCGCTATGAAATTTTTTCGAATGCAAAACGAAACTAAGTCACCTAATTAGTTATAGTACAACAAATTATTTAGATTTATAATTTTTCGGTTCGATTGCGACTGAAAAAAAAAAAAAACAAAAACAAAAAAAAATAACGAATATTTACAACTAACAATTTCAACAATATGCCCAACATTTTGACACGATTTTC